>OX632365.1:26109642-26177142 GCA_951751655.1 Ophion costatus | reverse complement strand
GGTGCAGTCATCTGAAACATAAGAGCCAAGGAGTTTTAGATTTCTGAGACCAACACGCTCTATGTGAACCTAAAAAAACCAAAGAATTATGAAAATTCGAGCAACGGCACGTGTTTGAAAAAGTATTCTATTTTTCACGAAATGTTTACCGTACACTTTGTCAGTGAAAAATTAGTTTTCGGAAAATAATTTTCGAAGATGTTTAGGTTCACATAGACGGTTCTTATGTTATCTAGAAGTGTGGAAAATTTCAAAATGATCGGTTGGCTAGTTTTTGAGTTATTTTGTACGAGGTTCACGAAAAAGCGGTTCTCAGGAGAACGTGTTTGAAGTTTCAAGACTCCAACATTTTGTGACTAAACGATCTAGCGATGAATCTACGATTCCGAGACCATAAAGCAGTCCCTCAGCTTCCTCGGGGACTTCATTTTCGGCCCTACGCTCTTCCCTAGCCCACAAACGTATCTCCCTCTTTAAGGGAGGAGATACCTATAGGCCAAGAAATTTTTTTCGATTTTCGTGATTTTGTTTTAAAGGAAAAAGATTCCTTCTCCAGTTTTTGAGACTCAGGGTAAGTTTTATTACTATTTTTGGCTGTTACATGGTATTGTTTTTTATTAATCCTTAAAAATGACGGAGGTATGGCATGGTCTCCTAGTTCGAGAATAAAAAAAAGCAACAATCGTCTATCCGGCATATATAGCCAGCAATTACATCTTAACGTAACGTCTACCCGACCAGAAAATTGACATGTCCCGAAAAGTGGAGCCTGTCTTCGAGAACAAAAGAGAGGCTACTTTGCTTTTCACCTCATCAAAGATATTTATTATTGATGGGGATGAAACTAATACTTCTGTTGTAATTCTATTGAGTGGTCCCCTCACTTAAGACGGAATGATACCTCATCGCGGTCGGTATGGTAGAACGATTATAGATACCCAACAATCTCTGAAACGGCTCTTCAGATCCCGTCAAAACTTTGCCAAACGACATCAAATAGATAGACGAACAGCTGTCTGCCCCTCAAATTTTCTGAATTTCAGAGAAAAAACGTAGATCAGCTGATGATAAGCCAATCTACGTTTTTTTTCTCAAATTCAGAAAATTCGAGGGGCAGGCAGCTGTTCGTCTATCTATTTGACGTCGTTTGGCAAAGTTTTGACGGGATCTGAAGAGCCGTTTCAGAGATTGTTGGGTATCTATAATTGTTCTACCATACCGACCGCGATGAGGTATCATTCCGTCTTAAGACGCTAAAAGGCTATTTTCATGTTCTTTTTTGATACGTTTATATCATTGATATTGATATAAAAGTCGTTACACTTAATGAATACACTTCGAAATACATTTTTAAAAAAATTATTTATTTAAGTCACTATTTATAGACGAAAATGGTAGTTAAAAAAATGTCCGAAAAAAAATTCTAGGTCTGCGCTGTTGATGAAATCTCGGAGATGGATCATCGGAAACAAAAAAATCAAGCGGTTTTAGATGCAGTATGTCAATGGCTATATCGCATATTATAGGATTTTAAAATATGCAAAAATAACAAATAGTGGACATTTTTCGAAAAAAAAAACAAAGAAAAACGTATTTTTTCACCGTTTTTGGCAAAAAAAATAGTAAATATCGAAATTTAAAAAATCCTTGATATGCGCTATAGCTATAGTTGTAAACAATATATGGTTCATATTTCATAAAGATCGGTTCACTAGTTTCCAAGATTTTATCAACAAGCCGTCGAAAAACGTTGTTTCGAGAAAAACGCGTTTAAAGTTCGTTTGGAATACATAAATACATTTTAAAAATTTAATGTATTTCCACCGTGTATTTATTAAGTGCAACAACTTTTATATCAATATCTATAATATAAACCTATCAACAATTCCTAAAAATAGCCTTTTTTCGCGTTTAAAGTGAGAAGACCCCCTACTACTTAAGGCCTTAGGCCACAGTAACGGGTATAAAATCATGTGCGAAATTAACAACTTTTTTTCGTATGAAAAAGTGATTCACTAATCAAATTAATTACACATCTATTGAGTATGAATATCACGCTGTTCGAATTTGTTTTTTGCGATGTACAAAATGGCCGACCACTCGAAACTTCTCGAAACAGCTTTTTTCGAATTGGCGTGACAAATAACTTCAACAATTTTCACTCGATTTACTTCAAATTTAAAAGTGATTTTCCTAATTGCATTTCGCAGAGAAGTACGTACGGAATTTCTGATTGATCGAAAACTTTTCATTTTATGAGCAGTTATAACGCAATTTTTCACTGAAAATTCATTTCGTAAGTTCAAATACCTACACCTTTTGAATAAAACAATATTTTTTAAATCCCGTACGTACTTCTCTAGGTATTCTAATGTAGATAGACGAGAATTTTTGTTTTGTGTTCTAGGTAAAAAATTGTGGATGCTCAATGTCACGCCCCGGGGCGCCCAAAAAAAGATAACAAAAGAAAATATTAGTAGTAGGCCATTTTGTACATCGAAAAAAAAATATATATTTTTTACAACAGCTTGATATTCTTACTAAATAGATGTGTAATTAATTTTATGAGCAAATCACGTTTTCGTACGAAAAAAAATTGTTAAATTTGCTAAAATCATTAATTTTATCAATGATAATCGCCGAGGATCACAATGCTTGTCATAAATACCGGGATTATGATAACTAATGATTCGAGCATAAAGAATAGCCAAGTTATTTTATCAGGCAAAAAGTAAAGCAGGTAATTCGTGGTTATTAAACGCCTCGTCGCCATGTTACTTTTTTCCTACAAACTTTTCCCCCCTCATTCCAGAAGGTTCAAAGCATCTCCCAAGCCAATTTAAGGGGAGGGTAGGGGTTTGCACTTTTGAAAAATCGATTTTTTTGTCTTTTCTCATGGTTAAACATTTCAAGAATATAATCCCAAAATTTAAAGTCAACCAGAGCAAAACGCTCGAAGTTATTGACTATTTAATCCCGCTCCTTTAACACTGTAGCTCCGACAGCGACAACTTCAAACGTGTTTTTCCCCAAACCACTTTTTAAAGTCCTCGTTCACTGCCATTTGAAAACTACATGACCGATTTATTTTCAAACTTGGTACACACTTTTTACATACAAAATACCTCCCCCCAACGGTTAGATTGAGATTTTTTTTTACATTGAGGGGGTTTTCCACCCCTAAAATGGCGGAATTTTTCGTAAAAAATCGCACTTTTCACTTTCCATGACCACCAAAAATTTAGAAATGAAAAAAGAAATTATCAAAGACCGTTGGGGGGAGGATTTGATGATACTTTGACTAAATTTTAATGGTACTTGATTTCAGATAATTTCTAGCTGAGATACAGTGAACACCGCAAATCGTGTTTTTCAAAAGGCGTTCTTGGAAGAGCTTTGTCACCGGCTTGTTTGTGGATATTTTCGCGTACAAATTTCACGGAATGTTCTTGAAATGACACTTAACAATGTACAAAAGCTCTCAATATATTTACTCCATCCATATGGATGAAAAAAATTCGCAAAAAAGTGTTTTTTTTTTTTCACGCCGAAACCCCTACCCTCCCTTTAAAAAATCAATTTCCGAAAATGCCAGTTACCCCTCACCCGTCACGGCAGGGTTCCCGAAATACTTTCCGTCGCGCAAAAAGTCGCCGAAAATTCTCAGCGGTTCCACAGTATCCACGATTTTGGGGTTTTTGGGATTCGAAATTTGAGCGGACTGTACCTGCCCCCTCGCGGCCCCGGGTTCCCCTAGGCGGCCGTCGACGGCCGCCGCCTGCGCCCCTCGTTCCCCTCGCGGCCCGCCCCTTCCTCGAGGTCGCGACGGGCGATTCCACCATGCGCGTCGGTACCGTCGCGCCTCTGTCGGACTCGGTGGCTCAGTCTTCGCTGGGCCACTGCCGAGGCAGCTACGCGGCTCGACGATCCATGTCTCGCACATTTGGCGTGGCCTCCCGACAATCTCTCCTCGTCTCTCTTCTCGCACCACTTTCCGAGCCCACCCCCGCCTTTCTCACGCACGGACACGCGCCCTCGTACCTCGTCCCCCGTTGCAAACTTCCCCCCTCCATCGCCCCAAATCGCTTTGTGCACCGGACAACACACGCCGTGTAGCGAAATTCTCCGACGGACGTCGATCTCGTGTATCGCAGAAACGAGGGAAAAAAACCAACCAACCTGATCGCGATTTGGGAAACAAAAAAAAGGAAAAAAAAAAAACATTCGTGGCTCTTACGTGCGTGCGAGTTTCGAGTGTCGAGCGAGGCGATAAAAAATATCACGAACTACAAGAGAGGGCACTTCGACGTTTGGTTATTTTTTATTTTTTTTTTCGTGCGTGTATATGTGTGGAACGGAGAGTCCTGTGCGCCGATTCGAATTAATGTGTCGAGAGGGGCAGTGCGCGAAGACGACGGGTAGCCCTGGACGGACCGTGTAACGGGCACCCGTTTTTAATCCAACTCGGCCGTCAGGCCAAAAGTGGAAATAACAAATTTCCCCGATTTTTTCTTTTTTTTTTTTTTTTTGCAATTCGCCTAATTTTCGGTGGAAAATCGTTTTTTTTTCTTGGTTTTCTCGATCATCGCGATCGATCGGTTTGCTTGCATCGCTCGTGGTTACTTCCGGTTGTGCGCGAGTGCAATTATCAGTCGCCCACGAGTTTGTACGCGTACGAAATTGAGAGAGGAAAAAGAGGGTACATATACGCGGATATATAGATAGATCGCAAACACGGCGAAACGTTCGGAGATATACCATTGCATTTATTCGAAAGAATTGTGTGAGTTCACTGTTGGATACGTCGTACCTCACGAGATATGGATTGGGCGGTAAAGGCGCGACGAACGTAAGTTTGGGGAAAAAAAACAATTATTTTTGACACTCGCGAGAGCACACTATTTTTACGAGACACACACACACACTTCCGGAGGCGGAGGGATCGGAATGATCGTTGGGAGGATTTTTTTCATTCGGCTCGGCGCTATGGACGAGTTTTCTCGGCGATACGAGACTCGAGCTCGCAACGAGTGTGGAATTTGGATTCGATGGAAATCACACGAAGGTCGCGAATTTTCGAAACACTTTGACTGTCGAGGGACTTTATCGTCGCACTCGGAGAGAGGGGGGGGGGGGGGGGGGAGAGAGAGAGAGAGAGAGGGGTCGTCGCCTGTAAACTGTTTCACAAATTTGCTTCAAAACAGAGACCACATTGTGGAGAAAGAGCTACGGTGAATTGTCTGCGCAGATTTGTGATTAAAATAAAGAAGATTATAAATATACGGAAAAGACTAATTGTGAAAAGATAATTATGGAGATAAAAAAAGAATTAAATTATAAGAAAATGATATAGATGAGAAAACGAAGAAAACTATAAGCAAATGATAAAGATGAGAAAACGAAGAAAATTATGAGAAAATGATTTTAAAAAATTGAAATATAAAAATAATTAAATTGAAATAATTAAATTGAAACTTAAAAATAATAAAAATATTTCATTAAACATGTATAAAAAGCGGATTTGTGATTAAAATAAAAAAGATTATATAGATACGAAAAAGAATGTAATTGTGCAAACATAATTATGGAGATAAAAAAAGAATTAAATTATAAGAAAATGACAAAGATGAAAAAACGAAGAAAATTGTGAGAAAATGATAAAAAAATTTGAAATATAAAAAGAATTCAATTGAAATAATTAAATTGAAACTTAAAAATAATAAAAATATTTCATTAAACATGTATTAATCGATTGAATCAAATTTTGGGATCTTTTGCGGAAATGTTGAGCTCGATATTGATTGGTCGAATTCAATTTTCACGCAATGGATTTGTCCAGAAGTTAATCAATAAGATTATCATTCAGCTAAGAAATGATTAATTAATCGATGTCCTCGAAGTTAATTAATTAAATCAAATTGTTGGTGATTATTTCCGAAAAAAAATCATAAATTTCCATCCTTCTGTTGGTAACTAACTCCAAAAGAAGCTTAAATGTCTAATTCGTCCTTGAAAATTATTCACGAAAGAAAAACTCCAATTTCCATCGTATCAAACTTTGCATCGTTGCACCGCAACGAATATATGCTTTGCATTCTCATTTTCTTATTATTGTCACACAAAATTGTTATTTTTTTTTACACCAAGTTGTATGTAGGTTTCAAAATGAAAATCCCAAAAAACACTTGTCTGGTTTTTGTAGCTCAATTACGACGAAAGAAAATGTGAGAAATTTGACGTTGAAGTTCGCATCGTTGGAGTGCAACGATTTTATTTTACCTCTTCATTTTGTATCGTTATTCGAAACATTTTTTTGCAACTTAAGATTGTAAGTATGTAAAATAAAAATACGTATAAACGTTTGTACGATTTACAAAGCCTAAATCAGCAAGAAAAATGTTATCGATGAAAAAAAGAAGAATAAAAATAAATCCTTGCATTCCAACGATGCAAATTTCAGGCTCGTGAAAAAAAATCGTACCATTCCACCAAGGCAAGCTTCAATCTCATTGCTCGCGAAATCTGGCCGATGGCCCTAAGTCTCAAAAAAGGGTCAATTTCGCTGATAATTTTTCCAACGAGTCTCGTCATCATTCCCCGTCACCATTTAGCGCCACGATTTAATATCCTCGCGTTTCAAAACAAAAACCCTCCGAACGCTCATTCCTCTTCGGAACGTTACCCCGCCGTAGAACTCGACATTGAGCTGCGACTGAAAACGAGTTGCGAAATATTTGAAAACAAGAAGGAGAAAAAAGAGACGTCAACGAGGATCGGGAGGGAGAAAAAAAAATCGCTTTGTTCCCGGCTATCTTCGAGTTCAATGATTTACGAACTATACGGGTGAGCTCAGGCGAGTTCGTCGCAAAAACGAGGCAACTTTCACGGTCGCACGCGTTGACGAGGATGCAACTTTATCGAAAAGTATTCGCGTCACGGAAAAGTTGAAAATTCCGCGACGATGACGCGTTTTTTGTTTTCAGGCTCCGAAGTAGGTCCGGAGTAGAATAAGATGACGTTGAAATTTGCATCGTTGGAACGCTACAAAAATTAATTAATTTCTCCGATTGCAAACATTTTATTTGGTCGATTTAGGCTGTAAAAATCACTCGAACGTTTCTACGTATTCCTGTCAAAGATTAACGTCTTTAATTTGCAAAAGAGGACTTGGATAATGGTGAAAAAAAATAGTGTTGAAGTTTGCAACGATGGAACGCAACAAAAGTTTTTTTTCATAATTAATTTTCCATATTCCCATCATTGTGGTAGATCTTTTTTTCGTAAATTTATATTGTAGATTGCTAAACGAATATTGAGAAAAAGGATTGAAGGATTTTCGCAGGTAAAATTCACTGAAAGATAGAAAAGAAATTCAGAAATATTAACTTTCGTTGCGTTCCAGCGATGCAAACTTCAATCTCATGAAAACAAAAAAAAAACGAAAGAAAAATGAAGAAATATAACGTTGCGTTCCAACGATGCAAACTTCAACGTCATTGAATAAGCGCGTGACAACTCGAGCTCGCAAGTTCCTGTGCGCTCCCCACGTGCGATGATTCATTGAGCTGTCCAACTGTATTGTTACTTCGGTTATTATTGTTATTATTCTACCGGACGCTGTGTAATACTTTGCGCAGCTGTCGTAAAGTTTTGCGCGCGATACGTCACTGCCCCTTCGCCCCCGCGTGTGCTTCCCGACAATCGAAAGCGATCAGCTGACGAGTCAAATTTCCCGATGACTAACCTCCAGATGGAAATGGCTCGACGAGCTGTGGGGCCTTTGCAGCCTCGTGCATGCACACAAAGCTCATCGGTCGTGCATCAGCTGATGACGTTTGAATTGTACCGACGAATTATTTTTTTGCGAACTTGCTTTTTTTTTGACGTTTCTAGACTGCGGCAATCGTTCGGAGGTTTTTTTGGGACATTGGGTATGAGGCGGCTGATGGGCGAGAAAATATTTTAGGGGGTGGAGATGTAGGAGAGAAAAGTGGAGAACACGAAAAGTTTCGATGTTTTACGATGCTAAAGTTTGCAGCCTTGGACTGCAACGAATTTAATTTCTTTTGGCAGATTTCGCCTACAAAAGTCCTTCAATCACTTTTTAAGATATTTATTGAGCGATCTACATTATAAATATGTTAAAAGAGATCGCCTGTATCAATAAAAATATGGAAAATGAAATGTAAAAAACATCACGATGTTTTTCGATTGTGGAAACTTGGTGAGGATGTAATTTGCTCGGTACTTATAGTTCTGTTGATAAATTGGAGCTAGTTTTATGGTAATATGTTTTACTACGACGACGATGACGGCGCGGCCACTTTATGGACGCGAATAAAGAAACGATGAAAGATGCGAGGCTATTGGACTCGCGCTGGTACCGGTCACTCGATTTTGCTTCATTTCCATTTTCGCAAGTGAATCACTCGGGAAATATCGTTAGCTTTGATATAGACTTGGCGCAATGACGAGGACGTATTTATCGCGAGGTGTAATGAGGAATGCACTCGTGAACTTTTCTCTGTCCGATCTGTGCATCAGGATCGAAGATCCGAATTTCCTCTGGACTCAGAAACGCACTGGGTCTCGTGATCGATATTAATCGAGAAAAAGTGACGATCTGTTTTTTTTTAGACTTTTCTTTTCCGTGGGATTGAAGTTTGCATTATTGGAATGCAGTGAAAAGTCTTTCTTATATTTCCATTTCCTTATTTTTATCATTAACCGAAATCATGTTTTGCAGATTTAGATGCAACGAAATTTGCATCTTTGCAAAGCAAGGGAAAATAATTCTTGACTGTTCACATTTTTTGGTCCTTTTGTACTGTAGAAATCCCTCTAACGTTATTACCTGTTATTAATAAAAATTCACGATCTTTATTTGCATAGAAAAGTGTTTTGAGTAATTACAAAAATAAAGAGATGGAAAAAAAGTTTAAAAAAAAAATCGTTGTGTTCCAACGATGCAAACGTCAACGCCGTTCTTTCCTGAGGTTCGTTGCAGCTGGTAAATCGGGAGGAAAATTGCTTGTCAATTTCAGTAATTCGTATTCGTGTTTGAAGTGGGTACGAGAAAAGGCAAATGTGTGGCACGGTAGTCCAATTCGAAAGAAGAGCGGTCGATTTTGCGCTTATGGGGATTTCTCTTATTATTATTATTTTTAACAATTTTTATTCCTATATAAATAGATTATTATATTTAATTATATAGCTGATTACATTTAATTATACAGCTGCTATGTCTATGTTTTCATTATGCTTTTTCTTGTTATGTTTTCTATATTATTTTTATATTGTTTTCGTAACGTTATTTTTAGTTTCACTTGATTTAATTCGCTTTTCCGCTTATAATTTCATTATACTCCTGCGCACATGTTATGCTATGCAAATTATGATTTTGAGTTATATAACTTCGTCTAGACGCTTGTTATCTTTTCAATGTTATATTTATTTTATTTTCATCATTGTCTTTGTTTTTGTTCTTAATATGTACTTTATTATTTTGCCTATCTGTACCTTGCTGCCTAAAGATTTATATCGTATAATATAAGACATATACTAAATCATCAATCAACCCCCCTCCCCCCTCTCCACTTTGCCTCTTTCTAGTAAATCTGCCAACGTAAGGTAAAAACGGTTTCCGATTCCTCGCAAGACCTTACTGACGTTGCTGTTCCAACAATGACAGTGCGCACAAAGCTGTCTCGTTTGCATACTCGCGAGACTGTCAATTCATCGAATCGCAACCGTTGTTCATTTTTTATGCTCGCTTTTGTCGAGACACAAGCGGACTGTTACGGGCAACGTTACGTATTATTATCACACGCGTATTGTGAATATATAAATAATTAATTTCCTCGTCCATCCACGGCGAGTTCATTACTCAGGGCAACGAGAGAAAAGTTGGAATGAAAAATCTTTTGTGAAGGAGTTTCAAGCCATTCAATGCGCAGCACCGGAAATGCACCTTTTTCTCCTTTTTCCCCACACTGGTTCTCTCTTGCTCTCTGTTGGGAAAACCTCACAAGCAACGAGAAACTTTTGCATCCAATTGAATATGACCCAATGAACTTTAACGAAACTTTGCGTCGCGAGATTTGTAAGGGATGCAATCCACTTTCAGTGGACTCGCCGCCTCGTGTGCACTTCAATATTGGACGGAGACGTACAACGTACAAACGCGTAGGGAATACTTTTTATTAAGATGAAGTGTATTCCGTTTCGATGCTTTTATTCGGATGTTTTTTTTGTTGATAATGATATTATAGCGTCGCGTGGAAAATGAACTTAATATTTTTTGTAAAAGTTTGACGTTTGAATGGATGGTTAATTGCAGGGTGATCTCATTCTTATTCAATATCAGATTTTATTCGATTTTTTATAACAATCGATTTCCCATGACGTTCACTTGCTTCAATTATTTTATTATCAATTATTATTTATCAACTTGATATTTTATATTATATTATCAACTTAATATGTATTATCAACTGAACGTTTTTTGTGAAAGTGTGACGTTAGAATGGATTGTTATTTTCAGGGTGATCTTCTCATTCTTATTCAATATTAGATTTTATTCGATTTTTATAATAATCTATTTCTCGTGACGTTGACTTACTTCAATTATATTATTATCAATTATTATGATGGAAAGATTTATTTTTGATATTTTTAATCTAAGGCAAAAGAACATTTAATTTAGATTTTTCGTAACAACTTTAGGGGGTTACACCTAACTCGTGGCTGAAAAAAGAGGAATTTTCGTTAATTTTTTGTGGTAATACGTGTGCAGTTTTTCATTTTTTTTTACATCAAAGAGTATGGTTAAGTATCTTTTACAATTTTCGTATCCAAAGATATTTATAAATGTGGTAGATCCAATGGCCCTCTTAGTTTTTGCGCGAAATTATCTAGTGCTTAGACGAGGGATGCAACAAAATAACGATTCTTGAAAAAAATGGCCGCAGTTCAAAGCGAAGGTAACCATTTCCGGTGAAAAAAATGCTCTATATTCGTTGATAAAAAGAAATCTACGCATCGGAAAAAAAATTCCTTCGTTCAAGCCCTGCCTTCTGATATGATGAAGAATCGCGTGCAATTAAAATTTAAAAACAATTTTCACCGGATCGACGTAAAACTTTCCCAAAATATTTCGAAACACTATATATTGAGAAACCGACGAAAATAAAAAATTAATATTAAAAAAGAGGAACTATTCGTCAGCCCTTGATAGCAATTATATTTTTTAGATTAATAGTTTAAATAAATCGTACTTCATTATATATAATGGAGTACATTTTATTTTAGCTATTAATCTAAAAAATAATATATATAGATAATTATATTATATACTAATATTATATATATATATATCCCATAGACTAACCCATAGATCAATCACGATCCATAAACAAAAATGAAGACCATGAAAAATAAAATGCCCGCGGTCTCTGCACCTTTCGCAAATTTCGCGAAAGTTCGCTACATAAATTCGCACCGGTCGTAGAAAATGAAAAGCAAAAAAAGTATCACAAAACGACTCGAAAACGCCGATAAGGTGAAAAAGAAGATAAAAAGCGGAGAATCGGCGGTGCCTGTGTAACGTCGCGAGCAAAGCGCATAGAAATATTGCGTTTTCTCTCTTCTACTTTGTTGAAATCCGGCGAGAACGCTGGCCTGAGCGATTTCCCATGGAAATCGTGAATAACCATTAAACGAATATGGCATTCACATTTTTCGACACATTCCTGTATCTTCTTAAGCTTAGACATACCACAGCTACAACGTAAGCTATTGACAATAAGCGAGCGTCGGGCGTACTTTCGTACGACCCTCCTTACGCACTCGAATTCAACGAGAACATAGTTTTAGGCACACTTTCCCGGAAAAGTCGTAAAACAAAAAATATCATACTGCAAGCCAGATGACCCAGAGTTCACCCGCCGGCGAAGACATAGCGGAGCTCCGATTTCCTAATCCGTGTGGGAACCAAGGTTAGGCCGAAATCGCCGGAAAGGTCCACTCGACTCGGTCATAAAACCGGGCCGCGACGAAAGTAAAATGCATATGGAAGGACTACGAGGCGCATCGCAGCTCCACTATCGCGGGGGCGACTCGGCGCCGGGCCCTAGACTTTAGGTAAACAAACACGATCCCATGCGCTTTTTCCACGAAAACTCGCTCGGAACAGCTTCATTCCGATTGGTCTATCTGTAGTTAATTTCGTGCGCCCAGACTCCGAGATACAACGAACTGTCTCCCACGTCGACCACTCCGATTGGTTAAGAGAGAACCAAAAACGAAAACCCCCTTTTTTCCTCCTACTCCACCCAAGAAGGGAAATCTGGAGCAGGAAGGTCTAGAGGATAAAAAGGAAAATGAGTTCAGCGTCATTTCCCGAACCAGAAAGATCTCTTCTATCGACTACAACCTTGTATCGCGATTCGTACCTCTGTTCCGCGTTTAATAATTCAACTCTGTTCTTCGAGCATCCATTTGCGTATCTATTTACCTCGAAAAGTATCGTGAATCCTCCCTGCGCACCTCACACTCGTGAATTGACCATCTGACCCATCTGCGGCACCATTGTAAACACAGCGTGTGTGCGGCCCATCGACAGACCTTGTACTAGCGAGCGTAACAGGCCGAGAGCGAAGGTCCTTTCACCCAAGTCCGAAGGACCGTCATTCAGAAAACGTAAGCTAACTCCATCATTTTTTGTATCATTTTCTTAATCCGCCGAACTGTATTCTTCCCATGTTTCCGACCGGTCAAGTGGACGGTACTCGGTAATAAACGAAAATTTGTAAACAGTAACTACATCTGTCGCAATCGCTCACATAAGTCTTGATCATCTAGGCACTTGAGACCTAGAACACCCGTGTCACACATTCTCCTTTTACCCTCATCCCGTGCTATTGCGCTTGGCGTAGGCAAGAAAGAGGGAAACGAAAGTTTTATGCTCTCATCCCTTCCGGATGTGACATATTAATTTTGGGGGCTCGTCCGGGATTATAAGAAGGAAATGTGTTAATTAACCCAATGACTGACGACGAATCAACTAGCTCATTAAATCTAAACATTACTGAAGACCCCGCTGAACAATCAGGATATTCACTGAGAAGTTCCAACGTAGAATTATTGCCTGGTCTCGAATCTATTCCAAAAAGATCAATAAAAACATTAAACTTACCTCGTAAAACCGAAATAAAAAACACAGTAACAATGACGACGTTAGGAACAAATCAGTTAATCTCCCTTAAAGATGCAATAAGTTGCGTGCCCGAATTCGATGGAAAAAATATCCCTTTGTCAGAATTTATCACTGGGTGCGAAGATGCAAAAGATATGCTTCCTCCCGAAGCTGAAAAACATTTAGCTAAATTAGCTAGAAACAAATTAAAAGATCAAGCTAGAGAAGCGATACATGGGACAAAATTCGAAACGATAGAAGAACTCACAAAATTCCTAAAGAAAATATATACACCAAACAAATCCGAAATGCAATTGTTAGGAGAACTCGGTACAATTTTCCAGACGAACAACGAAAATGTCGTAGATTTCATTTCAAAAATTAAGAAAAAGGCAAGAGAGATACTTGAGGCGCGAAAATTAGCTAACAATGGCACAGACGATCCCGCTTTCAAGATCATGGTGAGCGATTATACCGATAAAGATAACGAGTGGGATCAATGGCTAGAATTAGCGACTCTTTCATATAATACCAGCGTTCATGAGAGTACAAAGTATACTCCATATGAAGTAGTTTTTGGCAAACTAGCGAGAGTTCCATCAAGCGAACCACTTCGCGAATCAGATCAACTACCCACTTATCGCGGATACTTAATCGAATTGATAACACGAATAAACGGAATCAGAAACCTTGCTTACAAGAATTTAATCTCATCCAAACATCGTTCGAAAAAATATTATGATAAAAATGCCAATCCTAAAAGTTTTAAGGTAGGAGACTACGTCTACCTCCAAAAGGGACCGAAACCAGGTAAACTCGGGGACCACTACACCGGACCGCATAAGGTACTAGAGAAATTGGAAAAGGGCAACGTAAAAATTCAACACAAGAACAAAACGCGAGTAGTCCACGAAAATCGATTGCGGTACTCCCATATTAACGTTGAAGCCAGACCCAATGGGAAACCCAAGTCGACCCGAGTCGACGAATCCGATTTCAACCCTAAATAAATTAATAATAATACCAATTACCCTGTGTTTCAGGTGGCCGTTATCAACCTACTCTGTAACGTCTAATGAAATCACATTTGCACTTGCAACCAGAGAAACAAATCAAGCTTTACTTACAGTATCCAAGACAGAACACTGGAAATTATTCATATTCAAAACACGTCGAACTGTTTCATAATTCGAGAAAAATTTCCAGTCGCAAATCTAGATATAATTGCTTATGCCAATTCGAAATTTGTATACGTAGCCATTATATTATATTAGAAAATAATTATATTAAGATACGTCTACGAAGCAGTGAAAAAGGAGAGCGTCCTATACTCCAAAATAGTTTGTTAGTAGCGATCCAAGCCTCGGACGAATTGTATACAATTTAGTGAAGAAGCCGAGTTATATGGCGATACTTACTGGCAGAAGAGTACGCGTAATTTAATGTATAAGAATACAAGGAAATCTGATCAGGTTAAAAGAATTTTCCGATCAATTACCTTCACTCGTGGGAACGCAACATATTTCCTTACTCCTCAAACGCACACATTAGCAAAAAGCGAAATGCAAACGACCTTCAACTCCCTATTTCCCCCATCTTACTTCTTGGGGACACGTAGTATATACCTGTTGCGATCGAAGCTATACCACCTGCAAGCATGAAGGCAACGACGAAATCTACTTGGCGATACACCAACCCAGCACATGTGGGATCTATTGCAAAGAAGATATCGACAACGTACGAGAACGCATAATGTTTCCCGTAGAAAACCCGCTGTCCTAAACAATATGGCACGGGGCATCAGTGGTCTAAACACTGTCAATCAAGGGGAGAAGTTGTTGGATCTCCTGGATAACAACAACCTACAATATCAAGCGGACTCCACCTGAAATCGCACCTGGGGAAAAATTTCTTCCATTCGGTACAGCAAACGCTGGTGTCACCCGGATGTTACCCATTGTGCAAACGATCATGCTCATCGGAGATCCATACATACAGCCTACATACTGTGTACGGCCGGTCAGTTTACCTCGTCGGTGCAGTATGGGACGCGGTTACGCACCCCCTGATGCACCTGGCTAAACGACCTAAGAAGAAAACGTCAGCGGTGAAGCTGGTCAAGAACTTCATCAACTCGTCACAGCTGCTTCTGTCAAACCAAAGGGGCATGCCAAGGCCAACGCTGCAACACACGATCTCTACATTAACGTCTCCGATCGTTCAAGGTACCATCAACCTCCTAAGCCACGTTCCTTTCCCTTGAATTCGCACGAGAAGACTTTCTAGTATCAAAACAACCACTCTCATAATGCTCAATAACCTTTTTCTCTATGCTCATTATTATTGTTCTTTTAACCTTGTCAAGTAAGATGAGTTGTAATAAGTAAAAAGGTATATATACAAAAAAAAAACTTTCTTGTAAGTCGATCAATGACAATGCCAATTGATACTATCGTGCCATTATATTTTCGGTTGCAACCCCCAACGAACCTGATCGAGCGAGACGCTCAATCCTAAAGGGGGGAGGTGTAACGTCGCGAGCAAAGCGCATAGAAATATTGCGTTTTCTCTCTTCTACTTTGTTGAAATCCGGCGAGAACGCTGGCCTGAGCGATTTCCCATGGAAATCGTGAATAACCATTAAACGAATATGGCATTCACATTTTTCGACACATTCCTGTATCTTCTTAAGCTTAGACATACCACAGCTACAACGTAAGCTATTGACAATAAGCGAGCGTCGGGCGTACTTTCGTACGACCCTCCTTACGCACTCGAATTCAACGAGAACATAGTTTTAGGCACACTTTCCCGGAAAAGTCGTAAAACAAAAAATATCATACTGCAAGCCAGATGACCCAGAGTTCACCCGCCGGCGAAGACATAGCGGAGCTCCGATTTCCTAATCCGTGTGGGAACCAAGGTTAGGCCGAAATCGCCGGAAAGGTCCACTCGACTCGGTCATAAAACCGGGCCGCGACGAAAGTAAAATGCATATGGAAGGACTACGAGGCGCATCGCAGCTCCACTATCGCGGGGGCGACTCGGCGCCGGGCCCTAGACTTTAGGTAAACAAACACGATCCCATGCGCTTTTTCCACGAAAACTCGCTCGGAACAGCTTCATTCCGATTGGTCTATCTGTAGTTAATTTCGTGCGCCCAGACTCCGAGATACAACGAACTGTCTCCCACGTCGACCACTCCGATTGGTTAAGAGAGAACCAAAAACGAAAACCCCCTTTTTTCCTCCTACTCCACCCAAGAAGGGAAATCTGGAGCAGGAAGGTCTAGAGGATAAAAAGGAAAATGAGTTCAGCGTCATTTCCCGAACCAGAAAGATCTCTTCTATCGACTACAACCTTGTATCGCGATTCGTACCTCTGTTCCGCGTTTAATAATTCAACTCTGTTCTTCGAGCATCCATTTGCGTATCTATTTACCTCGAAAAGTATCGTGAATCCTCCCTGCGCACCTCACACTCGTGAATTGACCATCTGACCCATCTGCGGCACCATTGTAAACACAGCGTGTGTGCGGCCCATCGACAGACCTTGTACTAGCGAGCGTAACAGGCCGAGAGCGAAGGTCCTTTCACCCAAGTCCGAAGGACCGTCATTCAGAAAACGTAAGCTAACTCCATCATTTTTTGTATCATTTTCTTAATCCGCCGAACTGTATTCTTCCCATGTTTCCGACCGGTCAAGTGGACGGTACTCGGTAATAAACGAAAATTTGTAAACAGTAACTACATCTGTCGCAATCGCTCACATAAGTCTTGATCATCTAGGCACTTGAGACCTAGAACACCCGTGTCACACATTCTCCTTTTACCCTCATCCCGTGCTATTGCGCTTGGCGTAGGCAAGAAAGAGGGAAACGAAAGTTTTATGCTCTCATCCCTTCCGGATGTGACACCTGGCGTCGCGACGCGATAAATTTCAGCAGCGACGAGACCGATCTCGCAGTCTTTTCCGTCTGCTTCGTTCTTTCTCTCGCTTCCTCATTTCGCAGGAACGACGCGAGGGACGCGAAAAATAAGAGCCAAAGGCAAAAAGGCGGAAAAGAACGTGAAACTCGAAGAAATGGAAAAATATGCTGCGAGAAGAAAGAAAAGTTGAGCCAGGGGGAAGAGAGACGAAGGCAGAGAGATCGAAGCTGTGGCCGAGGAGCTCGAGATCTGGAGAGAAAAATAATACTATAAGTCAGAGGGAGCGTTCGCAAAAGCTCGAGAGAGATCGCCCCGAGGGGAAGAAATAAATGGAGACTGGCGAAGCTCACCGTCAGCAACACCAGCAAAATTTACCATATATATATATATATATATATATATATATATATATATATATATATATCAAAGTGGTATTAAAAAAAACGGTCGATAGGAGCGAGCGCGATATCGAGTGTAACGACCTCGCGCTTATGGACCAGCACAGCCGATAGAATAATTTACAAAAAAAGGGAGGGGAAAAAACCGTAACGACGAAAGTTCGTTCGTTTTAGCCGTCGTGCGTAAAATTGAAACTTCTTGCATCGAGCCTCTGACATTTTGCACACGCAATTACGAAACTCGGGGCAAAAATAAATTACACACGTAAAATGCAAAGTATATGAATAAACATCGAAAACGTTGAAAATACTCGAAACACTCGAAGTCAGAATAAAAATAAAACGAGCAAAATAAAATGCACGTAATGTAGGCAACGAAAAGTAACGAACGACAAATGTATTATAAAAAAAATGCTCTTGAGGTTTGGATAGTTGGGCTGCAGCGAAAATCCACTTTCATATTTTTACTTCCTACTTTTCGTTATTCCGAAAAATCTTTTTTGCAAACTGGGATTATAGGTCTCTGAATGAGTGAAGTAAACAAATTATTGCGGAATTTTCGTAGCTAACATATGCCAAAAGAAATTGGAGCAAGTGAAAAATCGAAATTTTCGTTACATTTCAACCTTGCAAACTTTAAAATCGTAAAAAAAAACGTCCACGTGTAGAGTCTGCAAGAAAATTCATGATATTCAAGTTTGCATAGTTGCAATGCAACAAAAAATTCATTCTTTTTAATTGGCCAACTTTTGTTTTGTTCGTGAAAATTTCTCAAACGTTTTCACTTAAGTTTCTTAGAGATCCATGACCTCGACTTGCAAAAAAAGCGACTTTGGATAACCTAGAAATAAGGAATTAAAAAATTACCGAATAAAACGTTGCAACGATGCAAACTTCGATGTCAAGAAAAATTCTCGTATAAGAGAATAAAATAAATATGAAATATTGATGACGTGTACGCTGATGGTAAGGAATTGCGCGAAATACGCGTCAATCCTGATGACGTACGTCACGTATCCCTCATACGAGTGAACGACAATGAGGAAGGATAAATTTGAAAAAAAAAAAAAAATGGACAACGATGCAGGAAAAGCCCGAGCGGAAGTGGCGCCGTGCGTATGGCGCAATACGGCGAGGCGGGGGAGAGCGGAATCGGTATATCGGAAACACAACGGAACGGCGATACGAAATTTAAAACCCTGTGACCACGGAAGCACGTGCATGTGCGCGTGTGTGTGCGTGTAACGATAACCATTTTTGTCGTCGACCCGCAGGATGGTCGGTGGCCAATGTGGTGGGGATGTGGGATTGCGGGACGAAAAAGGAGGGGGGGAGAGAGAGAGAGAGAGAGAGAGAGAGAGAGAGAGAGAGAGAGAGAGAGAGAGAGAATTCACAATCGTTGTATCGCGTTACCAAGTTGCCGTTGTGTAGTCGGGGTACTTTCGCACGTGGGTACGTGCCTCAAAGCGTATTGTGTTGGCGACTAACTACGTGTATCTGTATGTGTGGGGAAAGGACATTTTCAACTCGTTGTAACTATGTAATTTTGGTTATCAGCGTGGCTGTTTCAATGGGTCTGCAAAAGCTTGGGGCCTAAAAAACAGGTCGATATTCAATATTTTTTCCTGATGTGAGTGTTGGGATGGCGTGGTCGGGATTTTACACACAGTTGATACATAGTGTTGCCAAGTATGCGTTTTTTTTTTACTAAAAAATATCGATAAATAGCAAAGTTATTATTTAAGGGAGGACTCCACTGCGACGGCCCAAAAAGAGGCTGTTTTTTTGCGATTTTTCTTCTCCATGAGATTGTTTATATGGGATTTGGAAAAAACGGTATTTTATTAAGCATGCATTGAACTTATTTTGTGTGAATTATTATTTCAACAAATTGATAAATAACATCGTTATTGCGGTATAATAGTCTCCGAATTGTAATATTACTTTCAGTATTACTTTTAGTCCAATAATAAAATTACCTTTGACCGAATCGTTTTTCAACATTTTGAAAATTCCCAAAATGGTACATTGAATTTATTTCGTGTGAATTTGAAGAAAAAAAAACATTATAATTCACAACGTTATTGAGGTATAATAGAACCTCTGAATTGTATAATTAAAAAAATTACTTTTAGCATAACGATAAATCTTCCTTTGACCGGATACTTTTCCAAAATTTTTATAATTACGCGAACGGGAAGCGGTAGACAAAAAATCGTTTTTCGACTAAAAAACCATCTTTAATAATGAATTATTAACAAATGGATAAACACATTCAAACGTCATTCGGCCATACGATAAAAAATGTTATAAACTACGATCTGTGTGAATTTCAAGTGAATCGGACGGATAGATTTTCCGATACGACTTCCGCCGTTCCATAAAACGTTCGCGAAAAACGCCGAAGCAAAAAGTAGACGCAACGGTGTGGTACGCCGTAGTACAGCGGGCGATTTGACCCTCCACAAAAATCACATTTCCCCATGTATACCCAAACAAACCCACGCACAGACACTCATCAATTGGCGTTTGAACAACATTACAAATGAGTAAAAAATTCACGCGACGGAGCGAGAGCTAGTCGTGCTGCGCAGCGCGCGATATCGACGGAGCGAAAACAAATAACACGTGTGCACTCGATAGCGGGGTATGCAAGGAAGAAAAAGGGGGAGAAAAAGCGAAAAAAAAGAAGCGAAACAAGCGCACACGCGAGTGCACCGAGGAGAAAGAAAAATTGCAATAATCGTCATTTCAAATATGTTAAGGATAAGTGAAAAATTTGCATAATTATTCAACTTTCGACGGCCGCGAAGCCCGAGATACACACGTTTAAAAGCGTAAACTCGCATTATAGGCGGGCAGCGCAAAGCTATTTGTGCTATATTTAACCGCTGTTATATATATATATATATATATTATATATATGTATATTATATATATTATATATACGCTGTTATATATATATATATATATATATATATATATATATATATATATATATATATATATATATATATCCACAGCATTTGTTCCGCGCTGAATGAAACGCGGGATGATTATGTATCGCCGACTAAGCACTATCAATCCCCCATTCCGGATTCGACGTATGTGGATATGTATACTGCTACGATAATTAATCTACGCATTGTTCTTTTTTAACGCCCCTAGCGTAGCACGACTCTTTTTTCGCTTTTTGCTTCATTCTCGCCGGTGCTTTCTTTTCATTTTTCTTCCTGTCGATTGCGGTGGTTCCATCGTTTACAAAATTCATTTTTGTCTTTTTCGCAAAAATTCGTTCTTCGTTGGTGTTGACGTTCGCATTTTATATTTTTCATTTTTTTTATTTTCCTCATGACCCAAAATCTTTTTTTTTTGCAAAATTACATTGTAATCTGCAAACAAGAATGTTAAAATAGGTAGGTCTATTTCGTAGGCAAATCCTGCCGAAAAATATCACGATAATATGGAAATATTCATTTTCATTGGATCCCAACGATGCACATTTTTATGTTATCCTTGTTACGTTCGCATGAGAAGGTTGGAAAAGGACGATGTTGAAGTTTGCATCTTTGGAATGCGACGAAAATTATGGTTTTTGAAATTTCGTTTGGCAAATCTTAGCTACAATAATTCTTCAACGATTTTCCAAATCGCTTATTTAGAAATCTATCATCTGAATTTGCAAAACATATTTTTTTAAATAATGCCAAAGAGGAAATAAAAGTATATAAAGGAATTTTCGTTGCATTCCAACGATCCTCACTTCAAGAGCATGGAAACGAACTATTTTGCCTATATTTTGTGGGATTTTACGCGATGTGTTGAATAAAACCGACGCATGGGTGAAAACGTAATAATTCGAATTATGAGCGAATTTCCATGTGAAAGACAAATGAATAATTTTATACACGGTGGAGTTGAAGTTTGCATCGCTGGGATGCAACAAAAATGCATTTTAGGAAACTTGCTATCATAGATTTTTTTTGGCTAATTTCACGCTGGTCGCTGCCCTCGAACGTTTTTTAGGACCCTTTCTAAGTTCCACAACTTAAGTCTGCAAAAAAAACATTTTGAGTGACAACAAACAAAAAAAAAAGGATTTTGTACAGTACCTACAGTACCATCCGGATTAGTGTCTAGTGTCTACAGTACCATCGCGGTTAGGGAACTTGTCGAAACATTTTTCTAAACTTTTCTAAGTTTTGCAACCTTAATTTCCAAAAACCAATTTTGGGTGATCACAAACTTTGAAGAAGGATTTTTATTGTATTCCAACGATACGAGAGTGTCTGGAGTGACGTAGCAGTTAGGGTCCCTGTTCAAACATCTTTCAGACAACTTTTTCTAAGTTCCATCACCTAAGTCCGCAAAAACATATTTTGGGTGATACCCATGAAAAAGGATTTTTAGTGCATTCCAACTGTACGGGAGTCTCTGGAGTACTCTGCCTAAACAATTTTTTTCACAACCTTTTCTAAACGCCGCATCCTAAATTTGCAAAATCCCATTTTCGGCGACAAGAAATTTAAAAAATAGAAGATTTTCCATTGCGTTCCAACGATGCAAACTTCAAGACGAAACGCGAGTGTCTGGAGTGCCGTCGCGGTTAGGGACCCTGCCCATCCCTTTTCCGCACAGAGACTTCGCACGGACGGCTGTGTGCTCCTTCTCGTTCCCCGCTGTGGGTACGTTTCCTCTATTTAAGGGGCAATGGACGATTCATTATACACACACACGCACACACACACACACACGTGCATGTGTGTATATATGTGTGTGTGTGTGTGTGTGTGTATATATATATATATATATATATATATATATATATATATACCGGAAAGTTTGTTCTTGCATGCGTGACACGTGTAGAGAGGAAATGTGCGTGTGGTGCACGTACCGTGCCTCGGAAGACCGCGGAGGCATGTTTCTCCTCGTCGTCGACGTCGTCGTCTCGAAATACACGCTGCGTTACAGCAGCGTCGTCTTTTAGCATACACCAAAGGAGCAAATATCCCAGGCCGTGACACGTGTATAACGACACGCCGACTATCCCTTTTTTTTTCGTAATTCAACACCACCGTATTAGGGTTCTGAGTAGGCTGATGTTTGGCGACCGGTAGAATAAACTAGGGATTAAGGGGTTAAGCATAGTTGTAAAAGTCGAAAAACCATTGCTTTCAAAACCAATATATTTTGACAGTATGTCACCCTTATAGATGTTCCTTGAAAATTTCAGTGATTGGATCAGAATTGACAGATTTATAGGCTGTTACGTGGACCCCCGTCGGGACGAAACTTTAAACGCTTTCTCGAAAGTACGTTTTCGTAAATGTAAATTATCCGAGTTATGTTTCCGGCCAACGTCAAACGGAGACGTCATCGTAAAAACGCCGCACAACCGGCATTTTGAAAGTAATCGCTTTAAAAAATTATCGTATACAGTCACTGATATGAATGATAAACACCCTTTTTTGTAATCTCGATTTATTTTGTAGTTTTTCTGAAAAAAAATCCCCGAAGGGCCTATTTTTTCGGCCTCTAGAGTGGCCTTCGACTTCGGGTCTTCAACTGGCTGTATGGCAAAATGAGGCAGTCTATCTTAGCACACATTTTTGGGCACTTCATTTTCTTTTTCAATAAATTTTGTGTCATAAAATAAGGATCATCGACTACAAAAAACGTCAGTACAAAAGAAAATACATATTCACCGAAATACAACGATTTGAAAAACGTGTGGGGTCCTATCGACCCCACATGCAGTCAGAGGTCCGTGGCGGCAGTGTGCAGTCGAAGATTTCAATATATCTACACGAAAAAATTACAGAGTGTACTTCAGATGATACTTTATCCACTACCTAATATTTGTAGAAATTTATCGGCACGATTTTCTTTAAAAAAAAATCCCAAAAATGAGCTGTGTTCGACTGTTATCCCTAGGCATAACCCGTTAAAAAAAAATAATAATAACACGGCTTTCCTGCTTTCTACAATTTTCCCAATTGCCCCATAGGTCAATCCGGGATTAAGCGTCATTCGGCATAATCTCGAGAGACATTATGCCGGTCTGAGACCCGCAGTCGCTGAAAAGAAAAAAAAAGAAAAGAGAAAAAGAAGTACTGCTGCTCTCGTCACGCCCTTTCGCCTCTCGGCCTGTAATTCCCTACTTTCCCTTTCGCGAGAGGAAAATTCTTCGGATTACGGTACGAATACGTACGGGGGGGGGGGGGAGGTGCGCGCGTTATAGGGAAGCCGCGATAGGAATCCCGGGTCATCAATTGAGAATGATCACCGCACCTTCGATCGATCGACACGACCTTTAACGATCATTCTCGGGTACGCGAAATCTCGAGGATCGCTTCCTCATTGAAGAAAGGAGCAGATAAAAGAAACAAACGAAAAATGTGCGGGGCGGAAAAAGAGGGGGAAAAAATAAAACACGGGGTACGGGCGAGATCGTGCGCGCAGTTTCCTTGTAATTTTCGGCCATCTCGGTGTGCATTCACGAGTTTCTTGCGGCAGACTCGCTAACGACGTCGTTAAACAGACGTCCACTTGACTCTCGTGTGCAAATTTTCACGTTTCTCGATCTTTCCGCGGTTAACGTTGCGGGCGGGGGAGGGCAAGGGTGGTTATTCGATAATTCGTAGATTCGTTGTTGTTCGTAGATTTTCATAACGCGTCATTGGGTTTCGAGCTGGAATTTCTTTTTGCCTCGAAATCGAGACACGCTTTGCTCTGAAAGTTCGGTAGAAATTGCGATTTTTTTTTTTTTCGACACCTCAGACTAATTGGTTTTTTTATTTTAGTGAACATTTTTTGCGGCCATTTTTGAGACGAGAGAGGTCGATGGAAAGGTAGATTTGTCTTTCGCGTCAAGCGCGCTTTCAATTATCAAAACTTTCTTCGGAGTTTCGAGACATGGTTTTTTTTTCGAGTACTGACTCCTGTACTATTTTTTCTTCTTTCAGACTGGGCTGTTTCGTACCGAGCAAAAATGAAGACACGAGGTATACAGATTGCGGCGTCTATCATTTACTTTCTCTCTCTCTCTCTCTCTCTCTCTCTCTCTCTCTCTCTCTCTCTCTCTCTCTCTCTCTTCTCTCTCTCACACACACATATATAATATCTTTTCGGCATTCTCACGCACCGGGCGTAGATACGCAATCGCACACGCACACGTACACTTACCCGGTATAAATCTTAATCCTACACGGCTGATAAGGGTTAGTAGATAAGCGGAAGAGAGCACAATCGGGAGATCTCACTCTCGTGAGTCCCCAAAGGAGAGTGAGACAGGGTATTGAGACATTTTTGGATTTTTCGTGCTGAGGCGAAGAGCGAGGTAGGAAAAGGGTCGTCGCATCTTTATCACTGTCTTCTTTATCACTGGTGCTCTCTTTCTCTCTCTCTCTCTCTCTCTCTCTCTCTCTCTCTCTCTCTCTCTCTCTCTCTCTCTCTCCCTCTCTCTCCTATTATTTCATCGCGTATCCTCGGGATGGGCAGTCTCGAAGTTTCTCATCCCAATGCTACGAAAATCCTTTGCGTTTCTTTAATTTTATTATCATTCAAGATCTTTATTCATCCCACGAATTCAGGCTACGGATGGGCTTGAAGTTCGCATCGTTGAAACGCAACGAAGATTCTTTTTCTATTCGTATTTTATTTTTTCTCTATTTTTATCATACCATTTGTTTAAATTTGAAGTTCGTATGTGAGATCTCAACGATATGAAAAACCGTTCCAGTTACTTCCGTACCTTGAACAGGAGAACAAAAAATGCGAGAAATTGAAGAAAGTCAACTTTCTTTCCATTTCAACGATGCAAACTCCATCATCTACAGATTCAGGTTGTAGATCGCTAAATGAGAATCTCAAAAAATGCGTCATTTTCGTAAGCTGAGATCTGCCAAAAGAAATTTGCGAATTGAAAAAAAAAAACACTTTTCGTCGAATGCCAACGATCCAAACCTCAACGTCATGGATCTAGATCTCTAATGGCGATTCTGAAGAACGTTTGAATTATTTCCCGAGCCTGAAACTGCCAAAAGCATCACCAAAAGCAAATTTGGGAATTGAAAGAAGTATAGTCTCTACAACCTTGCCGAGGTCGCAGTTCGTTTGATCGAAGATCAATAATCGATTTGCCTCCTCTCTGTCTTCCTCTCTTTTCCTCCGCCCCCCCCCCTCCCCCATTGAACTAGAAACGTCGGTTAAGGTCGATTTCAACGCGTCGAATTCTCAAACCGGGCAAATATCTGCGACTCCCGTATGGACGAAAAGTTTGTTATACGCGTTGGCGTGGGTGGGCCTCACGGTTTATTTGTATATATATATATATATATATATATATAGTTTATCGCGTGTGTTACGCGGCAGGCGTGAGTCGTCGCAAAACTTGCCACTCTCTCTCTCCCGTGCCCCTTCTGCCCTTTCATTGAACTCTCCTCCCCCCTCTTTACCACTCCTCGACTCATCATCCGCTAAAGACGTGGGTGGAATCCGGGACGCAGGCGCTCAACTGCCGTCTCTGTTTCATCGTGGCGTCATTCTCGAGCGTGTAGATGTGTGTATGTTTATACTAATATATATATATATATATATATATATATATATATATATATATATATATATATATATATATATGTGTGTGTGTGTGTGTGTGTGTATATATATATATACACACATATATATATATATATATATATATATATATATATATATATATAGGTTCACACACGCATGTACCAACAAGAGGCCAACATCAACGAGATCCACAGCAGCTGTTTTCATTCAGCGGACTTTCTTACTGCTAACGCGACTTCCTCTCCGATAGACCGCCGGCACACACTTAATTGCTCTCAATACCCCCCCTCTTCCTCCTCCCCTCCCCTCCCGTCCGACAGAAAAGTCTTCGACGAAAACAGTAGCAATGGTTTTTTTATAAAAAATTTTTTTTTACCATAGCCCACATATATAAAAAAGATAGAATAGAATATTCAACAACAAAGACAGATCCACGATCTGAAGTTAAAACACAAACTATGTAAACTGATTTTTGGTTAGAAACGTCACTCGACGACTATCCAAAATTATATTGATTTCCGATACTGTTTAAGTTCTTATAAGGAAGTTTATTACTTACTAATGTATACTGAGAAATAATGAAAAATAAACCACCTTTGTCAAACCAAAACCAAAAAAAATTGCTCTCAATCCCTCCTCCTCCTCCGTCACCGTCCCTGCGCCTCCGTGTCCTGGAAGTCCGTGCACAATAAAATTCGTCAATTCGCACGGGTATTTATTGTTCCGAGGACCGGCTGAGAACAAATGACGTTGAAGTTTGCATCGTTGGTATGCAACGAAAATGATTTTTTTTCTCTCGTTTCCCACATTTTCTTTGGCAGCTTTGAACTGCAAAAATCACGCGAACACTTTTCAGGATTCTTGTTAGGCGATTTACAATAAAATTTGCAAAATATTAATTTGGCTAATGATGAAAATGAGAAATTGAATACAATTTCCGTTGCGCTCCAACGACGCAACCTTCAATCCCATTGACAACAAAGAGTGCAGAGGGCTTATGATTTTGAAAATTATCATTATTAGTTATGGTATTGCTGAGTTTTTAAATAATTTCAACCCATGGAAAAATTGGAACGTTTTTTGAGGATCTTTATTACAGGTGTACAAGCTGGATATGCAGAAGGCAGGTGTTTTAGAAAATATGATAAGAAATTGAAAAGTATTTCACGTAGAGGTCTATTGGAATTCTGGTGAAAGAAGAAGGGATTGATGGATGTTGGGGTGCTTTTTTTCTATGGAGAAATTTTCGTCGCTGTGGTATCGAGAGGCCGAGAGAGAGCGGCACACGAACGCGGAATGAATTTATCTCCCGCCTCTCATTCAATTCGAATCAGCTTGACCTCTTCTATCCTCGTCAGGCCAGTGCGCACTCCCCCGACTGCCCAATAAGACGGAACGTAAATCATCGCTGTACATTGATGACTCTATGTATATGTATACCTCTCCAAGTTTTTTTACACTCGTACCCCTCCCCCTCCCGTGTACATTCAATGAAACAAATTAAACCATTAATAACATCTGCAGGAACAGTTACACGTCGATACAAAAAATCTGCCTCGTCGAAGCACGAGAATTTCGGTCGATTATTGGGATTCGCAAACAAGGGGGATCGAAATTTGGCGCAGACCAATTATTTTTTACTGCTCCAGAGGTGAAAAAACAGTGATCTTTGTTTATTGAGTAATTGAAGGGTTTTTTTTCTGTAAGAGCAAGAACCGTCCAAACTGCCCGTAACAATATACTGATCCTATACAACTGGATTGAAGTTATGACGTTGAAGTTCGCATAGATGGGATGCAACACTTTTTTTTTTATTTTCCAACTTTGCTTTTGCAGATTTGATGTACGAAAATTGCACAAACATGTTTTAGGATTTTCATTCCGCGATCCACAACCCAAATCTGCAGAGCGTGATTTTCAAAATATGATTATGATTTACAGAGTATGATTTTATATGACTTTTTATGATATTACATGATTTTTTAATGATTTTATATGATTGAAAATATGGTTATCCTTTACAGAGTATAGTTACAATGTATGATTTGCAAAATGAAAAATTGAAAAGAATTTCTGATAAATTCCAACGAGTCAATTAAAATGATCATTTTTTGATTGCTCGAACTTTTTGTCGCTAATCTTCGTTACGAAAATCCATCAATCATTTTTCAAGTCGCTTACTTGGAAATCTATCATTTAAATCCGTAAAAGAATATTTTGTGAGATAATGAAATTGAGGAAATAAAATTATAAAAAGAAATTTTAGTTGCATTCCAACGTTGCAAACTTCATGACCATTGCACACATGTATATTCTTGACAACCGACTTTTATATATACATATATATATATGCGTCCGTGTTCTAACCAACGGAGACTCAAGAATAACCGTGACATATTTGCTAACAAGTGCTAATTAGATCCTCGGTGGTGTATATAATTTTATCTTCGAGATAGAGAGTTCTTTCAAGCGGTTACGTCTTATGAGCACTTTAGCGAGTGGTCGATCTATTCGCGCGCAGTCTCCATCGCCGTCGAACTCTGGCGAGTTCGGTTGCTCCTAAAACCGTTTCTCCATTAACGATACTACATTGATGATACTACTGCGGACGAAAAAAAACCCCACATATGTACGTTAAGAAAACCTTGAATGTGTCTATATTCTTCCTTGATATATATGTATATATATATGATATTCCGGGTTTATTTGAAAAATGATGCACCACCCTTAATCCTTCGAGACGACCTACAGTATGGCGCACCATTTTTCAAATGAACCTTTTATTTTTTCTCTTAATTCCCGAAGCTCATCAACCGTTAAATCCATTCTTCGATATATCTATCATTGATGGGCCGAATGTTTGCATCGGTGGAATGCAACGGGAATTCTTTTTCATTCCCTTTTCCTCCATCTTTATTGTTATCCGAAATATTTTTTGACAGAGGTTGAAGGTTTCTGATGAGGATCTTAAAACAAGTTTAAGTAGTTTTGACCTGTCAAAAAAAATTGCTATTCGGAAAAATCAAAATCGTTGCATTCCAACGATGCAAACTTGGATGTCATTAGCATTGACGCTCGGTCAAAGAAAAAATAGGGCTTTGAAGTTTGCCTCGTTGAAGCGCAACGAAAATTCTTCTCTTTCTGTCGAACATTCTCATCACCCGAAATATTTCTGTGCAAATTTGAGTTGCAAAATTAATTTCAAAATCCTGATGAACGTTTGGGTAAATCTCGTAGCCTGGAGGTTTAAAAAAATTGAACGATGAGGTATTAGGGGTTAAAAAAAACATTTCGTTGTATTCCAACGATAAAAGCTCCAACATCACGTAAACCTTTGCGTCGAACGTGTAAACCTGTTCTGAATTACCGTGGCACGATATAAACGTTACAATTCAACGGCGACGTATACACTCGCGGCTGATCGAATTTACGGCTGATAAACCTGTGAATCTCGGATCGTCGCGAACTCGTGTGTTGATGTCGAAACAGGGCAGGATGCTCGGGCACGAAAACGTGTCATGGCCCGTTTCTTCACGTTTATTTATTTCGGAACTTCGGCACGGCGTCTGCTCTTGCGTCTTTTTTCAACTGTTCGGCAAAGAGGGAGAGAGAGAGAGAGAGAGAGAGAGAGAGAGAGAGAGAGAGAAAGAGAGAGAGAGAGAGAGAGAGAGAGAGAGTGTGTGAGTGAGAGGAAGAAAGGGTTGGAGGAGACGGAGAAAGGGAGAAAACGAGCGAAGCCTTTACTTACTCACCATGAGAAACGATACGAGGCTCTCGTCCGGTGCTCGATAATTTTTAAAAACTCTCACGCACAGCTCATAAGCCACGCGGACGTCTGCCGAATAAAAACCCGATCCTCGCAATACGAATATATATATATATATATATATGCACGTACGCCGAACGAAACATAGAAAAGAAAAAACAATTAAAGAAAATAAAAAGAAAGAACAATAAAATAAGAAGAAAAAATAAAATAAGAAAGAAAAATCGGAGTAAAAAAGAAAAAGAAAGGAAAGCAAAGTAACAGGCAAGGGAATACGTTGGAACTCAGGAATTAATCGAGACCTAAACGAATTTTAAAAAATTCATGAAAAAAATAGAATGAGACGAAAGAAATATAAAATAAGGAGAGAAATAAACACCAATAAAATAGTTTATATAAATTATAATATATATATATATATATATATGCACGTGCGCCGAAAAAACATAACAGAAAAGAAAAACAATTAAAGAAAATAAAAAGAAAGAACAATAAAATAAGAAGAAAAAATTGAATAAGACAGAAAAATCGGAGATATCGGAGTAAAATAAAAGAGATAGCAAGAAAAGAAAACTCAGGAATTAATTGTGACCAAAGTAAAAAAATTCATGAAAAGAAAACTACAATGAGAAGAAAGAATAAAGAGATCGAAACACCACTAAAATCATTTGCAAAAAATAAAATAAAACGAAAAACAAAATAAAAAGAAAGAAAAATAAAATAAAACGAACGTAACCTCCGCAAGGGTACCTATTCGTTGGAAATCCAGAATGAATTCAGCCCTCGGTAAATGAATAAATTTAAAAAATTAAAATTATGACACGAACAAAAAGATAAACAAAATAAAAAGAAAGGGAAAGAAAACGATATTTTTTTTTCGTAAGCAAAAGGTCATGACGCAACGGCGAATACATATAAACACACACACATATATATATGTGTGTATATACACATACGCAATTATTACCAAACCGTATTACGTACACGTGTACGTACATTCGCACGATCGTTCCTCCGGAGCAAAATGGATTGGCCCACGTGACTTGAGCGCGTTTTAACGACGCTCCCTACGTCCTTACTCCTCGAACGAATCGATATTGCAAACGTTGACGCGCTCATGTGTGTATTACACGTACGTGTGTACCATTCGTGTACAAAGTGTGTGCTCTACCGGTACAGTCGCAACTCGTACAACGTACGTGTGTTGGGTCGGTACGGGTTTTGCGCTATACCAATCGGGCGCCGCCGTCGCCGCCATTTGCAATTGCCGCGCTATATGTTGACCCATTTGTGAAACTTCGTCGCGACTCGGGTTCTTGCCTCACACACAAACGGGCAACCGAACGGATTACAACATTGTACGAATTATTCGTCCTCCTGGCCTTGGTGCTCTGCCCTGCAATCGAAAAAAAAACGGCACGGGGCGAGCCCTGTAGAGCGGATTTCGAAAAAAGCCATCTTCAGGTCATGTCCTGATTTTTTTTTATAGAGATGAGGGTGGTTTGCGATGTTGAAGTATCCATCGTTCGAAGGCAACGAAGGTTCACTTTTTTTAAATAATAAATTCTTATCGTTCCACACTTTTTCACATTTTTTGTGAAAAAGAGATTTTGAGATATTGATAAAAAGAAGTTTCGTTACAGTCCAACGATGCGAACTTTGAGACCGTGGATTATTCGCGTGTTGAATGAATTTTTGAAAAAGAAGGAGGTGGAATTCGACTGCGTGCTAGGGGGGGGGGGGGGGGTCGGTGACGTTGGAAACCATATTTTCATTGTATCGGAGATAAGAGAATCAATATATTAGCTTTTTTGAGGCGGTTATGATACTTATTGACGTGTTTGTATTTTGTTACTATTCCTTCGTTCAAGAAGTCAAAAACAAGCATTTCAAGCCAAAATCAGGAAAATATCGTAAATTGACTTGTGCTACATTTTAAAATTGACCTGGCGGACTCCCTTTTCCCGATGTTTTTTTTTCTATTTTTTCATCTACACTTTCATTACTTGGTATAGCGTGGAAGGAAGAAAAATGCGTCTACCTTAAGGCGCGAGCCGTTTTGAGATCGTTTTCTATTTTTTTTGCTAGGAGGCTAGGATCAGGTTTTCCCACGTGCTGAATATATTTGGGAAAAAGAAACAGTTGAAATGTGACTACGTGATAGGTGTCATTGGTGTCGTTGAAAACAATATTTTTATCGTACCGGAGAGAAAAAAATCAATATATTAATTTTTTTTGCGAATATTATATATATTATACAAAAACGTAAAATTCAGGATAAAGCTGTAAAAACGAAGAAAAATGGCTTGCGCCACAATTTAGAATTGACCTATGAGTCTCACTATTCGCGATTTTTATTTATTTTTTTTCATTTGTGCTTTCATTATTTGGCGTGGCCTCGAAGAAAAAATTCAACTTTTTCTATATATTTCTATATATATAATATATATATATATACAAAAGCTGGAAAAAAATCGTTCACCTTAACCGCTGGTGATCGAATCGATCGTCGAGGAGTCGCGAAATCTTCGGGCTTGTCTCTTTATTGTGCCGGTGACCTCTTTAAACCCCCTTTTTGCACCCACTTCTCTCTCGTTCTCTCTCTCTCACGTTCTTTCTTTCCCCGCTGCACTCCGTCCTTGACTCTCGGATGCAAGCGGGAGTGCACAATATTGCATTCACAGATACAGCTCGCGCATTGTCGAGGCTTCGCCTCGTCATTTTTTCTCCAGCTCGATTTCACGGGAGATACGATTTCTCCAATCGTGCGCTACGGTAGAAGGTCCAGGGCGAATCCACTCGGGGTACTTACTCTTCGAAGTAAAGACCGAGGTGCACAATGCAACCGCGAGAAGCGGCATCGATTCGATTATCGATTTTTGCACTCTCTCTCTCTCTCTCTCTCTCATAATAAGATTGTTGTTATTATTATTATTGCGCCTTGTTTATATTATATAGATTCACTATTATAAGTATTCATCGATCTTTCGTTTGTTTGGGTTCTTTATATTATATTTCTCTTCTTATGTTGACTCAAATTTTTGTCATAAGTAACGTGCGACAGTTTTCAATCGGCGTTGTGGTTCCATATCTTCTTATTTGTATAGAATCATCTTTTCTTGCTATTGTATTGAGCCTTTTTCTACCTTGTTGTATTCTGGTATGTACCGCATGTAACACGAGGATTGTGTGCCAGAGGACGTTGGTCCTAGAGCACTAATAAACATATCTATCTCTCTCTCTCTCTCTCTCTCTCTCTCTCTCTCTCTCTCTCTCTCTCTCTCTCTCTCTCTCTCTCTTCTCTCTCTCTCTCTCCCTCTCCCTCTCGCTCTCTGGATTATATTTGTATCGTTTGGATCCCCCAGCAACGTACATCCATAGCACCTTTTCGAATCAGCAATTTTCAAAAAGTTACCCATTTTCCACCTGTCGTTCGTCGAATGTTTCATGCGATATTTTCCGCACGAACGTGCCCGTAAAATTCACCAAATCCCTCGCCTCTTGCGTACAACTTGGTCTACGAGGTACTTCGGGGATTCAGGCTTTAACGATCACGTATTTCGGTGCCCGGGGCTCACAACCTATAGAATTGGATGGATCGTCGCGGGGGAGGAGCCTTTGGAAGCTTCTGCGACCCCCAAGTTGATCTCCACGATGGCCAACTCCTACCGAACGACGCTTGCCTGTATATGTGTATTTCTAGCATGGGCGGAAGACCCAACTTCTATACCACAGATGGAATTTTACCGCAGGCTTCGCCGTCTCGGTCTTTTCTTTGGGTCGCCAGATAGAAGAGGGAAACGCCCAGGCGACCCTCAACGACTACACACAAAGAGAGAACTGGACACGTAGAGAATGAAATATATATATATATATATGTTAAGGATTTTCTACGCGAAGCATTTTGAGCATTTCTTTTGCTTCGTTGAACATCGTTCGCAAATTTATGAATGCATCCAAGCACAAGAATGAGATTCCTAATCACTCGTGATGCGGCTGCTTTATTATACAATTTTCTTGAGCCGACGTTCGCCAGTTGGACCACTTCCAAAAATTCTCTATGCCAAAAAATGTTTACATCTAGGTGTACTTCGTATGTATATAACGCATGCATACTGGACAAGAAATATGACTTGGGCTGAGTAAATCCGTCGTTAAGGAATGCCGACGAATTATTAATCGAAAAAGAAGAATGGATCATTTAAAAGTCGTTTATTTGATCGAATTAACGAGTAGGGAAGATAATTACATATTTTAGTGTTTGAACTCAATATTTCGATGAGACTGCAGTTTGAATCAGTGCTAGGTTTTTGCTTTTTCAAATTTTTGAATTCCGTTTTCTTGTCTTTCGGTATGAGAAATTCTCAAAGATTGTTCCGATGCTTCTTTGAAGTTCCATGATTGAAAACCATGGACAAAATTATATAATAATAAAAACGAGGAAATAAGAATGTATAAAAGAATTTTTGTTGCATTTCAACGATGCAAACTTCAGCACTGCCAGAATCGTATCGAAGTTTGCATCGTTGGAATGCAACAAAAATTTATATTTTCCGTCGTTTTTTTTTGTCTTTCTAGGCTACAAAAAGAGTTTTGAGGATGCTTGAAAAAAAATGTATGACCAAAACCTCATCTTGGTCTCCACTCTCGCCCTACTAAGAATAATCTTCCGATTCTTTCCCAAGAGTTTTCCAACATCCCAATTCCCTTCGTTGTTTTCCCTCCTGTTTTCGAGGCCACCGCCACAGTCGCCGCGTGGATGAACATCCGAAAACTTCTCTATACCCAAGGGAAATTGTATTAACGAAACTGTGCTTACGAGCCAACGATTTCCTCGCGCTCGAAATACTCACCCGCGACTCTTGCATCCCCTCTGCTCGTCCGCAAAAATTCAATTTGTCGTCTCAGTTCCCGTTGATTGATTTAACGAAATTAGACGAAATTTCGCTGGTAACCGAAGGTAAACATTTCGGGAACGGAGCCGCGAGTTGGACGAATCACGCGCCAATTCGCCCGTTTGGGTGTGAGTTTGACGTATTTAGAGCAAATCAAACGCATTCAACTTCCTGTCAAAATCGACGAAATTTGCATCATAGGAACACAACGAAATTTTTACGTTTTTAATTTCCCAAATGTGCTTCGGTAGATCTAAGCTATAAAAATCACGCGAAAATTTTTTACGATTCTCTTTTCGCCGTCTACAAAATACGATTTTCGACAATAATATCAAAATAAGGAATTGATAAGATTTTCCGTTGCTGCCCAACGATTCAAACGTCAACCACATCACGATCGAATCGTCTTGAAATTTCCATCGCTGGCACGCAGTAAAGACGAATTTTCCCTCATTCATAAAATTACTTTTTGGCCCGTTCGGGCCAGAAAAATGTACAACCTCAAGTTGCAAAAAATGTTTCTTACAATAATAAAAGTGACGAAAGAATAAAAAATCGTTGCGTTCCAACGATGCAAGCTTCGACCCCATTATGATGGACACGTTCGTTACCGAGGATCGAACTGGTTCTTTAACGTCCACGCCTCGAACATGACCCTCCTCCTCAGATTGGTTCCCATTTCTTTTTTCATCATGCCTTTTTTTTTCTTTTTTTTTGTTATTTTAGACCCCATATATAAAATGGGAGGGTCTGTTCGCAACGTCGACGTCGTCTTGAAGCGAAGAGCCGGTATCGGTCAGAGCCCCCGCACTTAAGGCTACTTTCGATTACGGTGGAACTCACTCGACTGTCGGCGTGTATATATATATATATATATATATATACGCCGGATATATATATATGTATGTATGTATGTATGTATGTATGTATGTATGTATGTATGTATGTATGTATGTATGTATGTATGTATGTATGTATGTATGTATGTATGTATGTATGTATGTATGTATGTATGTATGTATGTATGTATGTATGTATGTATGTATGTATGTATGTATGTATGTATGTATGTATGTATGTATGTATGTATGTATGTATGTATGTATGTATGTATGTATGTATGTATGTATGTATGTATGTATGTATGTATGTATGTATGTATGTATGTATGTATGTATGTATGTATGTATGCATGTACGTATGTGTGTGTGTGTGTAACACACGTGCGCATAAGTGAGGCAATGTGCGCGTCTCTTTATCGGATACACGATAGGAAAACGATGAAGAAAAGTATACACGCGTATATACGTCTAAGTTTGTTCGGTGGCTCGTAAGCTCGCTACCCTATACACAATTTCATAACACTATGACGAATTCTTCTTTCCATAAGTTACTTGCCTCTTGTTAGTCGAAATTTTAACACGCGAACGTGGCCAAACGTCGCATCACGCTTTCAATTAGGGCCTGGTAATTCGTACGCAATTAATTAATAATTCAGTAAAATGGCTCTAGTCTCAGAGATATTGCGGATTCATTTTTTTAGCGAGTAGTATTTTAAAAACGACATTAATTATGGATATTTGAGAGCGGACCATTTGTCGATGGGGTCAAAAATATGGAAGGTAGAAAGGAGGTTTTTTTGCAAACGAATTATTTCGGGCAATAGGTTACGGGGTTAGGCTAATGTCACGACTCGAAAAAGAGGGTTATTGAAAAATTAATTTTGAAGGAATAGGTGAGATGATCGAAAAATCGTTTGGACATTTGTTTGTATGGATGTTAAGAAAGTTAGATGCCAAATTTTATAAAAAAATATCGATTGTTGAAGAATTTATAGACAATCTCGTGAAGGACCTGCGCACGCGAGGGACTACCTCTTGGCGACTTGATTTTGGCCAGGTTGAATTGGAACGAAAAAGCGAGTTTTTTTTATGAAAATCGATAATGTTGGCTAAGAGTTGACCGAGTTTTTCTTCGTTATCGCGTTTCAGTCTTAAAAAAAAAACTGCGCATTTTTGTTTCGTTTTTACGAGGAAAAATTACGTTATTTTTTAATAACTGATGAAAAACAAATGCTAAGAAGAAAAATGTCGGTCAAGACCAAACTACTGTTGCACTAAACAAGTGTACCAAATTTCAAGTCAATCCGTTCATTGGATGTCGAGAAAACGTGTACACCGTTTTCAAAAACGTAGTTTCGAGAAAAACGTTAAAAGTTAAAGTTCTACTAGCAGTTCTATCGTTGTAATCAAAAGTTTACCTTCAATCTGCTATTCCTGGACCAAATTTTGGATTTTCCTCTTCAATTTGAGTTGCCTCGAGCGACGAACGAGTGTTCGTTACCTTCACAGTAGCCTAACCCCTTAATTTGAAAGTACCCGCTGAATTCTTTTTGTCGTGAAGTATTGCGGTTTTTTTTAACGTGGGAAACGAATTTCTTTTTCGTGGGACACGAAAAAAAAAAAAAACGAACTCTAGAGAAAACGAAGATTCTTCCGGCTCAGCCCAATCTGACGACTGGATAAATTTCGTCGTCGCAGTGAATTTATCGTTCCGTATATTTTTTTCTCTCCATGCCTGATCTATATATCATCCGAATTGACTGCAATTTTGGGGAAAAATACAATGCAGCTCGATTGCCAGAAGCACGAAGCGAAAGACGACAAGGGGACACACGTAAAAAGGCGCAGCAGGGTGTGTCCGAAGAGCAAATAGTGTAATTTTTTTATTCTCCACGGGTATTTTTTTCACTGGTTCCTCCCCTTCCCACTGCTCCTTCGTTCGCTCCCTTGCGCGTCCTCTTTTTATCGAGACAACCAGATTTGTTCTTCAATTTTTGGGTTTGTTCGATCGGCGTTTTTCCGCTGGAGTTCGCCAAACGTTTCGGTCGTTCGGGAGAAGAAGCTGCCGGGCTTGAGTATGACGAAAGATGATAAAAAAAAAACACGGAGCGGGAGAGAAGGCTGCGCTGCCTTTGGCAAAGCATCACATTTAGACCCGTAGAAAACTCATTTCTCGCCTGCGTGATTCCGAACGAACGCGGAGGGATCGCTCTCTTCTTGGCCACGGTAGGAAATGACGAGAGAAAGAGAATCAGAGGGAGAAGCGGACCCTTTGTCCTCGGGACCCGACACCCCATAGAATCGTGCCCAGGCCTTTCTCTATTTTCGATTCAGCCGCGTATATTTGGAGGATCGCGCTAGCGAAGCACCGCACGCCATTATTCCAAGGCAAATATGACCTGCTAAAACAAGCATAAAAAGGTAGTCCTCTATGTAGAAATTCCGAACGACTATTCCGACTTGAACATCGTGATCAAGGAGACGCGCACGATGCTCAGTCGGTAAAAAGTCCTGCTGGTCTCCAGCAACCTAAGCTTCAGCACCATACCAAATCACCTATCCGATCAAGCGAAGAATCGGCAAGTCAGCAAAATGATGTTGTCCGGTACATCAAACTGGTCTTGCCCTATGAACTCTTTCCAGATGAATTCCAAACTACCAGCTCGAAGTATGGATACACATTCCGAATACCAGGTGTAGGGGTATGAAACCGGATTTTTTTTGTAAAATTTACACGTCTGTTTGAAAATGTTAAAAAAGAATGGAGACGGCTTTCTGCGTCATATTCAATTGATCCGTGAGTTCTTGTTGACTTTGAGTATCATCTTCATCCGATAAGGCTTGCAATTCGTTGTCCGCGAACTTTTTCGCTGGTTTCCCACGCTCTTCGTTTTTCCCCTGAAAATCACGACTTTTGAATTTTTTGAACCACTCGAAACACTGTGTTTCACCAAGAGCATGTTCACCGTAAGCTTCGGCAAGCATTGGAAGCGATTCTGCAGCAGTTTTCTTCGAATGATAACAGAAAAGCAATGCTGTCCGCAAATCGTAGTTCGTAGGCACAAAACTCGACATGTTTAAGGTTATAGGAAAAAATATACCGGTGTAGGGAACTTGGGTTGTTGTGTGTCGAAAATCTTCGTCAGCTGTTAGAGGGAGATGATGGCGCTGCAGAAGCGGTCTTACGGTCCCTAAACTGATGGCTAGCACCATCTACAGGGAAATTCCGGTTTCATACTTCTACACCTGGTATTCACCTTCGAAAAACGATATTTACGACAATCGTTTTAGCCATCGCTATACCGATGGAAACACCCCAAGAATTATGCATAGCTCAGCTCCTCTCAGACCTCGTTGACGATCAAAGAAGTTGGCAGCTGTAGAATCACCGGCCTCCTCTATCACCACATTCGCGAGACCTCGCAGGGAGAGAGAAAGAAGGATCCAGGGAGAGAGAAAGAAGAAGCAAAAGATGACGAGAGAAAAAGGCACAATGGAGACTGTGGAATACAGTCCGGCAAATATGAGCTCCGGATTCTATGGTGCCGGTTCGCGTTAGGAAAGCGCTGCTGTGCACACATCGCGGTAGCCTCGGAGGTCGTGGGATCCGCCAGCTTCCTTGGGATCCCCACACGTCCCAGCGATACGTGCGAGGATGTATAGGAGAGCGGCAGTGTGTGCTGGGATGACGAAATGGGCCGAGTGGCTCCGGATGAACTGGAACACGGACCCGGGATTCCAGAAAAGGCGAGGGTCCAAAAAGGTTCTTCGCCAGAGTGAACAGAATGCTGTACCGCAGGCCATCTGGAAGAGCCTCCCGTCCGCTTCGCTTCCAGCCAGTCACTCAGTCGTGAGAGGAAATAAATAGGGTGAGGTTGATGATGCGTACTTCGCGATCGCTCCTCTCTGTAGAACTTGATGGTCCATGTGCGTGTGTGTGTGCAGAACGCGTGGAAAAAAAACAAGAAGACTGCCTGATAGGCACTCAACGGACGAACCGACTAGGCTGACGTGTATCGGTGGATTCTCGTCCGTGTGTATTCGTCGCGACGATGACGAGGCGAGACTCGTTTGTCAATTCGACCGAGTCCCTCGAGTGGCCGTCGTCCACTCGTCATTTCGTTTGGATCACGAATGTCGCAACGAAAAGTCTCGAAGGCTGTTCGGGCGTAGTGCGCGAGAAATCCGACAGGTGGCGCCGTGGCCGAACTTTCGCGCGAGACTTTCATCCCTCCCGGTGGTATAAGGAGCGCTTGCAGCTCAGGCATCTCGTCTCGCGCTAATCGAACGCGAATGGAGGGCAATCTTCGGCGAGACCAACAAAGGCCCTGGCGCCCATTTCCTAGGGATTTTCGAGTCAGTATTGGCTTTTATTTTTTCACGACAAGAATATTTCGAGATATTCGCAGCTGCCTATCTCACGTGCGTCATCCGAGGAGTCATTTTTCTTCCTTTCTCTCGGATGCTCGGTGCTGTTGCGAGAGAGCATCCTCGGTCGCGACAATCGTTCCGTTTCACGTTCAAACGTACACACTAATACAAACGCGGTTGACAATGGTCCCGCACTGTCGATGCGGGTCCCGCACTCGCCGCGACGCCCTTTCTTCTTTCCTTCTTCTTCTTCCTGCCCCTTGTCAAGCCTTCTTTATTTTTCCTCTCGCTTGTTTGCCCTGACCATGAAGCCCGATGGGCTCCCGGCGACCCTACGCGGCGCAGCTTCCTTTCACATCACGAAAGATGGAAGATCAAGACTTCTCTCCACTAAACGGCAGTCCGAGAGAAATCTTTTGTGTTCTTCATTCTCGTGCTCTTTTTGTCCCCTCTTTTGGTAACCTCGACGTCGAACGAGGCACGAACGAACCCAAACATCCAGCGAGAATTTCTTCCCGATCCCGCCGAAATTTTGGGCTCAGGGCCTCGATAAGTTCCGCCAATGGGACGGCCTTGGAAAGCTTTTCGCGGGTGCCCTCGGCCCACGTCGTCATGGAGAAATCCCTTTGCGAAATACGACGTCGAGTGTTCGTCCACGACGATTCTCGCCGTGGCCTTACGCCGTATCAAAATGTCTTTGTTTGCGAAGAAACGGCGGGAAAAAAAATCAAAAACGCAGATTATTCCGTGATTTTATCCGGAATGCTCGCACAGACGCGCAACCGAGTAAACACGAATTACCATTCGTACGTGATCCCGCGAGCTTTGCCGTGCACGCTCGTCGAAAAATCAATTAACATGCGCTTTCACGTAAAGCCTACGTATTTATTACGAACGCGAGATAGCTCGCTGCTTATTCGTCTCTTTCTCACGAATATCCCACCGGGACACGCGTCGCGCATAGGGAATGCATATTTTTTTTCTTCTTCTCCTGTTTAACGATATTTCGAAAAGAGGAGAAACCGTTTTCGCGGCTTGTGTGGACGTCCGGGATGGAAACAATGGCCGAAGCGTGCGATGAAAAATCGTCCGCAATCGCGATCGTCGTAGACGGCCAGATTAAACGTAAAATCCGAGAGCGCGCGAAGCAGCTGAAAGACACTTTGGAAGCTTGAGAGAGATTTGCAATTCTCGCGCACAGATTGAGTTGGGAAAATTCAAATGTGCGCTTATTCTCACTGAACGACGATAAAGAGAGACGCCTTGGCCTCTCGATCTCCTCTTTTTATCGTTTTTCTCTTTTAACAGTTTTTTCTTGTTCATTGCCATTAAAAAAAAAAACATTCCCACTTTTTTATTTCTCTTTTTTTGCAATTTTTTCTATTCTCTCTCGCTCTTTGTCTCTGCAACTTTTTATTTTTTCTCCCTGTATCTATGCAGTTTTTTCTTTCTACAATTTTTTTTCTTCCTCTCTAACTTTGCAGTTTTTTTCTTTTTTGTCTCTCTTCCTCTACACGTTTTTTTCGTCTCTCCTTCTCCGCATTTTTTCTGAGTCCCTTTGCAATCTTTACTCCCTCTCTTTTTATTTTTGCAATATTTTCTTCCTCCTCTCGCTGCAGTTTTATATCCCTCTCTCTATTTCCCCCCCTCCCCTTTTCCAACTCGTCGATTCAAATTTTCGCTCATCGGCGTCCAGTCCACGACGGTGAAAGTTGCTTAACCGTAGCCTCGTTCCTCTTTCGCGATTCTCGTCCCTCATCGAGGATTTCACGTAAAATCTCGTGAAGCGTACGCGGAGATGCACGCGAGTGCATCCACACTCACACATACACGTGCATCGTATGCACGAAGAAGAGGAGCCAAAACGGGACGAACGGGGACACAAACACTGAGGCGTTTCGTAATTTTCTCAATTTGTCGTTCGTCTCTCGAACTCCAGAAGCGAACTTGCTGCTCTTTCGCGTGCACGTTTGCGCGCGAGTACACAAAACTCGTACTTACGGGCGTATTTACGCGAGTCCGTTAAACATCGGGAGGAAAGGTCTCGTCAAGAGCCTTCGAATATTTATCGAAAAAATAATAAGCGAGGGCTCTAAGTGTCAACGTTCCATACAATATTAATTTTTCTCTATACTAATTTTTATAATTATTATATTTAGAATAATTATACAAATTATGAAATATTATATTTCGATAATTTATTATATTATTTAATAAAACGTATTTTTATTCTAATATTACTATAATATGTTAATAATAGTATATGAATAGTCTTGAAAAAATTATCGAAAAAAATCGTGAACAAGGGTTTTAAGTGTCAATGTTCCTTTCAATATTAATCTTTTTTTCATATTTGTTTGGGTTTGTATTCTTAATTATATTAATTTTCAGAATTATTATAATATTGTAAAAAACATATTATTTCAATGTTATAATATATTATAACATTGAAATAATATATTTTTTACAATATTATAATAATTGAAATAATTGAAATAATATATTTTTTATGTATCTGGTTATAAAAAAGTTAAATATTTAATTTTAAAAGAATTAATTTTGTTTTGAATTAATGGTAACGGTCAGAGGTAACCTTTCAATATTAATCTTTTTTCATATTTGTTTGGGTTTGTATTCTTAGTTATATTAATTTTCAGAATTATTATAATATTTAAAAAAATATATTATTTCAGTGTTATAATATATTATATTAATATATAATATATTGTAATTATTATTCCTAATAATAAATATGAACGTTCATTCATATTAATTTATAATGATCCTTCCTACGTCCTTTCAGGCTTCCACAAGTCCATCCTCTTCGTTTCCACCTCCACCCTTGTCCCTATAGGCCAGTGCGCAGCTAAGTGCTCACCGATCCAACTATTGGCCCCGGCCGATGTTTCCTGACGTGAGAGATTCCTATGCATATATATTTATCGTATTTATCCAAGTGGCGAGACCGCGGCTGTCGCGAAAAGGATCCGTTTGAATCGACACGATTGTCATCGTCGTCCTCTCCTCGTCGTCGACGTCGTCAAGATGACGTAACCACTGCTTCTCAACCGTCAGCACTTCCTTCGCCACTTGTCCCTTGTCTGACTCATCGCGTGACCACTCTGAACGGTCACTCGCGACGTAACGATGTGGGAATAATTGCAGGGTTGAGTAAAGAAAAAACCATTGCCGCAAATACGAGAAATGTCGCACCACCGAGCCTTCACCTCCTCCACCTTTTCACGTCGCGATTTACGTACTTGTGAAAAGTACACGAAGACAAGGTTCCTCGAACTCGGCCCTTTCGTCACATCTCGACGCATCGTCTTCCCATCGTTGCGAGCTTTGTCTCGGAGCTTTCTCGATGTTCCTCAATTTGCACCTGCGGAGGAAATTTCGAAGAGCAAAATTAAATTAAGGAGTTTAAGGAGGTACGATCATTACTACGAATCCAACTTTCGGATTTGAAATTTTTATATGATTTTGACGAATACTTATTGCGCCTATTGCCAAAATTTGAGCTATTTTGGCTGTTTAGTTTTTGCGCAATAAAACTGCAAAGTCGAGCACTTTGAGTTACCGAAGCACGTCGTCTTATGGAGACGGTCAACCGGAAGTGCGGTGATCGTGGTTTTTCTGCTCACGTATCCAACTAAACCCGTTGGAAAACTGTAATTCGATAGATTAGATATAATAGATATTGTAAAATATAAGAATATCAATCTTCACCGTGTAGTTGAAGTACTACATTACAAGAAAGTTTCTATTTCCGGTTGAAAATGGTCAGAACGACGAAACAGCACCTACAGACGAAACAGCAACCTCGCGAGTGACAGCTGATGCGTTTGGCGAACATAACCCAGCTTTGTTTTGAAATTAATTTGAATAGAAGCCGCCACAAAATATGGAAACAACAATTTATGGCGTTTTATCATTTAGCACGTATCAATAATATGTATAATTATATTTTGCCTATCGTGTTTATTCCGCTGAGGTAATTAGAGCCTATTTTAATAGGCTTGCATTTTATTACGTTAATATTATTACAAAGATTACTACCGAGTCGTTGACAATCTAATTGTTCAGTTTTTATTTGTTCACGTTCAATAAATTCATCATTAACCACAACATTTGGCCCACTATAATCGATAATACATAAGTAAACATCTATCAGAGCAGCTGTGGGTAAAATAAATTTAAGCTCTTTTTTGACCCCGTGGAAGTGATCGTACCACCTTACGTTTCATAAACTTTAAATAATATCATTTTTGTTTTGGAGTAATTGAGGAAATCATTTTTATCGTTGTATTTGGAGGTTTTAGTTTTAGAAATGTTAAATATGTAATTTCAAAAGAATTCATTTTGTTTTGAAATCATTGAGGAAATAATGCTTGTTATTGAACTAGGGGTTTAATATTTCAAAATTTTAAGAGAAATTTTGAGGGTTAACACCCGTGTAGAATTTTCAAAAAACGGATTTCTTTCAAATCGGCTTGAGAGATACTTTGAACCATCTAGATTGAGAGGGAAAAAAGTTTGGTACCTGTAAAACAAAGGTTCACGAGGCGTCAACCGTTTTTCTCGGATCACAATTTTTCAAAACGACACGCATCATAACTCCAACAGTTTTCATTATTTTCACTCCAAATTTTGAGCACATCTTTAAAATAATTCGCCGAAGTGAAAGACCTACGGAATTTTCCATGCGTTAACCATAGCATTAGTTATTAACAAACGATTGTCCTTTTTTATGCCGAAAATTGAGTTTTTATTTTAAATGCTTGCCAATTACACAAAAATTCATATTTTCGAAATTCCCTGCGTATTTCACTAGCTGTACTCGTGTAAAGTAATAGCATTTTTAAAATTCTCTTCCAAAATCAAATTTGCGTCAGTTACTCTGCGTGCCGCAGAGCGTCTCAAATTTAACATGCCTCGCAAGAATTGTGTCGTATTGTGTTGAACAATTGTCGCATATTGTACAATTTTATAACATAATTTTTTTATTCACTCGAAGATATTGCTAATAACATCCTTAAATACTATTATCCTCTGTCCTTCCACCAAAGAAAACGCGAAAAATCATTTAAGGCCTTAGGCCACAGTAACGAGTATAAAACCATGTGCAAATTTAACAATATTTTTTCGTATGAAAAAGTGATTCACTCATAAAATTAATTACACTTCTATTTAGTATGAATATCAAGCTGTTGGAAAATATTTTTCTTTCGATGTACAAAATGGCCGACTAATAATATTTTCTTTTGTTATCTTTTTTTTAGGCGCTCCGCGCGGTGACATTTAGCATCCACAATTTTTTACCTAGAACAAAAAACAAAAATTCTCGTCAATCTACATTAGAATACTTAGATAAGTACGTACGGGATTTAAAAAATATTGTTTTATTCAAAAGTTGTAGGTATTTGAACGTAAGAAATGAATTTTCAGTGAAAAATTTCGTTATAATTGCTCATAAACTGCTCATAAAATGAACAGTTTTCGATTAATCATAAATTCCTCACGTACTTCTCTGCGAAATGCAATTAGGAACATAACTTTTAAATTTGAAGTAAATCGAGTGAAAATCGTTGAAGTCATTTGTCACGCCAATTGGAAAAAAGCTATTCCGAAAAGTTTCGAGTAGTCGGCCACTTTGTACCTCGAAAAAAAAGAAAATCTAACAGCTTGATATTCATACTAAATATATGTGTAATTAATTTTACGAGTGAATCACTTTTTCGGACGAAAAAAAAATTGTCAAATTCCCAGATGATTTTATACCCGTTACTGTGGCCTAAGACCTTAATTTTCGACGTTAACAGTGTAAGCCCTTGAACAAAACAATGTTTTTTCTTTTTAATTAATTGAGAAAATTATTTTTAAAAAAAACACTGCAGTGTGGCTTTTGGTATTTAGACATTTTAATTAACGTTCGTGCCTGGAGTCTCCCTTAATACGTGGTCAATGGAATTCGTGACTGAATGGGAATCTCGTGTTGGGTAAGACCGTCCGGTTTTGGGGGAACGGTCAGAGGTGACCTTGAAATTCTATAGGGAATTTCTGGTCTGGCGTATACCTGTCTGAAATCTTTCACGCATAGGTGATCGAAAGCCATAGATGGAGGAAACTCAGGGTCTTATCCACTATGCTCGAAACGTATGCATGCCTGTTTTCTGTATCCTGGTGGCGTTGCCTTTGTCTTCTTCTCTCGTCGTGACTCTCTTTCACGATCAAGTTTGAGGCCTCTGGCAGGATGCCGGGCATTCTCCCTTGGCGTGCGTGTCTGCCTCGCTCTGGCTGTGCTCGTTTGTCGGTGTGCATGTGTTTGTGTGTATGACGATGAGGAACCCAAAGAAACGTGTTGAACCTTCTCAGTGGGGTGTGCCCACGGACTCGTTCTTGGCTGAAGAACGCGCCCAACAAAGGAGGACAAAGGCTCCCAAAGTCTTGTCTCGTGGATGCTTGTGTTGGTGCCCTCACACTCGCACGCTCATACATAGTTTGTATACAGGGTGGCCTGAAAGGTGACGAGAAAACGGAAAATCTGGATGTGTGTTGTATCAGCAACTATCCGAAGTGGCTTTGTCTATGTTCTACGATAGTTTTTGTTCAGTTTTCGATAAAACTGCGATTTAGTTTTCGAGGAAAACAGCGTTTTTCGACGTTTCAGGTAGCATGGATTTATATTATTTTTCTCTATCGTGCGTGTACTTTTCTCTTAGAAGTTTTTTTAAATGATTGGGAGGCATTAAGATTACTATAAGTATTTTTATGTCATCTGAACTTTGGTGGATGATCCTCTCAAACCTTAGGCACGCAACGAACATTCTTTCTTGTATTCTTAATTCCTCATTTTCACTTTTTTTGCAAAATCATTTACGATGAGGAAGTTTTCGTCGTTGGAATGCAATGAACATTCTTTTTTGTATTTTTCATCCTTCATTTTCATTATTATTCAAAATCGTTTACGATGTTGAAGTTCTCGTCGTTGGAAAGCAACGATTTTTTAAATTCCTTTTTTGTTTCTTTATTTTTATCGTTATCCAAAGGTTTTTTTTGCAAATTCAGGTCGTGTGTTTGCAATAAGAATACTTACAAACGCTTTAGCGCTTTTCACAGCCCAAGTCGGCCACGGAAAATTGAGCAATTCAATACAATTGATTGTCGTTGCACTTCAAATATGCGAACATCAACTTCGTACATATTTTGTTGCAGATTTAAATTATCGATCCCTAAATAAGCGATTTGAAAAATGAGTAATGGACTTTTGCACCGACGGTTAGGCATGGGTCTTGATCAATATCTAAGGCATTTACGGTACTGTTCAGATGATCATTTATTTATTGCACAACAGTGTACTTCACAACTGCAGCACGAGTAAAAAAGAATTGCGAGGAAAGTACACGCACAAACGAGAAATATTTTAAAAAATGCTTTTTCTCTCGAAAACTGAAGAAAAATGGTCTCGAAGTTTGCATCGTTACAACGCAACAAAATTTCTTTGTTATATTTTCAGTTCCGCATTTTACAAAATATTTTTTATTACTTCTCACCTCAGATCGCTGAATAAGCGATTCACAAAATGATTGAAGAATTTCCGTAACGAATAATTGCCGAAAAAAATTCGAGCAATCGGAAAAGTATAATTTGGGATATTGCATCCTTGGGATGCAATATCCCAAGGATGCAAACTTCAGTATCGTAAAAAAAAGATCGTAGAACATACACGGGGGTGATTCGGATAGGTATTGACACGAAGCATCGAGATTTTCGTTTCGGACGTCACTTTTCGGGCCGCCCTGTATATGTGTACGTTGTTCTCCTTGGAGCGTCACTTTAATGTCGAGGCATTAAAACTTACGAAGAGAATGGTGGATTTCGGGTCAATTGAAAATTAAATACACCTTCCAGCGCAAGGCGCTTTTTAAACGTCATCCGTTAACTGTTTGCTTCAAACTGACAGCACGTGTGAGTGTCTACATATACAGGGTGTCCTGTGATGATTGGATAAGCCTGCAACTGTCGTCGATAGGTCAGACTGCGTCTTACAGTATGCTGGAATTTCAGTTTAGCAAAAGTCCCACGTTTTTCGAGATAAAAATCATCTGCTTTTGGTTTTTCGTATGCCGTTGCTACAAATGACAACTTTTTTTGACTCGGGTTTTTAAATGATACTCTTGGTTTTTTTTTCTCTAGAAATGTGTTCTTTTTAACCTTAAATGTTAAGGAAACTTTACGAAAAAAGTTCTCATGCAAAATTTTCATACAAACCAAGTCGAATATCTGACTTTGATAGCCTGCAATGTAAAAAAAAGTACTACGTATATCCTGCCAATTGATAAAGTTGCTTATTTATTGTCGATTCGTATCATTTGTACAAATGGCTTGCAAAAAATCAAAAGCAGATTATTTTTTTTTTTCAAAAAAATAACATAAAGCCCAAAATCTCGAAAACCGTGGGACTTTTACTAAACTGAAATATCAGCATATAGTAGGACATGATCTGACCTATCGTCTGGGTTGCAGGATTATGCGTTCATACACCCTATATATATATGCATATGTATATGCATATCTTTCTGCACACATTTCGCGTCTGTCTTGCGCGAAAACGTTGGGTATTACTTTCACCGATTTCACGGCCGGATGACAAGCTACACGCTGCTAATAGAGTAATAATACATACTTCGCGAGAGGAGCAAGTATATACGCGTGTACTTGACTCGGTGCCAGACTCATGCGACGGCACGCGGACTTTCCAAGAGTTTTGGGTTATACGAAGTTCTCCCATATCGTGCACCGTATAGGACCTTTTTTCATCACACGTGTATGATTTTTTTTATTGCAGTCACTCTTCATACAATAAAGTTCCAATGAGCATTCTTGGTTTTCTTATCTTGCCGGAGAGTGCGACTGTATATAGGTACTCACTGTATAGGGTACCCTTATCTTAGTACACAGACGCCCCAGTATATATATATATATATATATATATATATATATATGAGGTATTCAACGTGAATTCTGTGAACTTTTTCCCTGAACCCCGCCAATTCGATTAATTTTTTTTAATCTGATTCCATTGACGCTAAATGACACCCTGAATTTTTTTGGACATTTTTCGAAACAACCCTTGGAAAAAAACATCCGAGAAAAACGCCCCGATTTAAAAATTTGAAAAAGTTCCCAAAAATGCGTGATCATATGTGAAAATTTTCAAGCTATCACCCGCAGTGGAAGTATGATTTTTTCTGTGCTGAAGACGACTCCAATTGAAATTAATACGAAAACTGCTTGACTGCTAACGAAAAAATCATACTTCCACTGCGGCTGATAGCTGGACAATTTTTACATGTAATCACGCATTTTTGAGAATTTTTCCAGATTTTTCAATCAGGGTGTTTTTTCGGCAAAAAAAAATTTTTTTGACTAAGGGTTGTGTCGAAAAATGTAAAAAAAATACAGGGTATCTTTTAGAGTCAATGGAATCAGATTAAAAAAAATAAATCGAATTGGCTGGGGTTAGGGAAAAGTCCACCGGATTCACGTGGAATACCTCATATATATATATATATATATATATATAAGTGCGCATGCGTGTGTCTGTGTACAGTTCATAGTGTTATTTCTGGAGTGTTAAACCAATGGGAAAAGGTTCACGACCCGGGTTAAGGAGCCCGCATCGGCAAAACCAGTTATACAGTTCAACCAAATTGTCAATGCAATCTTGACCCGCATTTTGAAAATTGAATAATTTTCTTTTCAACTTTGACAGGCTCTCCCGCTCATGACTCCTCATATATATATATATATATATATATATATAATTTAACGTCGTCCGCTTACGTAATAAATAAGTCTATATATACATATAGTGGCAAATGTAACCGTAATCCCCCACAAAAGAAACTCTTTTTTCACCATTTCACCTCCTCTCACTCTCTTTCTCGCCCTTTCTCTCTTTGAAATTCAATTTTGATTTCTTTCTTTTCTGAGTACCACTTTTACTTTGAGTTTCTCTCTTAGAATGCTTGATTTTTATTTTTACTTCTGCGTATTATTTCATTATTGCGGTTATTACTTTATCTATCGTTAGTTTAGAGATTTATTTATCATATCCCGGCTGATATCTCTATCGCTTTGTATGTTTTTTTCAGATTATTTTGTTTCTATTTTAAATTATATTATGTAACTAAATTTAAGTCGTCGCTTCGCCATTTTCTGTAAAATTGGCCCGATAGCGTGCTAGGGGATAAATGAATGTTCATTACATGTCTCCAGCTTTCTCTCTCTCTCTCCCTCTTTCTGTGGAACTGACCCGTACCATCCGCTGCCCCCCCCCCCCCCCCCCAACTCAGCCCTTCCACACCTCACCATTTTTTATTATCTGATTTTCATATCTTATTTTATTTCAATTTTCTTTTTTGTGTTTCTACCATTTATACGGCCACCTTGCTGTATTTAATTTTGTACGGTGCTCCTAGGGAACTTCGATTCCAGAGTACGGAATAAACGTTTCTCTCGTTCTCTCTCCTGTTGCATTGTCCTTTTCGAGACAGGGAAAAAAACGGGGAGAAAGGAAAGCGTGCGAGAGAGAGAGAGAGAGAGAGAGAGAGAGAGAGAGAGAGAGAGAGAGAGAGAGAGAGAGAGAGAGAGAGAGAGAGAGAGAGAGAGAGAGAGAGAGAGAGAGAGAGAAGCAGACCGTGTTTCAGTAACACATCGTACGTACGTATGCCGATGAGTCGGGAGGCGAAAGAGACTGGCACGTACCGACATCCGCCGGAAGTAAGTCCTCGACGCTCCACGAGAGGTAGACCTTTTCATTATACACTCCCTTTGCGCATTTCTTGGCTCCATTGATCGATAGTTGAATTGATTTATATGTGTAGATGTATATGTGTGTATATATATATATGCTGTGTCCTGTTATGAATGGATAATCCTGCAACTGTCGATAGGTCAGATAATGTCCTACTATATGCTGAAATTTCAGTTCAGTAAAAGTCTCACAGTTTTCGAGATTTTGGACTTTATGTTATTTTTTGAAAAAAGTCATCTGCCTTTGGTTTTTCGCATGCAATTTCTACAAATGGTACAAATCGACTATAACTAAGCAACTTTTTAAAGTAACTGGCACGATATGCGTAGTACATTTTTTTTACACCGTAGGCTATCAAAGTCACATGTTCGAATTGGTTTGTATGAAAATTCTGCATAAGATCTTTCTTCACAAAGTTTCCTTAACATTTAAGGTTAAAAAGAAGATTTTTCTAGACAAAACAAATAACCAAGTGTATTTTCTTTTTAAACCGGGTCAAAAAAGTAATCACTAGTAGAAATGGCAACAATGGTGTGTGGGTATATATAAAAATATTTTCCAATGTTACTTCGTTTGCCCTTGCGGGCTTTCCGAGGCCACTCACTTTTACTCTACACCTGTCAGTTCGCTGTTTTTCAGTTCCCGAGAGATCCACCGCGCCGTTGTGCGCAAGTCGATCCGCCGCTGAACGGTCACCCATCCAACTATGGGCCCAGGCCAAGGCTCCTTGCTTAATTAGTGTTCATATATATATATATATATATATATATATATATATATATATATATATATATATATATATTTCTATTTTTACATCATTCGCGCAGGATATCCTCGCACTATCCAATTCGAGCTCAGCATTTACGCGCGAGGATCCTCGAGGCGTGAAGTTATAAATTCTCCTCGAACTCCACACCTGCGGCCTTACGGAATCGCCTAATACACTAGTGCTCGTATGGCGTTTGTACCATTGAGCGACTCGTTCACCTTTCCCTCGTTAGCACACTGTTCTCTCTCTCTCTCTCTCTCTCTCTCTCTCTCTCTCTCTCTCTCTCTTTCATTCCTCAACCTGCGCGAAACACCCAACTGTCATTTTACGCTCGCGAACGTACTAACGAGCTTCGGTATATTCTCCCGTGCACAACGCACCACGTGCTTTACGCACTTGATAATTCAAGATGGAAGCAAAAAAATTGATAAAAAAAGAACCAGGTGCAAGCCTCGGTGATTGGATTCGTGTTTTTAATATTCGTTGAATTTGGCAACGCCGACCGGTGGACGGACGTTCGTGGTTTATTTCTTCGTCTTGTTGGGGCTTTTGGATTGGAGTTTGAATGTGGCTAATGTCATACTAATTTTTTATTTATTTAAATTTAGTCATTTTCATTTATGTTTTTTTTTTCAATATCGTTTTCGAAAAATCGGTATTATGTTTAAGTTTTTGGAAATATTATTTCCGAAAAATCGGCATTACATTAAATATTTTTAAATATTTTTTATCGAAAAACCAGTGTTACTTTCCCCGTGTATTTATGTGCTTATATTTATGTATAAAATGTATAGTGTTCAAAATTTTTTTTTTACGAATGCTCGGTATAACTTTTTTCGTGTATTTGTATGTGTATATTCATATAAATGAATATACAATTTGTTTCAGAAGAATCGGTATTATTTTTTTCGTGCATTGATGTGTGTTTATTTATATAAATAAATGTACAAAAATGTAATACCGAATCTTGAAATGAAAAATAAATAAAATATCCGTATACAATTCGAGATTTAAGGCGTTACCCCCACTTGTAGCGCAAAAAAAGGCCTTTTCATGAATTTTTCGAAAGAAAACTACAAAACTTTTTTAATCGATCAATATACCATCTTAAAGAACACATCTCGAAGAACTTTCAGTAATTTTTTTATTCAAAAATATTACATTGTTTAGTGGCAAATGGCCGTCAATGAAATAATGTTTTTATATACACGGTTTGCGGTGACCAACATTGCGGCGAAGTGGATTATCTGAAAAGAAATGCGGATGAATTTAGTCAAATATAAGTATAAACTAGTCTTTAATCGAAGGATTTTAAAAAATATTCATTTTTCACAAAATGGCGGACAGTCAAAGTTAATGGTTCGATTTTAACGAAAAAAAACGGCCGTTTTTTGGCTATAAAACGGCCATTTTTTTCGAAAAAAAAAATCGAACGATTAAAGACTACATTTTTATGTATTAAATAAGCCTGCAAAATTTCAAGAAGATCGGTTCATTAGTGTTCGAGTAATCTTGGTCACCGACTTCAGAAATGCCATTTTGAGAAAAACGCGTTTAAAGTTTCAATTTCAGTTCTTCAATTCACGGATTCTTCTCTTTCAACGCTCATATCTCAGTCAATTTTGTTCGGATCGACTTGAAATTTTCAGGACATATTCTCAGATACTTATACTTCAAAAAAATGCAATAAAAAAAATCGATTTTTTCAAAATCGCTGGTGGGGGTAACCCCTTAACTTGAGGGTCCGTGTGTCTGGCAATTACTGGACGCATCTCCTTCAGCTCGATCCTCTCCTCACTATGCACGCTCTTTTTTCCTTTCGTGCCTCTTCGCTCTCAGCCCCCCCCCCCGCCGCTAGCTTCTCTCTCTCTCTATATAGGTATATATATATATATATATATAGGATTGAGCGCAGTGGAGCCTTGCGCCCAGGATACAAATGCCTGGCGAGACCTAACGAGTCCATTGGTGGGATCGAAGCCCAGACAAGGTCGCGGCTGTGACGACCTTTTTCTCTCTTTTTCCGTCTCTCTGTCGGCCGACGTTCTGATGCGCACCCCAGGCATCCTTCGGCCATTCCGCGATGCACCGTATCCCGGGCCCTTTGGATGCCTCTTTGGATGCCTCGTTTTCGGCCATTTTGAAAAGTCGTGGCCTGGTCTGCGCGGAGATTTTTCGAGGGTCGTATGATAACCGATGCTCAGCCGATTGGAGTACGGTTATCGGCACATTTGGGGTCATTGTCCGGATAACACATTAGGTTCGAAGACTCATTGACGGATGTTCGAAGGACGAGACGAGAGAGCGAGATCGGTAAGGGCGAGGGGAAATGATCGGGAAAAATCGGCAAGAGAGTGATACCCCAATGCTCAAAGTGAAAATATCCAACTCTCAAGAAAGTGGACTCAAAATTGACGGAAGCCGAGGAAACGTCAAAAATGTTAATCTCAATTTTTGAGGGCAGTTTTTTAAAAGGCACCAGTCGAACCGGAATGTACCAAATTATATATGAAAGTTACGATTTTTTATTTTCTCCAATTTCTCTTGGTAAATCGTAATTACGAAAATTCCTCATCAATTTTTTCAATTTGCTTATTTACATATCTATAATATGAAGTGGCAAAAAATATTCTTTGAAATAACGAAAAGGAAGAAATAAAAATAAGAAAAATACTTTTGGTCCCATTCCAACAATCCGAACTTCAAGAGCAATGGAATTTAATCCTCAACAGCCTGCTTAATTTTCATGGTATTGACACATCGTTGGGACGCAACGGAGATTCATCTTAATGTTATTCATTTAAACATTTTCTTTTATTCTCGAAAACCTTTTCTGCAGCTTTTGGGGATACATTTTTAATAACAATTCTGAAAAATGTTTCAATTTCTTCCGTAGCCTAAATATGCGAAAAAAATACGGGAATACGAGAAAAAAAATCCTTGCATTCCAACAATGCAAAAATTGAGTATCACAAGATTCCTACATTAAAATCATTTCAAAAAAATCAATTCGCTCCAACTTATCGAAACTTCGGAGTTGAACTCTCACTGGACTTATCTACGTCAGAAAAAAAATCCCTATCCCTTATCATTTGTTCCTTAAGGGTTCCTCAAGGGTTCCTTAAGGGTCTGGTGTTTACTCGTGGTACATCGACGGTAAAATTGTCCAGCGTGCGATAACCCGAGCCAGACAATTTGTCAGCCCCGACAACCGAGTGTAAACAAAAATTCTCGCCCAATCTCCCCTCTCGCCATCGTATCAGCTGCTCTCGAGGTACGAGCTCGATCATTCGCAGGTACAAACAGTTTTCGATATCGCTCGTAAATAAACGTTCGGAGGATGTTTCCGTGCAATCGTTCGGAAATTTTCTTAAGCGTAAATACGCTTAAGAAAATTTAGACGACGTCACGTTGGCGTCGTCACGCAGGTCTCCTTATCTCACGCGGATTGCTCGGGTCTTAACACCTTATTCTTTATCGCCGACGGGATGGGGCTCGAAGACGAGGGAGCGAACTCCTCGGAGTTGCTTTTACGAGATAGCGCACACGTAATCTCTCTCTCTCTCTCTCTCTCCTCTCTCTCTCTCTCTCTCTCTCTCTCTCTCTCTCTCTCTCTCTCTCTCTCTCTCTCCTCCCCCCTCCTCGTCCCCTCTCTCTCCTCTTCTCTATCCATAAAGCACACGACTTCGTATAAATTGGTCAAACGAATTTTCACGTCGCAACCAACCGTTGAGCCACAGTTGAGTCTTGACGATGGGAGTGGCTGTAATAAAGCGTACGCGACGTCGTTGTCCTGAACGACTGTACGCGTTCGTGTTGAGCCCCAACGAGCACGCTACGGGATACCGCCCAACATAGACGAAACAAACGTGATACCAGCGCGCGGTCTCCCTTTCTTATATACCCCTGCAGATTCGACGGAGGCAATAATACCCACCCTTACTTGGGACTTGCGGCTTTTATCGTCTATCGCGACCAACGTTTCGCGTCTCTGATTCTCTCTCTCTCTTGCACTTTCTCGTTTTCTCGTTCTTACTGTCCTAGTATAGAGCCCTTTGCTCGGTGAAGCCTGCGATAAAAATGTGTCACTCGAGGTGACGTTTTCGTTTTTCAGAAGTTATTGCACGTTATTTTTAAGCAATTAAAAAAATGTGAGGAGTATTCTCGGGGAAGTGAAGAAATATTTTCATGAAGTATCGATAAACAAATTCCTCGATGTAGTGTGTGTGTGTGTATATATATATATATTGTTAAGAAATATTTATTAACTAATATTTCCTCAAAATTATTTATAATTGAATATTTTAATTAAATGTATATATATATGTGTGTGTGTGTGTGTGTGTAATGAAAACTATGTACAAACAAATGTCTTTACAAAACATTTCCAAAGGATATCAATATCTAATACCTAATATAAATATCAATAAAACCTAATATCAGTAAAAAGAGATATTTTTACGAAAAACTAAAACCGTCATTTTCCAAAGAACAATCTACAAAATAAAAATCACCCTATATATATATAGTGTAAAGAAACCTAGGCTAAGAGATAATGTGTAAAGGCAACATGCTGTAGAATGGAATAAAACCACCACTATATCATAAAGGAATATTTATTAACTAATATTTCCTCGAAATTATTTACGAACAAATATATTTTTACATTTTTTATAAACGAAAATTTTGTTCGAATGTGTGTATATATATATAGTAATGAAAACTATGCACGAACGAACATTTTTACAAACTTTCATATTAACAAATATTATCACAAAATAATCTACAAACAAATGTATTTACAAAACATATCCAAAAGAAAATTTCAACCTAATATGAATTTTGAAAAATGTGTTTTTACGAATGTTTTTCTTTAAAAAAAACGTAATTTTTCAAACAACAATTTCCAAAACAAAAATCCCCCTATTACCAGCTGGAGGTCTCTCGCGCTTGAATCCTGGAGACATCGAAAGTCTCCACTGCCCAAAATCTTTCGACACTTCTAAATTTAACGCGAACGTGTTGGCTCCCCCTCGCCAACTCACGGCCAAAAAGCCGCGCACGTCGTACGTCAAAAGCCTCGGAGAAAAAAGCGACCTCGCTGAGCCGTTTCCAAATGATCAAACGCAATTGAACAATCGGTCGCTCCACATTGGTCACATCCCGCGACCAACGCGGTCCCAGAAACGCGTCATTTTCGAATAGTTAGCAAGGTACAATTTGTGCGAGGATGATTTTTTTCGGTATTCGTTTCAATGCCTCGGTATCGAAGTTCGAGTGCATACGCGTGGAAGACGCCTCCCCGATCCAGGGCACGACGATTTATGTATAGACGCTCCTACAGTCATGGGAGAGCGGGACCAGGGGGGGGGGGGGGGGGGGGGGAGATCGCAAAACAATGGTGATTGTCTCGAAACGTTTACAGCCTAATTATGTGAACACGACAAGGGTCGAGGTATTATATGGGGAGCAAAGAGAAGTCGAAGCACGAGAGAGAGGGAGAGAGAGAGGGAGAGAGAGAGAGAGAGAGAGAGAACTCGGAGCACAAACCGAGACAGCAGTGGAGTAACAATGCCATAACGCGTAACAATGTACGATTGTTCATTGTAACTCTCCCCCTTCGCGTCCCGGCCCACTTTTCGTGTATGCACTTCCTCCACTACACCCCCCCCCCCCAACCCACCTGCCCTCTTCCTCAAGACCTCCCAATTCGTGCTCACTGACTCCACGTAAATTTTTGCACCCTCGGCTTCTCGTCCGTCTTCCTCCATGTTTCTCCTCTCTTTTCAACCGTTTTTCTCGTTCCTCCTCTTTCCCTTGGCCCTTATATCGACTCGCGGTCTCGCATCACCGGCAGCTAAGAGCTACACGCGTTAACATTGACCCAGATTTAATTGCCATTCGGGAGACGGGAAAATGCGTTGGATTTTAGTTGACAGTAAACAAACGCACAATGCTCGACGGAGAGTCGATTCATTGGTCATTTTGCGTTGTGTTTAACGATATTATTATTATTGTTGTTATTATTATTGTAAGATTTTATTGCTCGGGGCAACGCACTTGGTCGGTTTGCAGTGGGAAACATTCACATACCCCGGGGGGTTAGGCTCGAAAATTATTATTCTTATTTTCCTCTGATAGCTTGTAATTTATTATGATTATTGTTTTTTTTTCGATTATAGTAGATTTTAGTGCTTCGGGAAATGCACTTCCTCAGTTTGCACTGGGATTTTCCTATCCCGGGGGTAAGGCTCGATCTCTAACAATTATTATTCTTATTACTATAATTACCATGTAAAATCGTAATTTTTAATATATAATCGATAAATGATAAATGATAATCGATAAATAATAATCATAATTTTTATATGAAATAATAATAATAATAATAATTATTATTATTATTGTGCGTTAATTGGGATTTAAGGGAGGCGTCACTGTGACGGGCCGAAAAAAGTCCGTTTTTTTCGAGGTTTTTTGGTCTACTAAACTATTTATTTGGGATTTGGAAAAAAGGTATGTCATTGAGCATACATAGAACTTATTGCGTGTAAATTTTTGTTGCAAACAATTGAAAAATAAAACAAGTAACGTTTCTGAGATATAATGGCCTCTGTATAGAAAAAATGTGGTCCAACGCTCGACAACTTGGTAACGGTCGATCCGAAGAAAAAAAAATTATAAGCTATATCAATGTAGTTCTCATTGTACATAGCCGTTTTTTTTCCAAAAAAATTCACAAAATGGCGGCTATTGAAAGAAGTGTAATTTCAGCGAAATATTTTCTTATATACGGTAGCTTAAAAAATAGTTTAAAAAACGCCTACGTACCACGACGCCTACTGCAATTACGAGACTTTTTTTTTGTAATTGATAACCGGACCGTTATAACCAGAGCTATGATGCCGGCCAAGTTGGGAAAAGTCGTTTTGAGAAAAACGCGAGAAAAATAAGAGAAGAAAAATGGCAGCCCTTATGGTTTCCACAAACATCTCTTGACTGTCGGTGACACAAATCGGAGGCCACGAAAGTTTTTCGTTTCGTGAAAAGTCATGCCGAGAGCGCTTATTGAAGTCGGAGATTTCGGTTCGTTGAACCGTGACTTTCCTTCTAAGTGCATCGTAATATGTACGGTGCAATATGCATATACGTGCACCATAAGGACGCGATATATATGTGTGAATGGCGTGTGCGTGTAGAGAGAGCAAGAGAGAGAGGGAGGGGGGGGGGAGACAGGTGCATCTGTGTGCCTCGGATAAATAAAGGCTCGAGTGATGCAGAGAGATTCACGTGTTTCTTGCTTTCGTTAGAGATATAAGTTGCTCTCTAAATATACATGTACAGGGCTGTCGCAATAACGCAAGATAACGAGATGCCGTAAGCCCAGCGAGAGTCTCCTCATCTTCGCTTTGGCCCTTAACTGGCTCACTCTCTTCGTTACATCTCTCTCTTTTCTTCTTTTTTTGAAGATAAAGTCTCCCTTTTCAGGCAGCGCTTTTTTTACGACGCTGCGAGGTTTCTCTTGATTTTTCATCCACTGACACCGGACGCCTACATATACTTATATATATATATGTATATATATATACTACCGTCCAAAAGTTTGGAAACACTCGCCCCGGTTCCGAGCCACGCAAAAAGTTTCATCACCATTTAAAAATGACGATATCTTAATTTACTTCAAATTTTTGAAAAAAACATTTTTTTCAAGTGTGAAAAAAAATGTTATTCTAAAAAAATGTTGGCAAATCCAAAATGATTGTATGTAGCTTTTTACCCTCTAAGTAGTTTTACGAAAACTCAGTAGTTTCAGAGTTAGGCTACATTTTATAAATACGGTCGTTTTTTGGAAAAAGTTGGATATTTATGCGAAAAAAAATCGTACGAAACCTGTTGAAAAACGAAATTGAAGCTTGTACTCCGCGCTTAAAGTTTTTCATGGGGCAACGGTTCAATTTTTTTTCACGAGTCGTGCGCTAAAATTTCAACCCCCCCAAAAAAGCCAAAAAAACGACCATCTCTCAAAGTATGTACCGGGTTAAAAAAAATCGTGAATTTTTTTTGAGATAAAAATTTAATTTTCTTTATTTAGTTAATGTTGTTATTTAGTTAATTTAATTTAGTTAGATATATTAGGTATATATTTAGGTATATTTAGGTATATATTATTTATTTAGATAATTTTGTTAAAAAAATTTAATTTCAGAAAAAAAATATTTTTTTCTCTAAATGAAGCGAAACATGTCCCTCTTTTGAAACGCCGCTTGGTAAATTAAGATATCGTCATTTTTAAAAGAGCGATGGAACTTCTTGCGTGGCTCAGAACCGGGGCGAGTGTTTCCAAACTTTTGGACGGTAATATATATATATATATATATATATATTTTTGTTTATTTATTTATAACACGTAGTTTTTGCCATGTGAAAGCAATCAAAATCGAATAATTCGGCGAGCAAATGCGCATGGAACCGAAAAATTGAGTGAAAGGAATATTTGTCCATCTTTTTTTCGTTTCTCAGAGCTGTTTTTTAAAAATGATATGACGCAATTGAAATGATATTTATATCGCAATATACCGGGGAAATAAAGAAACAAATTTCAATGATATATTTACGAGGATATAAATATTTTTAGCATTTATTCGGGAAGGAATATTTTGATGAAATATCGATTAACACATATTTCGACATTATATAGATGAGATTAATATTTTAATGAAATATTTATCAATAAATATTTTTACGAACTTACGTATGAAAAAATATTTCTATAAAATATTTATAAAAAATATTTTACCGCAAAAAGGTTTAAAAAGAATTTCAACGAAACATAAAAAAAAAATATCTCATGAAAAACAGAGATAACTATGTTAATACTGATGGTTGAAAAACATGTTGATACAGTTTTAAAAAATGCAGTGAATGTAAAATGTAGCCGTTTTTCCTTCGTTTCTCCGATCTATATCTGGATCTCGACCCCATTCGGTTTCATTCGATTTGCAAGGGAAAGAATCTCGAAGAGGAAAAAATCCAGACGATTCGAGGTCTCGGGAAGAGAGCGAGAGAGAGAGGTAGCAGTGTAGTTCGTTGCGTAGATGCATGCGAGAACGGCGCGAGGATTGCTAGAAATAGACACGCCACGTGCGTGAGCAGAATACAGCGGGGTGTGTACAATACTGTACGGAGCGCAAATATCTATACAGGTGAAACGTCTGTGTCGGTTCGCGGCGCGTGTCAGAAACGCGCTGCGTTTTTCTGTGTGCTGCGCCTGTACGTAACGCGCGCGCAATGTCCATTATGTACTCACGCCTTTCGTTTTTCCATCCAAGGCATTCGGATCCTTGAGGAAAATTTTCTTGCTTCTCGATTCGCAATTTCATCATTGAGATCGCGACAGCGGAGAGTCTCGACAATCATCGCGATAATTTTCTGTCCCATTTGCCCGCCCCCTCGTCCTCTCTCTCTCTCTCCCCCTCTCTCTCTCTCTCTCTCTCTCGCCCTCTCTCCATCCCTCCCTCTCGCTCTTTACTTCTGCCTGAATCTGTAAACTTCACTGCAATGTCTATTCGGGAAAATCTGATGCAAATACACGGGGCATTCTACTTCGTATTTTTCGTTCACTTTTGTTGTTTGTTATTCATGGGCTTTGCATTTTTGAATGCATTTTTGAATGAATTTTTCAATGCATTCTTGAAATGAATTTTTCAATGCATTCTTGAAATTATTTTTTTTAATGTATTTTTTTAACTGCATTTTAATGCATTTTTCGCATGCTTTTTTAAAATGTATTTTTAGATGCATTCTTAATGCATTTTTCGCATGACTTTTTGAAATGCATTTTTGAAATGTTTTTTTAAAATGGATTTGATCAAAAATATTCCTTTGCATGTCGTTAAATACATTTAATAATATCAGTTTAATAAAGTTTGCATTTTTTTAAATGCATAGATAATTCTTCCCTGCATTTTTATTTCTGCACTTTTACTGTCATTCAAAATCACGTGTTAAAAAAAAAGTAGATTGTACATCCTAAAAAAGATCCCATAAAATGTGTCACTAATTTCCGGAGCCTAATTCTGCCAGGAAGAGTTTGCGCAATCAAATATTAATTGCAGTCCAACGCTCCATTCCAAGCAGTCAGCCTCATCGCTATTCCTCCATTACAGCCATTTTTGTTTCACCAAATGAATTTCAACCCCACAACTCATGGTATTCTCACTGCAAAAAGGAAAACATCACCAATTATTTCGTAAGCGGATTACCGAGGATTTCCCGTGCGCGTCTGTGACAAACATCCGTTGCACAAAATGATTGTATGATTTGTATCGTAGGCATTCGATTCGACAATACGAACCACATATTTCACCGTTGATTGGACAATGAAAGGGAAACTCTCTCACGCTAGACAAAATACGTAACGTGCGTACGTGCAGTTATGAATAATAATGCGCGTAATTCATATGTACTGTGCGGTTTGATAAAGCCTATATATAACGTGCTTTAATGCCCGTTACATTATCCTGTCCGCGCGTTAAAACCGACGTGCTTATTACAATATCATGTATAATCGAGCTCGTAATTGAAGTCAGACACAAATTTTAATGCTTCGTGACGCAGCGAGACAAAGAGAAAAGGAACGGGAGATGTATATATATATATATATATATATATATATATATATATATATATATATATTTGTATCTATATACAATTTATTTATATTTATATCATATATATATATTATATATCATATATATGAAATGAAATATGAAATTTATATCATATATATATTTGTATCTATATATATATATATATATATATATAGCGAGATAGGAAGAGAGAGAGATATGACACGAAGAGAATAAATGCAGTCTACAGATTGTAATAAAGTTTGAGTCGTTGGACCGCAACGACAATTTCGGGGCTTAATTTTTTTTGTTCGGCAAGTCTGTACTACGAAAATCATTGAAATGTTTTTCAGCACTCGTGTTAAAGATTTACAGGCTAAATTGGCGAGAAAAGATTTTCGATCATAATTAAAAAATTCAATGATAATATGAACAAAAATATATATAAAAAAAAAATCGTTGCATTTCAACGATGCAAATTTTAACATTAATCGTGTGCATGTAAATGTACATAATGAATATCGCGTATGAGCGGACGCGAATACACAGACACACAAATTTATTAGACTGGGCAATATAAAGTACGCACTTTATTTTGCATTATTCCGTGCCTATTTTATTTCATCTAGTAATCTATATATATATATATATATATATATATATATATATATATATATATATATATCCGTATTTATACCTCCATTATGTATTTTACGTACACGGAACGATAAACTCAGCTGAGCCGGATATTTTTTATCGATCACCATATATTTCCGTACTCTCCGATCTGGAAATCGGTTCGTGTTACGAGTGTTACAGACCAGCGATCAGCTGTGCGCGCAGCTCTCCTTTTTCGAACGCTCAGCGCCTTTGCGTGGGAAGCCGGAAGAGAACGGTGGCGCGGAATCGCGTATTCCACCGTATGAAGCATCATTTTTAGAAACCCTACAGGATGCTGTGTAAACGATATTTAAAAAAAAAACAACAAAAAGATTTTTTTTTAACCGACATTTTCCCTCCCGGTGATTGAACGATTTTCGCGCTCTTTTGGATAGGCCCTCCTGATAAAGAGCAACGTGCGCGCGCGAGCTTACTCGACGCGTGTAGAAGCTGCGTTTTGACCGGAAACGAAGCACCTCGGGCTATGATCGAAACCTTGGCGTTAATTCCGCTAGACATTCGAGGGAAAACGAATAGCATCAGGGAAACGATAAAAAATGAAGGGGAGGAATGTCTTTTTTATATTGATCGGAGTTATTATTATTATTATTATTATTATTATTATTATTATTATTATTATTATTATTATTATTTTAAATTGGACTGTGCCGCGTTTGTATTTTTATTCTATTTAGTATTATTTTATTTTTTATTTCTTTAGTACCGGTCGGTGTGCTAAACATATATTTTTATTTTTTATATTATTTCCTGAGTATTGGCCGGTGTGTGCTAAACATATATTTTTATTTTTTATTTTATTTCCTGTGTATTGGCCGGTGTGCTAAGCATATATTTTTATTTTTTTTTCTGCGTACTGGTTTGTGTGCTGAGTATGTATTTTAATTTTTAATTTTAATTTTTAATTTTCTGAGTTCTGGTCAGTGCCATATATATATATATATATATTGACGTTCTCCTTCGATCTATACAAGACACGCGATGTCGATACCTTCGACATCGGAAGGTTGACGAGACGCGACAGATCACCGCTTGTTTTTTTCGTTCTTTTTATCGCCATCTATCGTTCGATCTATTGCAAAACATATATACCGTGCGTATGTACAAATACGCCGGTACTCCGGGGATATAAAAAATGCACGAGTTTGTCTCGAAAGGAGTGATCTCTGCGCTGTGTGGAACTCTGTCCCGTACAGAGGACTGATCCGTAGCACCACCGGGACACCGAAGCAGTCCAATGGACGATTCATAAAAATCCTTCGTATACCGCGCAAGCGGACAAGATCGTCTCGTCAAAGATTGCCAATGAACCAAAGGCTTTGCAGCTCGTACACGCATGCGCGCGCGCGCGCTCGCGGAATGAATAAACGAAAACGTTTTACCGCGATGGTTATCTGACATTGTAAAATACCCCGCGAGATTTCTTTCCGTCCACCTCGAACACACGTGTGCCCGATGAATTTCACTTGCTTTACAACCGTGTGAAATTGCCCGAGGGATACGCCAACGAGTTTCAAACGAATTAGTCAATTTCGGACTGGCTAAAGAAACTTACGTGGCTGTTATTTCGTTTTTTTTTGTGCGCCGCCTTTTTTGCCGGTGCGCGTTTATCGTCGTGCTCGAAGGATGTTGAGTCCCAAATCGCAAATGATGATAAAATTCTAAAAATTTGGTATGTTTTTGTATGAAGTATTTCAGAGGTCGTGTAAAAATTTCACGACAATTAGGAAGCTCCTTATTGAACAATTAACATTCACACATTAAATGTTGTTTTATGGAAACTGATGTAACTTTGCAATAAGTTTTTTTTTTTGACCTCTCAATTTTATAATATCTACAATATACTGAAAGCAACGGAAACAAAACGAAGTTTATTGATACTTGTTTTTTTATTTCTTTTAAAAATTGTTCTCAACAAAATGTTAATTTTTTAATAACGAGCTTCCTAATCGTCGTGAAATTTTAACCCGACCTCTTAAATACTTCATACAAAAACATACCAAATTTTCAGAATTTTCTTATAATTTTTTATTTCAACCCTTAAGGAGGTTGAAGTAATGATGATAGAACTCTTAAAATTTGGTATGTTTTTCCATGAAGTATTCAGGAGGTCGTGTAAAAATTTAATGACGATTGAGAAGCTATTTATTGTACAATTAATATTAACATGTTTCATAGGGACTCAACATCCTTGAAATTGTCATTTGAATTTTTATTCGCTTGGTACGTTTCGTTGCCGTCGTTGCGGAATCATCATTTCAAACGGCTTTTATTCATGTGTGAAAGTCACTCCACGACACGATGGCTCGTAAGGTGAGACGATTCTCTTTTAGAGTGTCGAAAGAAAAAATTCTTGTGTTATTCGCAACCGGAGGATTTTTTGTCGATTTTGAGGTATCGGAGTGAAAAATTAATTTTTATTTATCGGCGACTGCTTTTGTATCGATAAATGAGAATTTTGGGTCTTTGGGAGTCGACATTTTTATTCTTTTTTTCTTTCCGCAACAAGCTGCGGTCGATTGACTGTATGCAGTCATGTTTGAGTTGTATGTAGTATGTTGAGTTGTACGACTGTATGCTTGAGTTGGCGTCGTTGGAATGCAACGAAAATTAATTCTTCTTAGGTAGTCAAATTTATTTTTGGGTGATTTAGGCTATGAAAATCGCTCAAACGTTTTTGTGTATTATGATTACAAAGTTACCACCTTAATTTGAAAATAGCTCTGGGAAATGATTTATATATATATATATATCTTAATCAAATCTTCTTAGATACTCTATCTTTTAGCTGATTTAGGCTATGAAAAACGCCTAATTGTTTTGATTATCAATTTGAAAGAATTAATTTGGAAAAAAGTCTTTGGGAACGATTCATATATATCGTTGCATTCCAGCAATGTAAACATCAACGCCATAGAGTAATGGCTTTGAAGTTCGCGTCGTTGCAACGCAGCGAAACTTTTCAAAAATACTTTCATTTCAGGACACTGAAGTTTGCATCGTTGGAGCGAAACGAAAATTTTTTTTTTCTTAATTGTCCACATTTTTTGGCACATTTTTGGCTACCAAAATCACGAACTTTTTTTTGCGATTTATGACATAAGTTTGCAAAAAAAGTTTTTCCATTATGATGAAAATGAAGAAATCAAATAAGTGGAAAAGAAGTTTGGCTGCATTCCAACGATGCAAATTACAACATCGTTTTATCTCCTTATTTTTATTATTTTGCAAAATACTGTTTTTCAGAATTAAAGTGTAGATTGCGGAATGAGCGATGTAAAAAATTATTAAGGGGTACTCGTAATGAATATTTGGCAAAAGAAATTTGGAACATCGTTTGAAATTGTATTCCAACTATGCAAATGTAAATCTCATCAAATGCGTTAAAACTCGCGAAACAAAAAATGAATATATATACACATGCTCGTAAGCATGTGTAATCCTGACCCTTCGTTGTAAGAGCTGGCTAACTTTTCTCATCCCATCAGCAATCGTCCCATCACCGTATCAAAGTCACGGTACCGCCTCCCGAATAAATTCCCCCCCCCCCCCTTTTATCTCTGGTCTCTCGATTACTCTCAGCGATCCGACGCCTCCGTTAAACGATTTTTTTTGCATTGTCGGGTCGACACGAAGTCACAATAAACTCGACGCTCATGTTCGCTACAATATTGAGGTCCCGCAACCCGTCTTGACAGTTGATGGGTCTAATTTTATTCACCCGATGTCTTACATCTACGAGATCGGTGCGATAGTCCAGCCCGCAGAATGGAGAAATCGATGCGCAACTTGGCGCTTCTCCGCTCAAGCCGCACGTTACGTATCAATCGGAAATTTTCATTTTCATCCTCACGCGCTCCAGATTCGTTTCGCACGTTTCGTTTGGTCAGTTTCTTCGTGGTTATTAGACCACGTCTTTTGCAGTTTTTTCCCCGCACAAATCCATTTATTTTAATTTTTTTTCTATATTATAAAAAATATTCTATATTTTTATTTATTTTATTTATTTTATTTATTTTATTTATTTTATTTATTTTATTTATTTTATTTGATTTATTTATTTTATTTATTTTATTTATTTTATTTTATTTATTTTATTTATTTTATTTATTTTATATTTCAATTTTAGCTTTATTTTATGTATTTTTTAAATTTCATATTTTTAACATTTCTTAATGTTTATTTTTTTCATCAACCAAGCTATTGTTTTGACATTTCCGCGCGAATGGTATTGAAACGCGATAAATTGTAGTTTTAAATGGCACGCCCCCGATTTCCGAAGGGTCTCTCAATGATCGAGGCTGATTGGGCTCGTCCTCCCCCGCGCTCTCCTCTCCCCCCGCCCCTCCGTCCGCTCGTCGATGATATTTGAATGATCTTTTAATGGATCTCTCGGGGATCCTCGAAAGATTCTCGAAAGGCGATCCGTTCTCTCGACATTTCAGGGTTCGCCATGAGGTTTAGTCCATTGCGGCAAAAAGTCAGCCAGACGCGAGAGCGAGCTCTCGTCAATAATTTGCTCTACTCGCGAGCCTCTTAATTCGCGCGGACGAAAGTAAAAATTGCTTTTTTACCATAAGTTCGAAGAAACGTCAAGTTCGAGCTTGCGAACGGAATTACCGTGGGA
>OX632365.1:26027142-26107142 GCA_951751655.1 Ophion costatus | reverse complement strand
TCGTCTCGTCAGACATAAGTAACCTACCAGCTCTGTCGAAAACTTCTCCTTTTGCTCGTTACGTCTCTTTATCCATATACGTTTGCACTGTCCCTATGGCACGATCTGCACGTTGTACGGCAAGAATCGCGCAAAACGATGACAATGATCGTTCCGTTCTGCAACGTACACCCGCAAAAGAACTTTGCTGCTTCGCAACCGTCTCTGCGAGCCGTTTCTTGAGCGCGTTTTCCAACGTTTTTATTGTTGAAAATCGTGAGAAAATAATATCAATAATCTTAAAATAATGATAATTATGGAAATTTAATAATAATGAAGAAAAAAAAATGATAACAGTCATTGAATAATAATCATCGAATGATAATTGCAAATAAATACCAATTAATGATAATGATGGGAAATGCATAATAATTGTCATCGGAATAAAAGTGTAAATCGAAATTCAATAATGATGAAAAAAGAATGATAATAATCATTATTAAATTGTGTAAATCGATGTAAATCGGAATTGAATAATAATGGAAAAGAAAGAATGAAAACAAGCATTAAATAATAATTATTGAATAATAATAACGGCAAATAAATCACCAAATCGAATGATGATGAATTGATAATAATTCTCATCACAATAGGAGTGTTATCAAAGTAGCATTAATTTTATTATCTTTATTTTACGAAAAACGTATTTTTTTGCAATTTTTTATTTTTATTTTGACAGTTGCTAGGCACGAATACGAATCGTTCAAATAGGGGATCAATGTTTGATTGGCAGAATGAAAATTCTTCGATCCGTCGATAGGAATTCGCCTGCATTGGAATCGAATCAACTCTGACAGTGGAAAATTCGCCCAGTCGCCTCGGATTAATAAAACGAAAGATAAACAATCGCCCCACGAGTTTCGATACACAGCGCAGCCATGTATGACGTCTTATGCACGCCGTTTGATCGATCTGGGGTCCCCTCTTCGTCCCCATTACGTCGTCGTCGTCGTCTCGGCAACGACGAACATCTTGACACTTCGTATGTCACCTGTCTACGATTTTCTCCCGCTCTCCTACGCAGCTGACTCTACGTGTCAACGACTCAACGCCGTAGAAAAAAAAGAGAGAACAACGACGCCGAGAACAATTGTACAATGCTCGTGTGAAACTTGCCTCGGTAAAGTCTCCCGACGACATATAGCTAGAAGGAAATGTGTACGGTCGATTCCCGCGTGCGCAAAAGTTCGAGATAGTAGGGGTGGATCAAAGTTGATGATTCGCATCGAGAGAGGATTTTAAAAGATCGGGTGGGGCGGGTAGTTTTTTGGGAAAAATATGGAGAATCTTTAGGGAAACGTTTTTTTTTCTTTGCGCAGGAGGTCATGTGCATTTGCGAAATACGATATTTATTTATGAACCTGATTCTTGAATCGGTAGAATGCAATGATAATTCTTCGTTTTTTCGTTTCTTTGCTTTTTGTTTGTTATTGAGAATAGCGGTTTCAGAGTAAATGGTATATTATCATTCATTGCAATTTTGGAATACATGCAATTCAAGTATTCGTTGCACTTTTCGAATTAATGCAATCCAATCATTTATTGCAATTTTGGAGTAACGGTCATACGATCATTTATCGCAATTTTGGAGTGAAGGGAATCCAAACATTTATCGCGATTTAGGAATAAAAGCAAATCAATAATCCATTGCAATTTCCGAGTATATGGAAGCCAATTATTTATTTCAATTTAGGAATAAATTCCGTACAAATGCAAATAAAAATTCTACCGTATTTTTTTGACGCATTCAGCCTACGAAAATCAATAAAAAAATTTTGAGTTTCCTCATTACAAGTTTTATAACCAAAACCTGGTGAACAACGATTCAAGATTATAATAAAAATGAGAAATTCGAACATCAAGAATTTTTGTTGTGTTCCAACTATTCAAATTTCAGCATCATCGTTTTTTTTTTCAATTCTGAAATAAACGAATGAATAGTTTATTTCAATTTAGGAATAAGTTTAATCCAATTATTTGTTGCAGTTCTAAAATCAATGCAATCCAATAATTTATTGCAGTTTAGGAGTTTATGCGATCCAATTGTATATTGAAATTTCGGAATTTCGGAAGCAATCCAATAATTCTCAAATATGCCAAAATAAAAACGGTGTGATGACAAAAGTCGTCGAGTTTGTCGAAACTTTCACATTTTTGGACAAACCTTTCGCAGACTTTTCACAGCCAAACACAAAGTACAATATCAATGCAACCAAGATCTATCAATAAAAGAAAAGGATATCAAGTCTGACGACGCATAATGAGAGATTCTTTAATTAATCATTGCCACTTCGAGTTCCATTTCCAATCAGCGATTGGATGCTTCCAATCCAATTCTGCTTTCGATCTACATTTTCGTGTTTTCTCTCTTTTTTTCCTCTTCAAACGTTTCGCCGCCCAGTTCGGTGCACGAACAAATCTGTCGCCACTGCACAGGAGACCAGCGCCAGATTTTTCCCCGGGACATTTTTGTGCCAGTCTACTTGCACATCGGGAGTGAGGCAGAGAAGGATGGGGATGGGTTTTGGAGCGAGGGTGGCTGGGCTATGTCGGCGGTGATGCAAGGGTAGGATTTGGGTTCGTGTATACAAGCCCCCCCCCCCTCTCTCGCTCTCTCTGGGCTGACAGCGTCGACGCGAGGGTTGAGGGAGCACAGAGAGAGAGAGAGGGTGATGGGGGTGGCTCTCTCGTTGGGGAGAAACCCGCGGATCAATACCGCAGCTAGTCGCGCCTTCGTTCCACGTTCAGTGTTCGATGCTTCCGCTTTCTCGTGCACTTTCGATCCCATATATACATATGGGATATTCCACGCCATTCCCGCCAGCCCGTGACCCCGACCATTTTTTATTTACCTGATTTTTTTTTTCGTAAAATTGTACCCCATGAAAGGAATATCCACACTAATTTTTAGATTTTTCTCTCTTCTTTTTTCGGAGTCATAATTTTCCGAACAATGCCGATTTCCGAAGTTCTGGAAACATTTAAACGCTGATAACTCCCGAACTAATTGACGTATCGACAAATGCGACTATATCTTTTTTTTTCATTTTGAAGCATACTTTCGTTGAAAAATATGAAAAAAAATGATCAATTATCAATGTCAACGTTTTTTGCTTCTAAAGTGAACATTATTTTTTTTAAAGATGATTACTTTCTTTTGATTTTTTCAAAAAAATCTCTAAAATAGAGTGACCCGTTCTATGATTTTTAAGACTAGTCTCATCGTCGGCCCGTTTTTTCTTCTATTTTCTTTTCGAATTAATCATATTTTGTTTAAACGATTTCTATCATTTTAATGTGCAGTAATGCTTTTAATGATTTTGTGATTTCCAATTCGGCTTGGACAGGCCGGTAACGATTTATTTTTCATTTGTACTGAATTTGAAAAAAAAGGGATTTCGAATTTTGAAGAATCGTTAAATTCAGCAGAAATTCAAAAAAAATATATTTCAGGCCTGTCGAAGCCGAATTGAAAATGTGGTGAGGATGTTCCGTTCATGGGGTACAATTTTACAAACAAAAATCAAGAAAACCAAAAATGGTCGGGGCCACGGGTTAGCCGAAATGTCGTGAATATCCCATATATATATATATATATAGTCTGCATCTACATAAATATTTCACGATAAAATTATTTCTAACCGTTGCCAAGAGACTTTCGAAAGCATATCAATTTTCCACCCAACACAACGCAATGACGACCAAATCATTTCGAAATATCCTTGAACCCAAACTACCAATTGTCACTCGCGATATTCACCCTCTACAGTTTTTCGTGCAAAAAAAAACATTTACATCACGAAAAATCGCCCGAAAAAAAAAATAGGCATCCCGAGCGTCGAGTCAAGGGCGTATGGGAGGAACGAGCGAAATGTCAATTCCAATTGACCGAAAAGAAGAAAAAAGAATTTGGCTCCATCCCCGAATAAATTGCCTTCGACAATGACCGCACCGGGTCTTACGTCATCGCGCACAGATTTGAGAAGCGACTAGTGGTCGAGAGTCGTCCCCGGAGAAACATCGATCGATCATTGTCACTCGTTATGTTTGCGGTTTTTTTATCGTCTTCTTATCCATACGCACGCGATGAATATTGCATTCTGGCAAAGGTGAAAAAAAAAAAAGAATGATCGGAATCGCCGTTTCTCGATCAAGGACTTTTTGCAACCTCCCACGCTCCGGGACCGGCTATAATCTCGTGCGCGTTGCGGTTCTTCGGAAATCATCAATATTTATCGGATTTTCGACTTCCGGTGGAGTTTTTAAAATGCACCAACAGCCGCGAAGAGTTTTTTGTACTGTCCCCTGCTCGAGAGACGAAGAATATTGCGATGCGCTTCAGGTCCGAAATTTAACACATTCAAATTTCTGTTTGAATAATTCTCGTGAAATGTTTATGGAATGTTTTTCTTCTTGTGGTTTTATTGGGAAAACGAAAAATTAACAACAGAACTCTTGTGAAGATGATTTTCTTAGTTTTTAATATTTTTTAGTGAGAATGATATATTAATAATAAAAATAGAAAATGTATACAAATTTGTAAAATAATGAATATTGATAAAAATTGCAATAATATAGTAATGATCATATATAATAATAATAATTATTATTATGTATCATAATAGATAGTAGATAACAGAGAGATAAAGATAGTAGATAATAATAATAGTAATGATAATTCGACATATGTCCATATAAGATTCTGATAGGCGCCTGCTACATGCCGAGACTTGTACAACTTGGGCAAAATCAATTATGACAACAACAACAACAACAACAACAACAACAACAACAACAACAACAACAATAATAATAATAATAATAAAAACAACAACAAAATTTGATTTTAATACTCACTTTCAATACAACGAATTGTAATAATCGTTATTATTATTATTAATAATAGTAACAATAATAAAAACAATATTTGATTTTAAGACTCGATTTCAATAAAATTAGTTGTAATAATCGTTATTAATAATAATAATTGTAATAATCGTTATTAATAATAATAATTGTAATAATCGTTATTAAAAATAATAATTGTAATAATCGTTATTAATAATAATAATTGTAATAATCGTTATTAATAATAATAATTGTAATAATCGTTATTAATAATAATAATTGTAATAATCGTTACTATTACAATGAAAGTATACAAATTTTGCTCTTTATTCGAAATTCTCACAAGCTTTGCTAAATATGAGAACGAGAAAGAATTCGCAATGATTTGGTCCCAAGTATTATCGACAGAAAGGATAGCCGGAGAGAGCAAGAGAGAGCAAGAGAGAGAGAGAGAGAGAGAGAGAGAGAGAGAGAGAGAGAGAGAGAGAGAAAGAGAGAGAAAGACCGAGACCAAGAGATAAGAGTTATTACATGTGTGAACTGCAACGTCGACTCCTTGACGTTTAAATGTTTTTCAAAGAAGCGTCTCACGATCTAATTTCCTCTGTCGTTTATCAGACCTTGACCTTTTGAGCGCAGCGAGAATTAACATGTACGATACACACGTTGCAGCAAGAGCACGAAAAAAAACGCGTCGTATGGTCGACGCATATGTACTACTCCTTACATAACAAAAACGAGTGAAAAAAAAATGGAGATGAAGTGCAATATGCATGCGAGGTTGCGCGGGAGATGCGGCGTTGAAGAAATTGGCGACGCAGGCGCGGTATGTGGTACAGGAACAATGAAAACTGGGATTGGGCAGTTTTGTTGCGGTAGGTAGGGAAATCTTGTACGATGCTGAAGCTCGCTCCGTTGGAGTGCAACGAAAATTACGGATTGTCATTTGCTCCAAATTCTTTTGGCAAATCTTTAGCTAAAACAATTTTTCAATTTGCTTAGGGAGAGATCTATAATCTAAATTTGCAAAGAAGGTTTTTTGACTGCAAGGAAAAAAGGAAATAAATGTATAAACTTTTGTAAAAACATTTTCTCAATTAAAATGTCGATATGAAAACCATAATTTTTTTATTGACTCAAATTTCGTTTGGCAAATTTTAACTACGAAAATCCCTCAATCACTTTTTTATTTGCTTATCTAGAAATCTATAATCTAAATTTGAAAAAAAAAAGTTTTTTTTTCGTTAATGAAAAAGAGGAAATCAAGATGTAAAAAAAGAATTTTTGTTGCACTCCAACGGTCTAAACTCCAAGAGCATAACCTCGATGCATGACTGCGGAGCCAACATTGATCGAACGACAAACGGTAATCTTTCAGAGTATGGTTGCATCTACCGAAAATTGTGAAGTTCATTTGGTCCATTTTCTTTCGGCCCTTATAGTCCCGCAATATATTTTTTATTTGCTTATTTGGAGATCTAAAATCTAAATTTGCAAAAAATAATGTTCGAAATAATAGAAAGAAGGAAATACAAATATAAAAAACAAATTTTTATTGCGTTCCAACGATCCAAATTTCAAAAGCATCATCTTGATGCATGACTGCCGAGTCTTTAGAGTATATGTTAGAACTTAACCCCTTCGATGGCAGAGAGAATTCGACAAAAAGTGCCCAAAATGGGAGGAAAGGTTTTTTATCCTGAAAACCTGTACTTTCGGGTTTTTGAGGGTGCTGATTACGAATCTGAACTCAAAATTCAGGAATTCACAATGACGAACAAATACGGCGAATGAAAATACAAATAATACAGATTGATTTAGTTGAAACGCGGTACTCAAACTTCATATATTTCCACCTATTTATTGTATTATGCTCCATGTTATTGAATTCACCATAAAAAATTCCTTCATTTTGAGTTCAGCATCACACTCAGCGTCCTCGAAAACCCCCAAGCACCAAGATTTATCCAAATCGAGCTTTTTTTGCACTTTCGTCCGCCATATTAAATCCGCCGTTAAAAACTTTGAATTTTGTGTTCAGATTCGTAACGAGCGACCTCGAAAATCACAGAGTACCAATTTTTATCTAAATCAAATTTTGAATTTTCCGCCGCCATTTTGAATTTTCAAATTTAAAGTTCAGATTCGTAATAAGCGACCTCAAAAATCCCGGAGTACTAATTTTCATCTAAATCGCGTAAAGTTTTTAATTTTTGTCCGCCGTATTGGCGCCTCCATTTTGAATTTCCAAATTTGGACTTCAAATTCGGATTCAGCGATCCCAAAAACCCCCGAGTGAGGCTCTGATTTCAAATCAGAGCAAGTTAATTAGGGAAATAAAGGTTGACGCACTATTGCGTCAATGCCAACGAAAGGTTTAAGAAATAAAACTAATAAAACTGCTAGGTCGAAGTATATCAGTGCAAATGATTTACCGATGATGCGGAGCTCATTGAATGTTACCTTCGCTTCGATACGCGTAAAAAACGATTGACGCGAAATTCGAGACAATCGCGGGAACTTTCGGGTGTGCGGCGTTTGGACGATGATATACCGGAAATTGTACAAGAGCGCTTTCCGTCAAAAATTTACGCTGCGGTGGGCTCGTCCCGAGCCTCTCACTCTCTTCCTCTCTCTACATATTGGTCAATCGCTTTTTCATCTCTACCGCCTCTCCTCTCTCCATCTCTTTGCCGCGGACGGAAACACGACCATGGGAAATATCGTATGAAGAGCCATCCATCGATTTCATTAAACCGCAAACGTTTCCGAGAGCCTTTTCATTACGCGCTCGAATATTCATGGGAGGCTCGCAGAACCGGGGAAACTGCCGTGCAACCGGTTAAAATCTATCCGGCTCCGGAATAAAATCACCACCCTTCTTCCTCGTTTGAAGTGTCACGTGACGCATATCAAAGAGTATCGTTAATGTGGGTACACCCGATACCTTCCTGAATGAATTTTCGTAATGTACCATGCCACTTTTTCCCGCATTGGAAAAATCAACTCTGCCTCACGTTCCTGGGCAATTCAATAAATTCCACATCCCGTCAATGTACATCATCGTAGATTCAATCTCGTGCCATTTGAATCGATATGTGGCAGAGAGGTCGAACGATCCCGACGATTCGAGAGAGGTCTCCTCTTTCGAATTTTTGATTGAGCCAATCCTCAATGGCCATGCGGATTGACGGTGCCTCGAACTGATTAGAGAACCGTGGGATTTTTTCCCATTGCCCAGAGTCTCGTCGAACTGCGTTCGGGTTGACGTTTCGATGCGGTACTTGATTTATGGGAGGGCACAGGGTAACTGGGTAAAATCCGGTTCGGTAAAGGGCGTTACCCTGACAGTCCTAGATAGTTTGACCTAAAAATGGTCATAGACAAAATGTGTGTGTGTATATATATATATATATGTATGTATGTATGTATCCGAAACATCATCGGGGGTCAGGCCTGTCTCTCAACGAGATACGAGGATCTGCCCACATTTCGGAAAATATGATTCGCGCTCGACTCTCCAGTAGAATCGATCGTTTTACGATACATATTAGAATATATTGATATTTTTTCCATGGAATTGAAGTTTGCATCGTTAGAGTGCAATGGAACTCAAATTCTTTACACTTTCTCAAATTTCTTTCAACAGATTTTAATCAACGAAATCCCTCAAACATTTTTTTAGACGCTTACTGAGAAATTTGAAAAAAATAATTAGTATCATAATAAAAATAAGGAAATGAAAATATGAATATGAATTTCCGTTGCATTCCACGCAATCTTCAATACGATGTTTCTCTTAGCCGGTGATGCACGCAATAAAAGTTCAAGATCAGAGTTTCCGTGAGTTCCTACATCGTTCCCGAGAAAAATAAATACGTATCGAGAAAAATCAATGAAATTTGGCAACAATAAATAGTCATCGAGTGAAATAAGTAGGCATTAAGAAAAACGGATAGAAATCGAGAAAAACAAATAAAAATCGAGGGTAATAGATAAATCGCGGGAAAAATAAATAGATATGGATAAAAACCAATAAAAAATGGAGAAAAATAAATAAAAATCAAGAAACATAGATAAAAATCTAGAAAAAGAATTTAAAGTCTATAAAAATAAATGAAAGTCTGAAAAAATAAATAAAAGTCTAGAAAAATAAATAAAAATCGAGAAAATTGGACGCAATTTCTTACGGAGAATGGCGAATGGCATTGCAATTTGATGGTCGATAAGGGAAATCGGTATATCGAAAAAATGCATTGATGGCGACCAAATTAGCCATTTTTTTAAATCAACCTGTGCTAAATCCCTCAAATAATTTTTTTTCCCAGCAAATTTCGCGACCCTCAATTCGCACCCACACCCACACACGCACACAAACAATTTCGCGCCAGAACGAACAATCACTCGATAGTTAATTTTGGTACGATTTTTGTACGTTTTTTTTTTTCAGGTATAAAGCGAATCGTTGCGTGAGCGGGGGAGGTAGTCGTAGCAGCGGTGCAAACGTCGGTACGACCGGCGGTAGCGGAGGTTTGGGCAACGAAAGCTTGAGCGTCGGCCGCGGCGGCGGTTACGGCGGGGCAGGAGGTGGGGGCGGGGGCGGTGGAAGCCCCAGAAGAGGAGGAGGAGGAGGCGGCGGTGGTGGAGGAGGAGGAGGTGGCGGAGGAGGAGGCGGAGGTGGACAAGAGGGTGGAGCACCACCACCGAACACCGGCCATCATCACCACCACCATCATCATCATCACACCACAACAGGCACAAGACACCACAGGCACAAACTGCCGGGGGGGTGTCCCGAATTACGTCACCCCCATCACCACCGGCATCACCCACACCATCGCTCCCATCATCGGGGCATGAACATGGGCCAAAAGATATCAGGTGAATTATTTTGTCTTTTTTTTTATACTCCTCTCTCTCCGCGTCCTTCGCACCCTTGAATTTCACGTCCTGCCAAAATCAAAACGAAACAACATTTTTAAAGTTTTCCAAATCCAAATATTCCGGAAAAATAATGGGAATGGTTCGAAAAAAAATTTACGAAAGGGTTTTTAGTGCCCGTTCCTTTATTTTTTTCTTCCGAGTCTTTGGCTTAAAAAATCATGAATAATTCAAGAAATTAGTATTCAATGAGCACGGAGGAGAAAAAATTGTCGACACGCCCAAATAATTAGTTTTATAAAAAAATGCAAAATACTGGGCGCCGCTCCGATCTCTTCTTTTCGCCCAAGCCTTTGGTTCGGAAAACTTTAAATAATTCACGAAACTAGTAGTCGATGAGTCCTTGGGGAAAAAAAAAATTGCCGTCGTGCTAAAATGATTAGTTTCGAAAAAAATACGAAAAACTATTTTTCAAAGGATGCATCTTGTTTATTATATTTTCGAGAGGAAGGGAAAAAAATTCTACGCGGAATTTCGATAATTGTCGATGTTTGTGAAAATAATGCCAACGAAAATCAACTTTCAATTGAATATTTCAATATTCATTCGACAATTCGATACCTCGTCGAATTATTTCTCGCTCAGTTCTATCGGAAACCCTTCCTTACTTCCTTTTTTTCTCGCTCTCTACATTCTCGATAGTTTCGTAAAATCGCGTCACCTCAGGACGGTTTTTCGATTTCGCCGCGTTCCACTTCTTCTCTCGGGCAATTTTACGGGAGTTTCGGCCAATTTCCAAGAGCACCGTTAGACGCTCAAATAAAACATGTACGCGCTCGGTCTTCGAACTTTCTAGCCGAAAGCCGAAGGCGTTCCCGCGCTCAATGATCGTCACTCTCCTGTTCGAAATTCGCATAAATTTGGAAAAATTCACGACACGAGGATTAGCTCCGAGACTCGCCTTACCAAAGATTTCCGCAAATACTTAAGGGGGGCGATATCTTTAGGTGAGGCAAAAATTGCTGATTTTCATGATTTTTCTTTTGAAGGAAAGAGTTCTTCAACATTTTTGAAACTTGGGGTATGTTTTATTACTACTTTTGACTTACGAGGTATTTTTTTTTATTTATTGATCTTTAAAAATGGCGGAGATATGGCACGGTTTTTTAAAACTAGTTGCGGTGAATGTTGTCAGACGGCGTGACATATAGCGTCGGCGGGATTAATCTGACCAAAAATCCACGAAGATTTTTCTTTCGCTAACACTCATACGTCGAATATGAACCGAGAAAAAGTGAGAAATGTCGAAAATCGGTGGAATGATACGCTTTGAAACAAAAAGATCGAATTTTCCGAAAGAAATCGCTACATTTTGCAATAAATACATCTTTTTTTCCAATTTTCAAAAACATTTACGTTCATGTTTGAGACAATGAGGTTAGACAGATTTGTATCAAATTTCATTAGAATCGGTGAGTTAGTTTTTCAGCTATACGTGACGCCAGTTTTGAAATTTACCGTGCCATATCTCCGCCATTTTTAAAGATTAATAAATCAAAAAAATACTACGTAACAGCCAAAAGTAGGGATAAAAAATTCCCCGAGAGTCAAAAATGGGAAAGCAATCTCCCGTTTACAAAAAAAAATTATAAAAATCAGCAAATTTTTTCCTCGCCCTCGCCCTCCCCCTCAACGTCAATCAACACAATATCCGAGTAACTCCACAAATCTTCATCGTCTACGAAATTGAAGGATCGTCGTTTCATTAAGCCGCGAAATTTTGTTCCACTTCGAAGAGAATGTCAAGAGCCCGTGCTTTTTTTTTTTTGACGTGTCTTCGTCATCGAGGATGCAAAATGATGCGAATGACGAATAAACGCGACTCGGTGGCAAAAGGACTCGAAACGTCCTGCGACGATGACCGACGACTAAATTCCGGGGTCAAGGCCTTCGAATGGCTCTCTCGATCGAGACCCTCGGTTTCGACGAGGCCTGTGGAAGACGGTGGTGCCCGGGGAGGGGCGGGGGGGGGGGGGGGCAAAGGGCTGCGGGTATGAGAGGTGAGGGCGGGTCGACTTACCTGGACTCAGGTATAAACCTCGTCCAGCTCTTGTACTATTTGTCCTTTCGCCAGAAGAGCTGTAGGAGCGACGAAGATGGGGAACAACATCACGATGAGCACCGTAGTTTCTCTTTCTCTCCTTTCGCGGGGCCACCTCGTGTGCACCTTCCGATATACCTGAGCGCTTTGGAATTTGGGATTTTTATTTTATTTTTTCCAATACCTTTCCTACCTTCCTCTGAGACCCTTCGCGGCTCTCGGTCCTCTCGACCCTCCTAGGGTCGTATTCCAACCACGTTACTCATTGCTTCGATATTCCAACAATGAGAGGAGAAAAAAAAATCGATATTTCTCGCGGGGGAAATCAATTTAGGGCGAGTGTGAGAAAAAAAAACCGAATTTCGTTTTTCATTTGGCTTGATGTATTTTTGTTTTGGATCTTCGTGAAAACTCGCGTATGCTCGCGCAAGTTTGAAAAATATTTATTTCTCCAATCTGCAATTCGTGTGAAACTTTATCGAGGTTTAGAAGAGAAGTTTGACGGATTGGACGGATCTGAGAAATGTTAGTTTTCGAGTTGGTCGAACAATGAAATGATAGTAACCTGCAAACATTTTTGAATCAGGGATTCAAAGCTCTGCAAATCTAATCATTATTCCTATTTTATTGTTGATAATTCTTTGTTACTGTGTCATCTAGCTATAAATAATCAAGCAGCTTTATTCCATACGACAGTTTCTTTTAAGTTCATTTTTGAAGTTGCCTGGCCCTTACTTTAAAAAATAATAGAAATCATATTTTTCTAAAAAAAATTATTTCTATAGTAATTATTTCTAAAAAAATCCTTTCTAAAATAAGTATTTCTAAAAAATTCTTTCTAATAAATTCGCTTAAAAAATCTTTCTAAAAATTCTTCCTAAAAAAATCTTTCAAAAAAATTCTTTCTAAAAAAATTCTTAAAAATTCTTGCTGAAAAAATTAAAAAAAAATTCTTTCTAAAACAAATATTCTTTCTAAAACAAATATTCTTTCTAAAAAAAAATTATTTCTAAATTGGTTTTCTTAATAATACCTTATATCATAATAATAACGTCTTGAAAATGGTTCAATTTTGTATAAAGTATTACTGCCTTATTTTATAGCGGTCAAAACACGTCCTACAAGCCTCTCACGGGATCGTGACCAATAACCAGTAGCCCTGTATACATATTTAGTAGTTTTATCGAGCAAATTTAATGTTCTGTTTGAAGAACACTCCAGATTTATTGTGCAACTGAAGTCTGCATCGTTGGACTGCCACAAATATATATTTTCTTTGTATTGCCGATTTTTTTTACTCATTCAGACTCCTTACAACTTAGATAATTACTGAAACATTTTCGAGAATTTTTATAAAGAATCCGAACCAATAACGGTAGAAAAGATTTTCGATAATAAGAATAAAGAAATGAAGAAAATCGAGAAAAAATTTCGTTACATTTCAACGATGCGAACTTTAGCACCATTTATTGGCGATAAAAATTTCGGAGCAATTTTTTTTTCCGCTGCAAATTGCCAAAGCATTTTCGAAAACAGGATTCAGCGTCGTTCCGAAATGACCGCCAGTGTACATTTAAGGGGGGAGATGCCTGTAGGCGAGGAAAAAATGGCTGTTTTTCATGATTTTTTCTTAAAAGGAACGATTTCTTCACCGTTTCGGCACTTAGGATATGCTTCATTAATACTTTTGGCTGTCACATGCCACTTTTTAAATTAATCTCTAGAAATGGCGGAGTTATGGTACGGTTCTCCAAACGACTTGCGCCGGACGTTGTCAGACGGCGTGACACGTAGTCTCGCCGGTATCAATCCGACAAAAACCAACGAAATATTTTCGTTCATTAACACTCACACGGAGAATATGAACCGAGAAAAAGTGAGAAATATTGAAAATCGATAAAATGGTACTCTTTGAAAGATCGAATATTCCGAAAAAAATTGCTACATTTTGCAATAAATAAATCCTTTTTGTCAATTTTCAAAAACGTTTAGGTTCATGTTCTAGGCAACAAGATTAGAAATATTTGTACCAAATTTCATCATAATCGGTCGATTAGTTGTTCAGCTATACGTCACGCCAGTTTCGAAAACGTAGTTAAAAATACCGCGCCATATCTCCGCCATTCTTAAATATTAATAAGAATAAAAAATACAATATAACAGCCAAGAGTAGTAATAAAACATGCCCCAAGTGTGGACACCGGTGAAGAAAGATTTCCTTTTAAAAAGAAATTATGAAAATCAGCAATTTTTTTTCTTCGCCTTAAGGTATCTTCTCCCTTAACGACCAGCGGCTTCTCTTTACGGAAAATTCGTGGTTGCGAAGCATTCGGCTCGTTCAACGACCGGGACTATTCGTACCCACGAACACATTTCGCACGAAGACTCGTGTGTCCTCGTTCATCACTTGTGCGGCTCGCGCGGCCCCCTGAACGTTAACGGCCGTTTGTGTGCCTGTGTGTGCGCGCCGCTTCTTCGCCCCGTTGTCAATAAAAATCGATTTACGGCTGGTTCATTAATCCGTCTCGCGCACTCCCCTCACCGCGCGCGGCCCTCCCCCCTCCCGCCCCCCTCGCGAGTCTCAGCTGTCATATCGAGACAAATTTACGATCGATCGCGCATCATCCGGCGTTTCGTTATGAGATTCGCGTTACGAAAAGAGACCTCTACGACAATCCGCAAATACTCCCGTAAATTCACGAATCGTGTAATTCGGGGCACATTTGTGCAAGTATCCATAGGCTAATGGTGCACTGGAGTTTACTCCCTCACTTTTTTTTCTTTCCTGTAACGCTCATTTATTATGAGCGATACGGTCATACATATTGTGAGATCGAAGTTTGCATCGTTGGAATGCAATGAAAATAATTATTCCTCAACTGCTCGAATTTCTCGTGTCTAATATTCGTTACGAAAATCATTTTTTTACCGCTCATGTAGAGACCCATAATTTAAATCTGCCAAAAAATATATTGTAAAATAATGAAAATAGAAAAAAGTTTTTTCATTGCATTCCATTGCGTTTCATTGCATTGGGTTTGTTTGGGTTTGTTTGGGTTTGTTTGGGTTATTATGAGCGATACAGTGATACATATTGTGAGATCGAAGTTTGCATCGTTGGAATGCAATGAAAATAATTATTCCTCAACTGCTCGAATTTCTCATGTCTAATATTCGTTACGAAAATCATTTTTTTACCGCTCATGTAGAGACCCATAATTTAAATCTGCCAAAAAATATATTGCAAAATAATGAAAATAGAAAAAAGTTTTTTCATTGCGTTCCATTGCGTTTCATTGCATTGGAATAACCATGCGAACTTCAAGATCATCGTTTCCTTTCTCTTATATTATTCAACTCGTTACATTTATTCGTAGTTGCGGTTTCGTGGTTACGGTCGCAGCGCAAAAATCGCCGCAGCTCTGAGACGACTCTGTCTGTGAACGACAGTTCGGCTTTTTTATTTCTTCAATTTTTGCGTCAATAAATTCGTAGGAAATTTGGAAAAATTCAATGTCCTGGAGCGGGACAAATTTTCAGTGCGGTTAATATATTTGAATTGATGGATCGTTTTCAGACGCGCCTTTAAATTTTTTTTTTCGTAACTACAGGCAGCAATTCACGTATGGCTCGTAACTAAAGATTTTCCAGATACGAAAACTGCTATATATATTCTTTTACACGTTGAACATGTCGATGGGGATCGGGTCTTTTGAGACGAAACTGCTGTTTCTTGAAAAGCTCTTTCGTAAGCAAAGATATATACATACATACATACATATATATATATATATATATATATATATATATATATATATATATATATATATATTCCTTCCATGTGCCGAGACAAGGGGAAAAGGATATATGCTCGTTTCTATGCGCGAGGGTCCTTCCTGGCTGAAGAACCCGGGCTGTGCAGTTTATACAGGGTGATTCAAATTCGGAGTACACTCGAACGAAAAAAAAAAAAAATCACAGTTAATTCGAATATAAAGAATTTGCCGCGAATTGAAATGCTCAAAATAATCCTTAAAAAATCCGTCGGCCGCCATAAGCCCCCGATGTTAAGAGGATTCGGATACAAGCACATCGATTGGAAAACCGAGCCAAATAATTTATAATCCTCCAGTTCCGGTCGATAGTTTTCCGGTCTGGTCGGATGAAGCACGAGAGATCGGAAAATACTCCAAAAATGTTGAGCGAACATTGCGACGTTGAATTTCGGGCAAAATGGTGCGGTATCGAGATAAGCTCGTTTACTTTGAGTGATCCGGTATAGAGGGACACGGAGAGGATAGAAAAGACCCAGGGGTTCTCGGGGCTCGAGATCCTTGCGAGAACCCTCGAGGCCCCGGGGAACAGCTGCGAGAGCAAATAAACCACGCGGTCAAGGATCGTCTGAGAACTGTACGCCATTGAAATATCCTCTCTCCCCCCGTAGGCTTTCACCCCCCCCCCCCATCTCGCCGCCCCTCGGGGGTGGGGTGGGGGACCCTCTCCGTTTTCGAGTCCCCACAATACCAACGTTACCGAATCTCCGTCGTCACGGAACCCCCGAAAAATTCTGACGTTTCGTACGACGACTCGCACCCGCAGTGTCCCTCAAGTATCCACGGTGTTACGAGCCCGCTGGCCGAGAAAAAGCCACCGCGAAACATTGCCACGTTACGAGGTCCTCCGCGGGTGTCATGTTCACGAAGAAATTCCGTAACCGACTGACCTTTTGCAAACGACGAAAGCGGGACAATTGTAATTACTAATTTGCTCTTGCCGCGGTGGAATAGTCGATCAAACGTGGAAGTTGACCCGAACTTCAGTGTTTTTTTTTTACGGAGCACAAGCTTTCTTTTTAATGCACAAATTTTTCTTTTCGAAGCACAAATTTTTTTTTTCGGAGCACAAATTTTTTTTTCGGAGCACAAATTTTTTTTTCGGAGCACGAATTTTTTTCTTCTCGGAGCACAAATGTTTTCGTGGACCACGATTTTTTTTATTATAAATTTGAATCATAAATGATTTATTTATAAATAATTTATAATTAAATTATAATTTTTTAAATTATAAATTATAATAATATAAATTAAGGTGTGTTATTTCAGAACGTGTATTGTTTTTGTTAATTTGGTTTTTATTAACGCGTGTATGTGTGTTTGTGTGTGTGTGTGTGTGTGTTGTTGGATTTGTCTCAGGTGGCTTGAAGAGCCTGACTCGCGAAAGCGGTGCAGGAACAGGCGGCGGCGTTGGCGTCGGTGGTGGAGGTGCCGTGGCGTACAAACCGGTAGTGCCCCGAGCGCTGGCCCAGGACTTCTCGAGGCCAGCCCGTCTCGATGTACTACTCGACATGCCACCCGCGTCACGCGAGACCCAGGTACATCATGGCTGGAATGCCGATGATCGGAGTCTCAACATATTCGTCAAGGTAAACTCACGATACACAATTTTTTTCCGATTATTTCTTCCTCTTCTTTGTTGGCGATCTTTCCATTCGCATTTTCAGCCAAAAGAGATTGTTCGTCGCGGTTGTTTTTGCCGAGTTTGAACATTCTTTTTTTGTTTTTGTTTTCGTCGTTGGTGGGACGGGTATGAAGTGGATGCGAATCGGTGCCTGTGGTTGTTGCGTTCACTTCACGTGGCATGATTAATGATCACTTTGATTAAATCGTCGTTGTGCAATCAATCAGATGGCGATTGTTATGGCGCAGAGTTACGAAACGAATTGTTGGCAAATCGATTCTTCAAGTTGTTGGATTTATGGATTATTTTAATGGTATTTGCAGTTTTAGTTGGTGCTATTTTGATTAGGAATTTTCTGCCATGGTGGGGATTTTTTTTGGACGGGATTAGATTGAATTTTAAGATAGTCGCCGGGTACCGACGTTTCGAAAAATATCGACGGGGATATCGGGGGACATTATTTCTCCATGATTGGTCACCGGGCCGAATAAACTCCGGTTTTCTAGTGGAAAAAATTGTTATTTTGATTATTATTAACATTCTTGTATTTATTATCTTTTAGGTTTTTTAAATTTCATTATGCTAATCGTTATCTAAGTTTGCAAATCGGATTTAAGGGAGGACAGTATTGTGATGCACCGAAAGATCGTTTTTCCTTATTTTGTGTGTCTACTAGATTATTTATTCGGGAATTGAAAAAAAAAGGGATATTATTGAGCATACGTTGAACTTATTTCGTGTAAATGTTTATTTGAAAATTTCATGAAATTTTAATAGTGGGTCTGCAAAATCGAAATAAAGAAATTTTGTAATCTGTATACATGTAATTTTTTTTGTAGCTAGTAGTTTTTCGAAAAAATCACAAAATTACGAGTTTTAAAAAAAGTGTAATTTTGCCGAAATTTTTACTTGTATTTGGGGGCTTAAAAAATACTAAATTAAAAAAAAGGCTACGTACAACGATAGCTACTGCAATTACGGAAATGTTAGAGTTATGATTCTGGCCATGTCGAGAAAAATGAGATTGAAAGTTTTACTTGAATATTTTTACATCAATATGTATACTTTGACAAAGTGCAACCGAAAATCGTTTTTTTACCCGTCACAGCGGTGTCCAGCCTCAATTTACAAAGGATCGTTAAGTTATTTCCATTATTATTATCATAATTATTATTACTAGGCTATATCTTTACATTATTTTTTCCATTGACATATGAGATTGAAGTTCGCATCGTTGGGATACAACGAAAATGATTATTTCGCAATTGCTCGAACTTCATTTGGCGAAACTTCGTTACAAAAAAATTCTCGATCATTTTTTAAATCGCTTATTCAGAAATTTAGAAGTTCAATTTGCAAAGAAAAATATGGTGAAATGATAAAAGTGAGGAAATAAAAATATAAAAAAGAATTTTCGTTGCATTCCAACGATGCAAACTTTAAAACTATATTGACATTGAATTTTTACATTATATATACTAAACATATAGGTGTTGCATATTTTCATTGTTGTTATTTCTGTTTAGTTACTAGACCTCGCAAACTCCGATATTTTACTAAATACAAAAAAATCCTATTGCGGCAATGTTACTTGTTTTTTTCTTTGTTTGGAAATTCGTTAATTTATTGCGCGGCAATTTGCATCGACCGGGTATTCATCGAAATCCCAATAGGGAGTCATCGACATTTGCCAGTCGGAATAAATAATCGCACCGATCCAAGAAAGACTCGCCGATACTTTCACTAATCATACGCGGATAGCTGAAATGGCAAGTGAATTCACGAATCGATAATTCAAAAGTTGAGCGAACATAAAGAATCCGCAATTTTTTAAATGTTATCGACGAAAGATCGGGGAGATGCACTTGCAAAAGTTCAAGATCGTTTGGCGACCGGTTTTTGCCGTAAGTGCCTCTCAGTTTCTCGCGGTTGTACGTTTAAAAAAATGGCAAAATATCGAGAAGCATTTTTTACGCGAATGAAATGAAGGGGGGGAGGGGGGTTCCGTGACAAATGCGCCAGACAACATCCGTTTTTTGGCTTCGTTGATATTTTGTTGTTTCGGATGAGAATTCGGCGGGATTTTATTTTGTCCCGATTTGGTCGATGAAAAAAAAATGGTCGTTGACTTTTTTCGGTCTGTGGTGCAAGCTTGAAATACACTTTTTTTCGTAACACAAATAGCGCAATAAAAATAGCGTGCGCGGTGAGTTTCAATTCAACGCAGGGACGTAATCGTTTGAGTTTGCCTCGAGTCTTCGGGAAGAAATTTTGGTTCGAGGCATTGCGTATAGGGAATTTTATCCGAATTACGATTACGAGAAAGTAGAATTAGGGGCTCTGTGACGAATTTTGAAAATATTCCAGGTAGCCGGTCTGCCAGGTAGTCAAATTGAATAGTATCGCGAAAAACCCTTCCCGAGTAAATATTTTATTCGAAGGATGTGAAAAACCCTCGCTGTAGGTGGTCCACCCGAAATTTTCCATCCAGACACTGACAGCTTGATTTATTCGTCACGAATCGTTCGTTTCGTCGCTCTTGAAATGTGTTTTATATTATATGTAAAATATACATTTTATTTAATATGATATGGAGAAATATATTTATGACCAACATATATATTGAATATATAATATATTAGGAAAATTCCTGTAACAAAAACGTATTTAATCTTGTTCTGAAAAATGAAAATAATTTATCCTCTAATTTTGTAAAGTATTGTATAAATTTTATAAATTTATAAATATAAATTACTATAAATTCTATAAATTTTATAGATTATATATAAGAACGTTCGATGAGTTAAATAGTCCTATCATTGAAACTACGATTAAAAGGATACGTTTTTGTATTTGCAAAATTATTCTTGCACGCCTTATTGATTGAGGCACCGAGGTGATTGACGATTCTATAAATTGCCTAACTTTAATGTTACTTTTGAATATCCATAGATTTAAGGGCTTACATATAGTTAACGCTTTTGACAATATGGATTTTGGGTTTTCGACAGACTCTCAAAATATAACACTATACCAAATTATATTATGTTATAACTCAAAGGTTATACCTCAAAATGTTATAACTCAAAGTTATGTTATAACTCAAAATATAAAATAATATAACGAATTATAAAATAATGTTCCTTACATTCGTTCATAATCTTTGTCAAGATAGGTAATATTAGACTTTTTAAGACAGGTGACCACGATATCTGAAATATCACTGCACCGATCAACTTCAATTTTTACAAGCTTCTTTTACACATCAAAAAGCCGTTCCCGAATGGAGACTTTTTTTATGCATGCTTTTTTTATCAACGAAAATTGAGGGTTTATTTTCACCGAAAATCGATACTTTCACTTTGGACTGCGGTCATTTTTCGAAACCAATATTTTATCAAATCCTTCGTTCGAGCACGAGACAATTTCATGCAAATATTAAATGCGTTGGATTTTTCGAATTTGTTTCGTAGCAGCAGTGAAGATCGCGAAGGACGTTTTTCAAATAGTAGTCCAAGTCCCTAACTTTAGCATTACTTCGCAATTTCCATAGATGCTAGACGGTATTCTTTTTTCTCCATGTGCCTTTTTATACTCACTAAATTAGATGTACGTGCCAAAATCCAGCGAACGAATTATAAAAATAAACAATTCTCACAAACAAGACCGAATAATAATAACGAGAAAAGAATTTTAATAATAAATAGCATTCTTAAAAAAAAAATATTCGACCTTACCGACGGTCGGTATCATCGCGACCGGCAAATCGACCGAGTGGAACATCCCCGTCGCGAGTATCGACAAATCGACGAATGAATTAATAGCGCAATTCGATGATATATCTTTCAGGAGGACGACAAGTTAACGTTTCATCGGCACCCCGTAGCCCAAAGCACGGATTGCATACGGGGGAAGGTCGGTTACACGAAGGGCATGCACGTGTGGGAGCTCCACTGGAGCACGAGGCAGCGCGGTACACACGCGGTCGTAGGGGTCGCGACGTCCGAGGCGCCACTTCACAGCGTCGGCTATCAGAGCCTAGTCGGTAACAACGAGCTCAGTTGGGGCTGGGATCTCGGTAGGAATAAACTTTACCACGACTTGAAGAACAACAACGGCGTCACGTATCCGGCGCTACTAAAGCCGGACGAAACCTTCATAGTACCCGACAAATTTTTGGGTACGTACAAACCAAATGTCCCATCGACGACTGTGCCAAAAACGACTTTTCAACGATCAATCGAAATATCGTCAATTTATTAGCTCAGGGAAATGATTAAAACAGATCTTAAGGAAGTTCATCTGATGATCGAATTAAAAAACAAATATTAATAATAAAAAATCGAGTTCACTTATGAGTATCTAAAAAGTCACCTGTTCAAATTTCAAACTCTCCGGATACCTTGCTTGTGAGCAATTAATAAATACATTTTTTCTAAATTAACATGGTCTCTTATTGTCGTGTTTTTCCCGTCTATAAACGTGAAATTCGCAAGCATTGACAAACAGTTTCGAGAGAAACTTTTACAATGAATAAAAAAATATCTAAAGAACGTTTGGACAGCTTTCTAAAATCCATCAGATACTCGTGAACTTCAGAATAAATTAATTTGTCTCGAAAAGTGCTGATTTTTTTTGGAGGTTAACCTCCATATTACTCCGGTCGCATATTACGATGGCAACGTTGCAACCGCGCGCTTTTTGAAATCAACACTAATACTTTTCGAACGATGTGCACTACACTTATACAGCAAATTATACAGAAGTAACTGGAAATATAATGACTAAATCGGCTTGAAGAATAAAATCAAATAAATTAGTCGCAAATAAAATCATTGAAATTATAAAAAAAGGATACGTAATAATAACACGTGCTTCGGTAACTCAAAGTGCTCGACTTTGCAGTTTTATTGCGAAAAAACTGAACGTAGGAATGATCGTACCTCCTTAAAGAGATTTGACGTATTTTTAGTTCCTCGAAGATCCGCTAGGAGTGCTGCCACCACTTGCCAATGTCCACGTGGCGAAAAAGTATCTTCAATCGAACGAAATGTTCATCGCTGTTATCTCGCTTGTCTTTTCAGTCGTACTCGACATGGACGAGGGCACGTTAGCGTTCGTCGTTGATGGTCAGTACCTCGGCGTGGCCTTCAGAGGCCTCAAGGGAAGAAAGTTGCATCCTATCGTCTCGGCAGTGTGGGGACACTGCGAGATCACCATGAAGTACATCGGTGGCCTCGATCGTAAGCGTTTCATCTCTCGTTCCGCTCACTCCAATTGCCTCGATCGAAGCCAATTGCAGTCAAGAGGGAATGATACCTTATCGCGGTCGGTATGGTAGAACGATTATAGATTCCCACGAATCTCTGAAACGGCTCTTCAGATCCCGTCGAAACTTTGCCAAACGACGTCAAATAGATAGACGAACGGCTGTCTTCTCCTCAAATTTTCCGAATTTGAGAAAAAAAAATGTAGATTGGGTTATCATAAGCCAATGTACATTCTTTTTCTCAAAATCAGAAAATTTGAGAAGAAGAGAGCCATTCATCTATCTATTTGACGTCCTTTGGCAAAGTTTCGACGAGATCTGAAGAGCCGTTTCAGAGATTCGTGGGAATCTATAATCGTTCTACCATACCGACCGCGATAAGGTATCGTTCCCTCTTAAGGGGTCAGGCTACTGTGACGACCCGAAAATCAGGCTCATCCAAAAAAATTAATTGTGAAGAGAATTGTGAAGTACCTTTCTCTTCGATGGCCCGCGACGAGAGTTCGTCATGCCCACATTGGCCTAACCCCTTAACCTCCGATTTCCTCATACAAATAAGACCGCGTGTTTGAAGAACGGTATAAGTTACTTCTCGAAAAATCCTTTTTTTCGAACATTTCTAATCGTTTCCTCTTCTCTTTTCGCGTCGCCAATGGAAACAGCCGAACCTCTGCCCCTGATGGATCTCTGCCGAAGAGTGATACGACAGCGGATCGGCAAGCATCGACTCGAGGAGAAGATAACAGTGCTGAACTTGCCACGGGCGATGAAGACCTATCTGCTTTATCGCGACAGGAGGTAACAACCGTACGGCGAAACGGACGATAAGAACAAGAGGAAGCAGAAGAGGAGAGCAAAAAAGGAAAAGAAGAAACAACGTTAATACTACGATCACGACTGAGATACGACGAGAGATGCGAAGATACGCGACGAACGTCGATCGACGATGACGACGCGAGAAGCCGCGAATTTATAAGGAAATATTATCTTTCGCGTCTCGCCACCGAGCACAGACCACACGAATAGCCGCGTGTCCCTCATTTCGTTCCTCTTCGACCCTCCCCCTCGTATTTTTCCACCTCGCCGTCTTCGGCCCTCGCGAACGATCTCGGCCGATCTTATTTCGAGAGAAAGAGAAAGAGAGACAGAGAGAAATGGCCCCCGTTGCAAAAGCGATTCGAAAACTACACACCCGAGTCGCCGTTCTCGTTCTCCATTGGCCCAAGCACTATTCTTATTATTCTTCCATTTATTTTTACCTTTTTCGTTTTTCGTTTGTTCGATACGACTCGAGATACGAGAGTCGACGCGTTATTTTTTTTTTTCGGTGTATCGAAGACTACATCGCCGAAGGAGATTTAGGGAACTGTTTGAGGGCTCGCGACGTGTGTCGATAAATGTTCAACCCGGGCCTCCGCGAAGCAAAGGACGAAACGAGTTTCTCGACGAATCGATCGCGCGGCCGAGCCGAAGAGTTCGAGGGGCGGGACAGGCGGGACGAAAAATCGAAGCATTTGGGAAGGCGCGCTTAACGAATTTTGCATCGTTGGGATGCAACGATTTTTCTTTTCCTCCCATCGCCCAATTTTTTTCGCCCATTTAGGCTAGAAAAATCGATGAAACTTTTTGCGAAAGTAATCCAAACTCGAGAAGAAGGGGTTGGATGGCAATACAAATAAGGGAACGAAAACAAAAAATCACGAAGAATTTTCGTTGCATTTCGAGGATGCAAACCTCAACGGCACGCGCAGGCAAGGAACGAGCGAGGGTCGAGCGCTAGTGAATTATTAGGTAATATTGTTGTTTTATGTTGTCAGTACGGTTTTTTTTTTTTAAATCGTAGAGCCTTTATTAATTGTTATGATTAAACGAAGAAGGAATCGACCTCGCGCAGTGACGACGTCACCCAGCGTCGTCACGCGTTTTCTTCAATCTCTCTTTTTCTTTTTTTTTATTATTATTTTCCTTTTTTTTTTCGTTTATTTCGAGTACGTTCCGGTAGCGATTTCACGCCATTGCCGGATCAAGATGAACATGACCCAAGAGAGATTCTCTCCTTTTTTTAAGCTTGTTTTTTTGTAGCAAAATTTGTCGATCGACAATGCGTACGTGTACGTGCGTGTGCGAGTGAGTGAGACACTGGGGAACGAGGCGGCGACAGCGACGACGAAATATTCCGTCTCTCTTTCTCTCCTGGGATAGAATTTTGGACGTTATTGAGAAATTGACGATGGCAGACGCGGCTCGAGTCTGACCCACGCGACACGCGTACGTCGAGCTTCACGGTTGGCCAGTAAAACGAGAGAAACGAACCGAGTATCCGACACTTGGTCCAGAGACCCAATGTCTCGAGACGAGAAAACGCGAGTCGCGAGTGCAACGAGCTGCGACGAAGAAACGAAAATTCAATGACACTTGGAGGGGGAAAAGATGATAGGAAGTTTTGCTAAGTGAAATACGAGCTCGCGCTCTAGTCCGGCTCGCGGGGTTGATGAACCAAGCCGCGAGAGATAGAGATAAAGAGAGAGGGGAGGAGAGAGAGAGAGAGAGAGTGCCGATAATCGCGCTTGCGTCGAGAAAAGTCGAGGATCCAATGCGGGTGGTGAGCGACGATGACGACGATTACGAAAACAATGACGAAAAAGAATACGACGCCAAGATCGTAGCGACAATTGAAGCAGCGGAGAAAAAGTATGGAACATGATGCAAAAAAAACGATGTTTTTTTTTTTAATAATTATTATTGCGATTTAAGAGAAAATAAAATTAAAATGAATAAAAAGTGTGTATGTACAGTGAACGAGAGCGAGAGTGAGAGAGAGAGTGCAACTGATGAAGAAAGTGACAGTTTGGACCGAACGAAAGAGCCACCTTCCAATAGACTCGTTTTTTCAAATATTTTCTAAGCATGCCTAGGTCTAAATCGAGGTTCATAGAGGTGTAGAAAACAAAATACTTCCTTCTCGACGGAAGTGTAATCGGCAAGGGTCGAGACGTTCGATTTACAAGATCGAGAAACAGATGGCGTTGAAGGTTGCATCGTTGGAATGCAAGGATCAATTTCTTTCCTTTTCCTTTGCCCATTGTTGTCACTATTCGGAGCTCTTTGTTGCGAGTTGATGCCAAACATCTCTAACGGGAATACGTAAAAACATTCGAGCGATTTTAACCGCGAAAAATGGCCAAAAGTGCAAGCGATTTAAAAAAATGACTTTCGTCGCTTTCCAACGATGGAGCCAACGTCAGGGAGGCATAATTTTGACCCATGTCCTCTGGGATTTCGTTCGCCGTTTTTTTTTTTTTTTTTTTTTCGTTCGCAAGAACGCTGAAGCTCCACAAGACGTGTGATCGTTTTTTTTTTACGATTTTTCCTCCACGTGGCGATGTCTTAGCTCAAAAGTAGCGGCTCGAATTTCGTTTTTCAATAAAGAAGTTTTTCTTTAGACCGGAGCTCATTGAGGGCTCACTTTTTTTTTCACCGCTCGTATCGCGTGCTAATAATTGGAAAATAATTTGACGAAGCCTGACGAGGGAATGTTGGCAAACGTCACTCGAGGCATTTTGGAGTTTCGTGGATGATAAAGAATAAATACAAAATAAATGAAGTAGGAGAATGGAGAGAAAATTCGAGAGAACGAGGGTCAAACGTACGTTGAACGATGCCTCCTTAGCTTCCGTCTGCGCGAATCGCCGACGTCTCAACGGCGATAAAAAAAAAACAATCGACGGTCGAAATGTCGCAGAGATTTCGAAAGAGACGAAGCGAAAATAAATACTCGTGATAAAGAACGTTTTTCGTTCACCTGCGAGGGCCATATGTGATTGGCGGGAGAATAGGAAAAAAAATGAAGAGCAGAGCGGCGAAGGAAAAAAAAACTGACAACCCCGGACGGACGGAACGATCGATCGAAACGAGAGGGTCGAGGGGACGGTGTCAAAAAGGGACAATTAGCTGCATTGAAGTTTGCATCGTTGAAACGCAACGAAAGTTTGGTAGTCCCATCTTTCTTTCTCGCAAATTTGGGCTACGAGACTCAAACGTTTTTTAGGATCCTCATCGAAAATCTGCGGCTCAAATTTGCACGACGAGATTTTGGACGGCGAAGAAAATTGAGGGATAGAAAATAAAAAAAAAATATATATAGAATTTTCGTTGCACTGCGATGATGCGAATTTTAATACGAAATGAAGTAGAATTGGATTTTTAAGCTACGCGAGCATTGCGTGGGACAAGCGACTGAACACACGGGCATTGGCAGAATTCCAAAACACGAATAAAAACTGTCACCTGTAAAACGAGATCGAAAAGAGGAAGGAGAAAAAAACAAACACATTTCTACGTTGAATATTGTAATTAACTAATTATGGATGACGATTAATCATTCGCTGATGATGATGATTAGATATTGGGCGTGTAACTATTGTACTATTAAGCATGACAACTTATGACTGGTCCCTAGTGATTATTATTTCTTACGCTCGTCCCCCTCTGTACAGAGGCGTCCAAGGCGAGAGACGAATTAGCCAAGAGGCAAACGAGAGAGAATATTTGAGGACAACCACCCACCGTGTACGCGATCTGTACATATAAAATCTTTTTTTTTGTTTGCGAATCGCGACGATAATTCCCCATTTACGGGTAGACGGGAAGAAAAAAAAGACACTCAATTTTCTTAACAGAGCTCACCACTATGACGAAAGAAGGTCGTTTTTTTTCCGAATTTTTTTGTCCATTAGACTGTTTATTTGGAATTTGGAAAAAAATATATGTTATCAAGCATACATTAAACTTATTTCGTGTAAATTTTTATTTAAAAAAACATCAAAAATTAACAACGTTATTGAGGTCCAAAAGAGCCTCTGTATAAAAAAATCTTGCCCAATGGCAGGTTCAATGACTTGACAATTGTGTGAAAAATAGAAAAGTTTTATAACCTCTATAAAAGTAGTGGTCGACGATAGTAGCTTTACAAAATTTCGTAAATTCGACGAGGTAATTTGACAAAATGGCGGTTGTAAAAAAAAGTGTAATTTTGGTGAAATTTTTCCTTACATTCGGGAGTTAAAAAATACTAAATAAAAAAAACTTCGTTCAAATTGAAAATAGGACAATTATAGCTACAGTCGCGAACTTGGTCAATCTTCAATATTTCAACTTGACATTTTTTTTCACATGTTCTCGACTGTGTATATTTCGAGAAAACGCAAAAAATCGATTTTTTTTCACTCGTCGCAGTTTTCCTCGTCTACAACGCGCGATTAGCAAACGTCAATCGGTTCGTGTTACTTTTTCTCTATTATCTCGTAGTTTTTCTCGCTCACCTCAATCGTTCCCAACTCGATCGATCGTACAAAGGGCCTGGCCTACGTTCATCGCGACACGCACACTCCGCAAATGTCTCTCGCAATTTTCGCGTCTTTCCTCCCGTTCATTTTTCCTCCCCGAAGCAACACGTCAGAGGGTGGGGGAGGGCGAGCCGAAAGAGGGTGGAAGAGAACAAAAAAATTGAACCCGTCTTCCGGAATTTTCACCAACGAGACAGAGGCGACAAAAAAATAATCCTCAGCCGCGAGTAGGAAACTTTTCGCGTTTTCACGCACATCCGAGCGTTGTTCAAATACTTTAGTCGCGCTATTTTCGTTTTTCCCTATTCGGCGCGAAATTTTTCGAGACGTTGCTCGACGGTGCAATCCGATACTTTGGCCACTCATAACTTGTCGTATTTTATAGAAATTCGAATATTAAGAATGAAAGAGAAGGAAGGAGGGACAGAGTGAGAGAGATAGAGAGCAGGCAGGGCGTATTCGTTTTTATCTTCGTACTCGAGTCTTTCGACTCGCTCGGTTTTCAAACTTCCTCGATCGCACACACGCGCGCCGAGACCTCACCGCAAGCCTAAATGAAATTAAGGATGTTGAGTCCCAAATCGCAAATGATGATAAAATTCGGAAAATTTGGTATGTTTTTGTATGAAGTATTTCAGAGGTCGTGTAAAAATTTCACGACAATTAGGAAGCTCGTTATTGAACAATCAACATTCACAAATTAAATGTTGTTTTATGGAAACTGATGTAACTTTGCAATAAGTTTTTTTTTTGACCTCTCAATTTTATAATATCTACAATATACTGAAAGCAACGGAAACAAAACGAAGTTTATTGATAAATTTTTTTTTATTTCTTTTAAAAATTGTTCTTAACAAAATGTTAATTTTTTGATAACGAGCTTCCTAATCGTCGTGAAATTTTAACACGACCTCTTGAATACTTCATACAAAAACATACGAAATTTTCCGAATTTTCTTATCATTTTTTATTTCAACCCTTCAGGAGGTTGAAGTAATGATGATAGAATTCTGAAAATTTGGTGTGTTTTTACATGAAGTATTCAGGAGGTCGTGTAAAAATTTCATGACGATTAAGAAGCTATTTATTGAACAATTAACATTAACATGTTTCATAGGGACTCAACATCCTTAAGGATGTTGAGTCCCCGATCGCAAATGATAATAAAATTCGGAAAATTTGGTACGTTTTTGCTCGAAGTATTTCAGAGGTCGTGTAAAAATGTTAAATGTTGTCTCATGGAAACTGATGTAACTTTGCAATAAGTTTTTTTCTTGACCTCTCAATTTTGTAATATCTACAATATACTAAAAGCAACGGAAACAAAACGAAGTTTATCGATAAGATTTCTTTTACTTCTGTCAAAAATCGTTCTCAACAAAATGATTAATCTTTTTAATAACGAGCTTCCTAATCGTCGTGAAATTTTAACACCACCTCTCAAATACTTCATACAAAAACATACGAAATTTTCCGAATTTTATTATTATTCTTTATTTCAACCCTTGAGCTTGAAGTAATGATGATAGAGTTCCGAAAATTTGGGTTTGTTTTCACACGAAGTATTCAGGAGGTCGCGTAAAAATTTCACGACGATTAAGAAGCTATTAATCGAACAATTAACATCAACATGTTTCACAGGGACTCAACATCCTCAAACCGCGTGAAATGGAAAAAGCACAGAAACAACAAAAAAATCGAAAAAACGTTTACGGCGTGTAAGCACACGACGGAATTTTGGTTTTTTTCGTTCTTTTCGAAGGATCAATATCGAAGGAAAGAAAAGCAGCAACGATCAGCGCAACACAGAGCCAGCCACCCGCATAATCGTATCGACGGATCAGCGATACGTAAATCGTCGACGCGACGTCAATGCTAATGTACAAATTTACGTACGAGGAAACGAATCGACAGGCGAGGCACGAGCCCGGTGCCCGAATTCTCGAAATTCAGCGCTCGGGTACTCCCAAAGCGAAACTTCGAGCACGAAGTTACCGAAGAGCCAGCAGAGAGCCTAAGTTCGCGCGAGCAATTCACGTTGCGCGCTACAAGTACAAACTTGAGTGTAAAACCCAAACAAACCCAAGCAAACTCGATTGAAAAGTGTCCTCCTGGCCCAGGGGTGGAAATTCGATTTTCCAACATCCAACGAGACCGGAAGTTCGCGATCCAGCTGTCGAGGGTTCTTCCGGAAGTTGGGAAAGGTCGTGAAAAAAAAACAACAAGAAATAAGAAATTGACCGGGCGCTGTCGATCGAAGATTCGGGCCCCGATTCGAGCGCAACGGCAAAAGAAAAGAAAACGAAAGAAACGGCCACACACGTAGGGGGAAAAAGTAAATATTGAAAACAAAGAGCACAGGTATATAGAGGATGGAAAGGAGCGTGATGATTTTAACGAATAATATTTTATAATGTATGTGGAGGGGGGGAGGGGGGGGGCGATAACGTCGACGTGTTTCCGTCTTCACCGAGACGAATATAGGACATATTAGATTCTAGGATGTTGTACATATTATTATTATTGATAATATTAATAATTATTATTGTATCAATTGATAGAGTTTAAAGATTGATTAAGACGAATAATCGTGTTAGTCGGCATAATGTGGATTCATTTTATACGATATAGGTTTCGATCGTTCCTCGTCCACGCGACGAGACTCGATAATTTTATTTTTTCTTCCTTTCTTTTGATTTTCTCTTCGTCGAGCTCTCGAGCAAGGCCAATTGTCGCTGCGTCCCGATTCGCGACGAGGTCGGGCGTGATGAAGAAAAACATAAGAAGAATCGAGCGGCGAAACGAGGAGACGAGACTCGTGATTTTTGTGAGCTCGAAAGCGATATAAATCGAAGAAAAATGCGAAATTCGCGAACGAGATCGATGGAAAAAAATTAATAAATAAATAAAGTGATTCGCGATAACGCGGCCAGGGGAGGGGGGGCGCCCCGCTATAATTGTGTTGCCGGCTCGCCGTGTGCCCCCTTCCTATATTAATATTAAAAACGAACAACAAAAAATTGCCTCGATGAATAAATGAATGATGCTACATCCAATAAATAAGAAGAAAATTGAAAAAAAAATGAGACTTTGGCGTCTTGGTATTTTGCACGTTTTTTTCGCGCGATGGAAAAAAAATTGAAGATTTTTTTTATTTTCAGATCGTCCACCTTCCTGTACTTTTTGCCATTTTTTTCCACCCCCTCGCTCTCCCTCTCTCGCTCTGTTTCTTTATCTGGCGCCTCTTGATTTTTCTTCTTGCCTCCGTGTCCCTCTTCGGTTGAACTTTCTACGAGAATTCGCGGATACCTCGAAACACGCGACGCATCGAAAAAAAGGAACCTCCGATCGTACTCGACATCGATATTTCGCTGTCCATTCGACAATCCGAAACCAAATTGACTTCCGATTATCGAGAAGGACGGAAGGAAACAAAAAGTGCAGTGCCATTATCGCAACGAGGATCGGGCGAGGCGCAAGCTCGTTCTGCGTGTGACGAATTAACCCTGCGTCTGTACACTTATTTAAAAGAAATTTTTTTTTACAATTATTTAAAAGAAATTTTTTTTACAATTTTTTAAAAGAAAACTACAAAACTTTTTTAATCGATCAATATACCATCTTAAAGAACACATCTTGAAGAACTTTCAGTAATTTTTTTATTGAAAAATATTACATTGTTTAGTGGCAAATGGCCGTCAATGAAATAATGTTTTTATATACACGGTTTGCGGTGACCAACATTGCGGCGAAGTGGATCATCTGAAAAAAAAATGCGGATGGATTTAGTCAAATATAAGTATAAACTAGTCTTTGATCGAAGGGTTTTAAAAAATATTCATTTTTCACAAAATGACGGACAGTCAAAGTTAATGGTTCGATTTTAACGAAAAAAACGGCCGTTTTTTGGCTATAAAACGGCCATTTTTTTCGAAAAAAAAAATCGAACGATTAAAGACTACATTTTTATGTATTAAATAAGCCTGCAAAATTTCAAGAAGATCGGTTCATTAGTGTTCGAGTAATCTTGGTCACCGACTTCAGAAATGCCATTTTGAGAAAAACGCGTTTAAAGTTTCAATTTCAGTTCTTCAATTCACGGATTCTTCTCTTTCAACGCTCATATCTCAGTCAATTTTGTTCGGATCGACTTGAAATTTTCAGGACATATCCGCAGATACTTATACTTCAAAAAAATGCAATAAAAAAAATCGATTTTTTCAAAATCGCAAGTGGGGGTAACCCCTTAAGGGTGTTGAGTCCATATGAAACATGTTAATGTTAATTGTTCAATAAATAGCTTCTTAATGGTCATGAAATTTTTACACGACCTACTGAATACTTCATGCAAAAACATACCAAATTTTCAGAATTCTATCATTACTTCAACCACCTTAGGGGTTGAAATAAAAAATAATAAGAAAATTCGAAAAATTACGTATGTTTTTGTATGAAGTATTTAAGAGGTCGTGTTACAATTTTACGACGATTAGGAAGCTCGTTATTAAAAAATTAACATTTTGTTAAGAACAATTTTTAAAAGAAATAAAAAAAACAACCTTTCAAATGTTTTACGTAATGACCTGTCAAATTTGTAAAATTTTATCAGGATTTTCAATTTTCGACACAACATCCTTAAATTTTCCTCATCCTAATCCTAAAAATAATTTTTTTACAACAATAAATGTAACCGAAAATGGAGGAAAAATGGTTTTTCATAAATTTGGCTTGTGCCTTCGAAGACCCAGTGTACAGACGGAGCGTTAAGTTCCTACGAAATCGTTCGAACGCCCTTCGACAAATTTGACGATTAATTTTTTATTTTTACGACCTCGCTCGCCCGCTCCGTTCGCAGAGAAAGACGGAGAAGAAAAAGCGACCATGCTCGTTTCGTTTTATTTTATCTCACGTGGGCGTAAACGCGTGGATTTTAATTATATTTTTTTACGATAAAAAAAAACCGTACCGCGGAAGGATCAACGATGTCAGACTCCTTCGTTGACTTTGAATCCTTCGATATTCACATGGGAAATTAAAAATCTCAGTATTCGTCCACCTCGCACCGAGGCGAACCAAGTTCTTTTTTTCTTCGTTTCGCGATCAGAAGCTCTCCTTCGCCGACAATTTTTTTACTCCATTTTTTACGTCTCTTCTACGATGGAACGTAATTCTGCGTTTTTTTTCCACGTCGCTGATACTCGAAAGCACGTGTTGAAGTAGCGCGATGTTTTGTTTCCTCCGCCTGGAGAAAAGAAGAAAACCATCCGCGATTCCCGTTCGCTTCCAACGTTACTCCCCGGGCGATAATTGCCCAGAAATGACAAAAACAAAGGCACAAAAAAAGTCCTCGCTGTACTGCCTACACCCATACCTGTCCGCGTTGTACGGTGCCTCGACCATTCTCTCTCTCTAATTTATTCACCGAAACTGTGCGACGAAAAAAAAATCACACACCCACGCACTCGTCAAGCAAACTTATATATTCCGACGACTCGGGCTCGATAGAGAGGAAGCAAGGAAAATTCGGATTACGCGTGCTTATCGCGCCAAGTGTCGTTTGCTATCGTGCGAGTCTTTTTTTCGAATTTTTGACACAATCTTGTCCCAGCGATCAACGCTACCGGTATTTTGAGTTTAGGGGTCTCGACGTTTTTGGTAATTTTATTTCTATCCCAATAACGAAATAAAAAAAATTAATGAACCAAATCTGGCGAAAAAAGCTTCACAAGCCCCTCCTCTTTTTCGATCTGCCACCTGGGTCGAGAAAGCTCGAGGGAAGGGGCGGGGGGTAAAAAGGGGAAAAGTAAGAAATAAATGACAAAAAGTTGCGTTAAGCATGGACTATTGCAACGAGCGATCTCACGTCTATCATATAAGTTTACGACTTAGCGTGGTATTGTTGTATAGTAGCGAGTGACGAAGAATTTATAAATATGTAATGCCTTAATGTTAACGATAATAATAATAATAATAATAATAATAATAATAATAGCGTTATATTAGTTAACGAGAGCAAAGAAATGAGATTAAGGAAGGGGAATAAGACGACGAGGAGGAATGAAAACGCCACGATTATAATTGTCTCCATTATCTCTGCGTTATGTTCGTGATTTGATATTTTTTTATAAATATAATTCCAAGGGCTGTCACTCGACACGAGTGAGGCGAGTAAACTTTGGCAATGTATAGAGCAAAACTGCTGTCTAAAATAGTTCAGGCTGGATGTCGATGTTTGTAGCCGATAAAGCAGAGACAAAATCAAACAGCGTATTATAATTAAAAAATGAAAATCATTAATAATCCGGAGTCTTGATTGCGCGAAGGTGAAATTCATTACGAATTTTATTTTTTTTTCCCGCCTTTTTGCATGCATTTGAAATCTCCTTGCTTCAACGATCCATCTTTCGCACAATCGAAGAGAGAGAGAGAGAGAGAAAGAGAGAAAAGAGAGAGAGAGATGGCTTCGATGAAATGATTGCTCAGCCATCCAGGCGCAAACAAAGTGCAATTTGGAGAGAAAAAAACAATCGAGTCCGCGGCTCCTGAGCGTTTTCGTCGAAATCAGCAATGTATTTTAATCGCCGGTAGATTTGGGTCAGGAGTTCAATCGTCGCTATATATACGTGCATGCTTATCGCTTTTTTAATCGTCGCGTCGTATATATTATTTATTCACGCGAGGGGATTGAATCCGGGGATGTTCTATTTTTTTCTTCGGCCTTTTTTTCGCTCGTTCGTACTTTGACGAAACGACGGAAGTCCCGGCGTCGCGGTGCAATCGCGATAAAGAACGGAACAGTCTTCACCCTTCACTCCGGCTCGGCCAGCGTCCTCGATCAGACGATCCCAGCCCGATGACGTTTCCACCGATTTTTTCACTCCGTTTCTTCGAGATATATATATATAGCTTTTTTTAACCCCCAGCATCGGTTGACGCGAATGAAAAATACGAAATGAAGTAATCGTCGGTAGGAAACTTACGTCAAAAATTCGGCGAGCTTCGTTCCAACGAAACCCAAATTTTCTACGACTTTTCGGTTCTCCAGACAAAGGGTTCGCTGTATGCATCGCAGCTTCGCGTCGTCGTTCAAGATTTCTTCCTGCTCCGGTGTCTGGAAAAAAAGGAGCCTCGATCCAATTTTTTCACGATTTTTCACAGCAGTTCACTGAGAAGGAAGATACCTTTAGGCGAGGAAAAACTGCTGATTTACATGATTTTTTTTTTCAAAGCATTTCTTTACCATTTTCGAGACTTAATTCTGGTAAGGTTAAAATTGTTAATCTTAAATAAGTTAAAATAAATTGAAAATTTTAACGTTAAATTCGGACTTAAGGCGGTTCAATGGTATTTTTTGTTCATCTTTAAAAATGGTGCAGGTATGGCAAGGTTTTTTTAAGTGCATTTTCAAAACTGGCGTGACGTATAGCTAAACAACCAATCGACCGATTTGCATAAAATTGTGTATAAATATTTCTAACCTTATTGTCTAAAACACGAACCTAAATGTTTTAGAAATGAAAAAAAGTATTCCTTTTTATTGCAAAGTGTAGCAATTTTTTCGGAAAATTCAATCTCTTCGTTTTAAGGCGTACCATTTCATCGATTTTCAACATTGCTCACTTTTACGTGGTTCATACCCCGCGTATGAGTGTTAGAGAAAGAAAAACTTCTTTTGGTTTTTTTTTCCAGATCAATCCTGCCGACGCTACGTGTCACGCCGTCTGACACTCAAAACAAAATACCGCGTAACAGCCAAAAGTAGTAATAAAACATACCCTAGGCCTAAAAAATGGCGAAGAAATCTTCCCTTAAAAAAAAACATGAAAACCAGCAATTTTTTCCTCACCTAAAGGTACCTCCCTCCTTAATTAGAAAGATTTAATTAATTTGAACTAAAGTATTGAAACTCACCAATTCTATTAACTAGGATATCTAATAACAATTAAGGGGTAAGGCCACTGTAAATTTTTTGAAAAATCGATTTTTTTTTATTGGCTATAAAAAACTATTCGCAAAACTTTAAACGCGTTTTTCTCGAAACATGGTTTTTCAAAATGGCACGCAGCATAACTCGAACAATTTTCATTTTTTTTACTTGAAATTTTAACCAGATGTGAACATTTACATTATCTTGAGAATGTCGATCGGAACTTTCAAGAACTTTATTTATTGATTTTTTATTAACAAAAAACTTGCCGTTTTTTTTCGTCAAAAATCAATTTTTTTTTTCAAGCGCACGCCAAATCCACAAAAATTGATACTTTTTAAAATCCGATCGACATTCTCTAGCTATAGCCCTCTAGATTAATGGTTTTTTTGTTCTAGATTCAAAAGTGCACGAGTGGTGCTGCGTGCCGCGGAGCGCTGGAAGCAAAACATGTCCCGGGAAGATAGCTGTGGAACCGCCATTTTGTTTTTTTTTTACTGTAAAAAAATTTTATAATAAAGTTTAATGTATGCCCGATAACATCATTAAAAGTTTTTTTTCAAATACCTTCAATTTCGGGAGCAAAAAATTAGTGAAAAAACCTTTTTTTTTGGGCCGTTACAGTGGCCTTACTCCTTAAGTAAAGGGATGGAAAAGCCTACCGTGTAAAATGGCAATAATTTATTTTATATTTTGCACATTCGATAGTCCGATTGTCAATTAATCATGATAGCATGATAGTCGTACCATCGGTTTGAGTCCACGAGTGACAAAGAGGTCGCGCTTTTCACGTCCCGTGAGAGCCTCCACAATCGCGTCCTTGCGTTTCGCCGTCATTAAGGAATTTTGAATAATCGCGAACAACAATAGGAGCCCGATGAAGCTAACGATCGCCAGATGTTTCGTACCGACACTGAGGGACGTTCCCGAGCCTTGGGAGACGATCGGCAACGGGTGGCTGTACTCAACGTTGTCCGGGAGGTACGCGTAGTGCTCGCTTCGAACCTGCCCCGATCCCACTTCCAGAGGTGGTCCTGCCGATTTTTTTACCGATAAAGGCCTTACCCTTTTTAGCCTAACAATTTTTTTCGTATGAAAAAGTGATTCACTCATAAAATTAATTACACATCGATCAGTTGAATTTCAAGCTGTTAGAAAATATATATATTTTTTTTTTCGATGTACAAAATGGCCAACTAATCGAAACTTCTCGAAACTGCTTTTTTTCAATTGGCGTGACAAATAACTTCAACAATTTTCACTCGATTTACTTCAAATTTAAAATGTAAGTTCCCAATTGCATTTCGCAGAGAAGTACGTACGGAATTTCTGATTAATCAAAAACTTTTCATTTTATGAGCGGTTATAACGAAATTTTTCACTGAAAATTCATTTCTTAAGTTCAAACACCTACACGTTTGAATAAAACATCATTTTTTAAATTCTCTACGTACTTCTCTAGGTATTCTAATGTAGATTGACGAGAATTTTTATTTTTTGTTCTAGGTCAAAAATTGCGGATGCTAAATGTCACGCCGCGGAGCACCTAAAAAAAAGATAACAAAAGAAAATATTAGTAGTCGGCCATTTTGTACACCGAAAAAAAACAATTCCAATAGCTTGATATTCATACTAAATAGATGTGTAATTAATTTTACGAGTGACTCACTTTTTCATATGAAAAAATATTCTTAAATTCGCACATGATTTTATACCCATTACTGTGGCTTAAGGCCTTAATACTCCGTAGAACTATTCACCCTGAAAGATGGATCGATACAAATACGAGTAATCACGTCTGAAAATTATACTCAATTATCTATATAACGAAATAAATAAATATACAAATATCTTTATCGGCAAAAAGTGGGGGAGAAAAATTTAGCGCAAATAAAATTTCCTCATCATTGTATCGGACGCATTCTCGCACTTTTGGGGGTTGGAAATTGTCCTTTTACGGTTGGGAGGATCATTGAGAGGAACGAGAATGACGCGGAGATCGAATTTCATCATTTGATTGTTTCGTTTACCTGTTAAATAATAATTGGCGGGTATTGGTGGCTGTTGCCAAGGTGAGTATTGGTAGCTACCGGACTGGGTGAATTCCCGATCGATCGGCACAGGAGCGCCAAGAGGCCGCTGATCGTTCCTCTTGTCGAGGGGCGGACTCGGTAGCTGCTGGTCGTTTCGAATCGTTCGATTGTCTTCGATCGACGGATACGTCACACCAACCAGCTCTTGTGCTCGGCACGAGCTTAAAAAAAGCTCCTGGCCGGCCAAGATCAGCAAAAGACTGGCGAACGACGCGGCAAACATGTCCAAGCAAATTTATACCGTGCTTTTTCACTCATGGAAGTTTAGAGCGTGACTGAAGAGCTACGAAGTCCAGCCAAGCCTTCTTAAAGCCGTTCGAAGGCTTTATTTTATTTTTATTTGTTTTTATTTTTCTCCCGATCTTCGTACAAATACACCCGGATCGTGTGGAGCAAAAAATTCGATGCGCCTCGCGGGCCGCGCGTGCAATTTACCCCCATCATTCTTGCCGGAAATAATTTTAGAGAATTACAATCTTCCAACTCGCCGAGTACATCTTGGGACTGGTTTGTCCCAAGATGTGTGCGCAATTTTGTTTTATCCTACTCTCCGCGTCCTTTCGACGAACGCACAGAGGATTGGCTGTTTTGGAAAACAGCAATTCTTTCGCTCAATACCAAATTTTTTGAGGAGGGATCCTTAGGCGAAGAAAAAATTGCTGATTTTCATGGTTTTTAAAAGGATGTTGAGTCCCTATGAAACATGTTAATGTTAATTGTTCAATAAATAGCTTCTTAATCGTGTCATGAAATTTCCACACGACCTCCTGAATACTTCGTGTACAAACATACCAAATTTTCAGAATTCTATCATCATTACTTCAACCTCCTTAAGCGTTGAAATAAAAAATGATAAGAAAATTCGGAAAATTTGGTACGTTTTTGTATGAAGTATTTAAGAGGTCGCGTTAAAATTTCACGACGATTAGGAAGCTCGTTATTAAAAAATTGACATTTTGTTAAGAACAATTTTTAAAGGAAATTAAAAAAATTGATCAATAAATTTCGTTTTGTTTCCGTTGCTTTCAGAATATTGTAGATATTACAAAATTGAGAGGTCAAAAAAAAAACTTATTGCAAAGTTACATCAGTTTCCATAAGACCACATTTAATTTGTGAATGTTATTTGTTCAATAACGAGTTTCCTAATTGTCGTGAAATTTTTACACGACCTCTGAAATACTTCATACAAAAACGTACCAAATTTTCAGAATTTCATTATCATTTGCGATTTGGGACTCAGCATCCTTAAAGGAAAGATTTCTTCACTATTTTTGAAACTTAGGGTATATTTATTACTACTTTTGGCTGTTACATGGTATTTTTTTATTAATCTTTAAAAATGGCCGTGATATGTCACAGTCTTCTAAACGGGTTGCGGTAGATGTTGTTAGACGACATGACACGTAGCCACGGCGGGATTAATCAGAAAAAAAACTAAGGAAGTTTTTTTTTCCCTGAAGGGTTAACGATATTGCAAACGTCTAAAATTGAACGATTTTTCGCACTTTTTTTGGATGGAAGGACAAGTAAGAGGATAGTAGTATTCAAGGATGTTATTAGTCATATCTACAAGTGAAGAAAAAAAAATTTTATTAAAAAATTATACAAAATGGTGTCGCTGGAGTAATTCTCGCGAGGCATGTTAAATTGAGACTGCGGCACGCAGTATAACTCACGCAAATTTGAAAGTGGAAAAACAAAACACTAATTCTATTAATTCACATGAGTATAGCTAGATTTTGTAGACGTAGGCGATTTTGAAAATATTTTTTTTGTTTGTTTGGCAAGCATTTAAAATAAAAACTGAATTTGCGAGAGAAAAAAGGACAATCATTTATTAGTAAATAATGTTATAATTAACTCATGGAAAATCCCGCACGTGTTTCTCTTCGAAATGTTATTTTAAAGATGTGCTCAAAATTTGGAGCGAATAGAGCGAAAATTGATGAAGTATGCTGCGTAGCGCGTTGAAAAATTGTTTTTAATTTGCAATTTAGTCTGCAACTAAAAAATACTTTTTTGATTTAAAAAACGTTTGGGGTCATGTTTCAGATAATACGGTTGGAAAGATTTATACCAAATTTCATGAGAATCGGTCGATTAGTTTTTAAACTATACACGTCACTTCAGTTCTGACAATGCAGTTCAGAAGAACGTGCCATACCACCCTGATTTTTAAAGAGTAATAAAAAAATACATTGTAAGGAGGAGGGGTATAATAGTATAATTTTGGCTTTTTACTCGTATTTGGGGGCTCAGAAAAGCCTAAATCTCGAACAAAAAAACCGCTACGTGCAACAATAGCCACTGCAATACCTAAATATTCGTTCTTAAGAACGGACAATAATAGCTACGGAATTATGATTCCGGCCAGGTCGAGAAAAGTCGTTTCGAGAAAAAAGCGATTGAAAGTTTTAATACGCGTTAACCTTTGTGCTACCTGCTCCCACTAAATCGTCCGTAACACGGACAATTTTCGATATTTTGACTTGAAACGTTTTTCACATATTCTCGAATATCCATCCATAGAGAAAATGCAAAAACAACCTATTTTTTCGACCCGTCACAGTGAGGTCCCGCCTTGACCTGATTGATCCAGGTTAATCGGAACGAACGTTGTCCCAATCTGTTCTGAATTCCATTTCACGCCTGCAAGCCCGCAGTCACGTATTGAGAGAAACTTGGATTGAAGCCGGTCAAAATGTGGTCCCGAGTTTCACCGCGAGATTTTCCTGCACAATTCATAAGCTCGCATTTGGAGGACAGTCCGGGGTAACGGGGGTCGGGCGTTTTGCAGTCATCCCGAAGCGAAACAAGGAAAAACATTGTTGGGTTTTTTTCGCGAATTGGATTTATCGAAATATTCACCCAACTTCAATTTGTCTCCACATTTATATTCTAATTAAGGAGGTACGATGATTACTACGAATCGAACTTTCGGATTTGAAATTTTTATATAATCTTGACGAATACTTTATGGGCCTTTTGCCAAAATTTGAGCTATTTTTACCGTTTAGTTTTTTTGCAATAAAACTGCAAAGTCAAGCACTTTGAGTTACGTCGGTTTATGGAGACGGTCAATCGGAAGTGCGGTGATCGTGGTTTTTCTGCTCACGTATCCAACTAAACGATATTGTAAAAAATAAGAAAATCAATCTTCACCGTGTAGTTGAAGTACTACATTACAAGAAAGTTTCAATTTCCGGTTGAAAGTGGTCAGAACGACGAAACAGCACCCACAGACTTAGAAACGTCGCGAGTAACAGCTGATGCGTTTGGCGAACATAACCCAGCTTTGTTTTGAAATTAATTTGAATAGGAGCCGCCACAAAATATGCAAAAAACATTTTATGGAGTTTAATCATTTATCACGTGTCAATAATATGTATAATTATATTCTGCCTATCGTGTTAATTCCGCTGAGGTAATTCAAGCCTAATTTTCAGTTCAAAGACAATCTAATTTTTCTATAATTCATTATATTTTTTCTATAATTCTTTATATAACTTCAATGTAATTCATTATATTGAATTTTCTATAATTCAAGCCTAATTTTCAGTTCAAAGACAAATCTAATTTTTCAGTTTTTATTTGTTCACGTGCAATAAATTCATCATTCACCACAATATTTGGCCCACTATAATCGATAATACGAATAATCAGCATAAGTGAACATCAATCAGAGCAGCTGTGGGTAAAATAAATTTAGACTCTTTTTTGATCCCGTGGAAGTGATCGTACCTCTTTAAGGATGTTGAGTCCCTATGAATCATGTTGATGTTAATTGTTCAATAAATAGCTTCTTAATCCTCATGAAATTTTTACACGACCTTCTGAATACTTCATGTAAAAACATACCAAATTTTCAGAATTCTATCATCATTATTCAACCTCCTTAAGGGTTGAAATAAAAAATGACAAAAAAATTCTGAAAATTTGGTATGTTTTTGTATGAAGTATTGAAGAGGTCGTGTTAAAATTTCACGACGATTAGGAAGCTCGTTATAAAAAAATTAACATTTTGTTAGGAACAATTTTTAAAAGAAATAAAAAAAAATTTGTCAATAAACTTCGTTTTGTTTCCGTTGCTTTCAGTATATTGTAGATATTATAAAATTGAGAGGTCAAAAAAAAAAACTTATTGCAAAGTTACATCAGCTTCCATAAAACAACATTTAATTTGTGAATGTTAATTGTTCAATAACGAGCTTCCTAATTGTGAAATTTTTACACGACCTCTGACATACTTCATACAAAAACATACCAAATTTTCAGAATTTTATCATCATTTGCGATTTGGGACTCAACATCCTTAAGTAATTCGGCACTCGTTTTTTCTGATTTTTTCTCGTTTCCTCCCTGTTTCACTTCCTAATGTGGCGATAGTCGAACACGCGCCGAACCCCATCAATTTTTTCCCCAAACGTTACAGTGTCAACGGGTGCAGGCTTTTCATCGTCCGCACGCCGAAAAAAGGGAAGAGAAAAGTGGGGACTGCGGCGTAGGGGCTGAAGGATTTGGCTATTGGAAAAAGTACACATATACGTCATGCAAATTCGTGATAATGCTGATATTTATGACATTTCGTCTGTGCACACGCGTACGCCGTGGAGCAGCGAGACAGAATGCGCGAGGGAGGGAGTTAGCGGGATTTCTTTTTTTTTTACGTCCGTTGGGGTAGGCTGACATGGGCGGGGGTAGCGTTGGTATCGGGCTGATGCCGACTGCAAGCACCGATGCAGAGGGGTTGCTATGGCGATATCGCGTACCGCCGACTGAGGGTGATCGTCCGCCGAACCGAGGGCTTCGTCAGTCCGAAGCCTTCCTGCAGAGGATGATGCCCTTTTCCCATAAATATATATACATACGTCTATGGGGAAAAGTGATTTTGAAGACGTACGCCTTCAAGGACCGCCCTCGTCGTAGCCCCCAAGGACAGTCGCCATAGTCAACATTACGTACACCCGAAAGTTCTCACAATCGCTTTTCCACGAATACAAGCATATTTATATAAAGCGCATTCTGAGGACCTTCCCGTCCCCAAAATCAACCACTAGTTTCCACGACCACCCTCAAGACCTCAATATATATTTACGCTCCAAAGTACTCGGCACCCACGCACCAACGTGCTTCCTCGGTCGCCGGTTCACCGCCGAGATTCCCTCGCACTTTCCACCAACCCTCGAACACCTTCAAAAATACAGTTATCACGACGCTTTTTCTTTTTTTTGCCCAAACGAGTATACCAGTAGGAACTACGCCATCTGCGATCACGACCACACAAATTTTCAACGTTTATTCGGATTAAGCGTAATTTCATCCCCCGCCCTCTCACGTCCTCGTTCGCAGCCCTCCTCGAGATTCAATCTCCTGTCGAGGGGCTGATAACCCTTGCGAATCTCGTTTAGAATCGAGAACGAGACAAAAATTATCTTCTCGCTCTCTCGGGCTCGTTCTATCCGTCAATCTCTGCGCCAATCTTCGAAAGACTCACAGAAACGTCATCCGACGAAACTATAAATCGTTTAATCTCTCGCTCTCCCTTGAGACGGATATTCTATATATAAGGGCTCTTGCACGCTTCGACTTTCAATGGCGATTCTTTCGTGGAAGATTGAAAGTATAATTTCCGAGGGAGTGACGCGCCCTCGTGAGATTTGCACAATCTTCGCCAGCAACCTTTGCTCTTCCTTTCGAATCTCAATGAATAAATAAGAAGGAATTAATTTAAATATATATATATATATATATATATATATATATATATATATATATATATATATTATTGTATTATAATATAATTATAATGTTGAAAATCGACAAAATGAAACGCTTTGAAAAAAAGAGTCAATTTTTTGAAAAAATAGCTATATTTTGAAGTAGGAAAATACTGTTTTTTTGTTTTCAAAAATATTTAGGGTCACGTTCTAGACAATAAGGTTAGAAATGTTTATACCAAATTTCATGAGAATCGGTCGATTGGTTTTTTACATTTACGTCACGCCAGTTTTAAAAATGCAGTTTAGAAGACCGTGCCATATCTCCGCCATTTTTAAAGATGAATAAAAATAAACACTGCGAACAGCCAAAAGTAGAAATAAAACATACACTAACTATAAAAAAAGGTGAATAAATATTTCCTTCTAAAAAGAATCGTGAAAGTCAGCACACCTGAAGATATCTCTCCCCTTAAGGTGGGAGTCCACTGTGACAGGTCGAAAAAAATCAATTTTTTTGCAATTTTTTAAAGTATACATATTCAAGAATATGTGCAAAAAAATTTCAAGTTAAAATGTTGAAAATTGACCCAGTTACAGACGATTTAGTGAGAGCAGGTAGCGCAACGATTGACTATACTAAAAACTTCAATTACGTTTTTCTCGACACGACTTTTTTCGACCTAGCCGGGTTCATAACTTTAGCTATAACTGTCCGATTTTCAATATTAAAAAAAAACAAAATTTCTGTTATTGCGGTACTTATCGTTGTACATTTTTTGTAATTAGTATTTTTCAAGTCTCCGAAAATGGGCAAGGAAAAATCTCGCCAAAATTACACTTTTTTTAACCCACTTGCAATTTTTTCCCCGAAAAACGGCTACGTACATCGAGAACTACATTTATATACATTACAAAACTTTTTATTTATACTAACCATTATCAAGTTATCGATTCGGCCGTTGGACCACATCCTTTACACAGAGGCTCTATTACCTCAATAACGTCGTCGATTCTTAATTTTAAAAAATAATGATTTACACGTAATAAGTTCAGTGTATGCTTAATGAGGTATTTTTTCCCCCAAACCCCAATTAAATAATCTAGTAGATAAAAAAATCGGAAAAACGACCTTTTTCGGCTCGTCCCAGTGGTGTCCTTCTCCTAAAACGACTGGGGACGAACGGAAGTTAGGTTAGACTTGCGGAGTACGGATATAGTGTAATAGGAAAGAGGAACTTCCAATTGGGAAAAATAATATGAAAAAACCCGTGAGGGTGTACATTGAAACTCAGGAAAATAAAATAGCCGTAGAATATATCTGTATAGTCGTGTACGCGTGGGTGCTTCTCTCTAATAGACTGACGCGAAATAATCGCCTGTTGCAAAATCCTCGATTACGTAATATAGATACGTGGTGGCATCTTGGTATATGCTGATCGAGCTTTGTCATAACGGGGTCACATCGATATTGCATTCGACCCGAGAGAATGAGAAAGAGAGCGAGAGGAGCAGTGATGAAGGGGCAAACGGCGCTCGGTAGTTTTACGCCAACGGGATGAGAGCCCCCCTCTTTATATTTTTAGCGTCGATGCTTCACATCGCTCCGATAACACCTTATGTTCCCATTTTTCCATCGTCGCTGTTGCAATCGTCGACATATATAGCCTGTATTATATATACACATTTGTATGTATATATATATATATATATACACACACACATATATATATACACAGGGTGTCCTGTCATGAATGGATAATCCTGTCGCTGTCGATAGGTCAGATCATGTCCTACTATAAGCTGGAATTTCAGTTTGGTAAAAGTCCCACGGTTTTCGAGATAAAAATCATCAGCTTTTGGTTTTTCGCATGCCATTTCTACACTGATAACTTTTTTACGTGGTTTTTCAAAAAATACTCTTGGTTATTTGTTTTATTTAGAAAAGTCTTCTTTTTAACCTCAAATGTTAAGGAAACTTTATGAAAAAAGATCTTATGCAGATGAAATGCCGATTTATGAAAAAATATCTTGAAAAAATAATAAAAAATATCTTTAAAATATCTTATGCAAATTTATGAAAAATGCAGATTTATGAAAAAATATCTTATGCAGAATTTTCATACAAACCAATTCGAACATCTGACTTTGATAGCCTGTGGTGTAAAAAAATGTACTTCGCATGGCGTGCCAATTACTTTGAAAAATTGCTTAGTTATTGTAGAAATGTCATATCATTTGTAGAAATGGCATGCGAAAAACCAAAAGCAGATGATTTTTTTTTCTAACAACATAAAGCTCTGGATCTCAAAAACCGTGGTCTTTTAGTAAACGGAAATTCCAGCATATAGTAGGACATGATATGACATATCGACAGTTGCAGGATTATTCATTCGTAACAAGACACCGTGTATATTTATATGTATATGTACCCTGAATAATTACAATTGGGATTCCATTAAAACTGAAATAATATGAACTCATATGGGACAAAACGTAATGGTATAAATAGCTTTGCCAAAGGATTGACACTCTTGTCCTCGTCGGGGACGATATTAGATGACATTTATGTGTTATACGTAATATATACAGCTGGTGAACCCTTCACCCAATTCTCGTCGCCTTTTTACTGCTCTTTACAGATTTTGTGTTGGGAGTGTTGAAAAAAAAAATTGCTTACAAAAAATTCGTACTATTCGATCGTTTGAGTATGTATTTTTATGCGAGATAAAAAAAAGTCATGTCTGATTATTTTTATCAATTTGCTGGGTGGCTAAAACAGGAGAATAATCTTCAAGGAGTCTGCGCAAACTTGGAATTTTACTTTGGAACTGAGATTTGGTAAAAGTTCAAAAAAATTATCGATTTATCAGGATTTTTGGGGATTTGGGAATTTGAGAGTCTGATTCACTTCAAATTCGGACAGAGCATAGCTTATTACATTTTTTATCGTACGACCGAATGATTTACCGATATGTTTATCCATACATTAATAATAAATGATTAAAGTTGTTTTTTTGTCGAAAACCGAAGTTTTTTTTTCTACACCTCCCCATTTTCGTAATTTCCAAAATTTCGAAAAAGCATCCGGTCATACGAAAGATTTATCATTATACTAACAGTACATTATTTTCATTTCGAATCACTCTACTTGTCAAAACCGCCTATACCTCTAAATAATAATAACTCGATAGTTTATCGATATTTCTCAATAAAAACCTCAAACTTATCAAGACTCTGTATTAATTGTGTGTAAAATCCTGACCTGCTCATTCCAATGCTCTCGTAAAAAATAATATCGGACATCGACCAGTTTTTTTGGGACCGACGCGGTAGGATCAGACGAGTTGTCAGTGTGAAATGCAATAATTGATTCAAACACGATCGATAAAATTGCCGTTAGGAGCTACTGATTTTTTTCACATCTCTTATCTCTTTCCCCCTCTGCTTCTGCCTCGTTTGCTCCGTCTATTTATTCCTTCCCTCCTCTCTTTTCCCGCGACGTGCCGCAGTTTACCATGTGCAACGAAACCGCGACAATTTCTGACATCTTTTTTTCCGATGAGTATAAATTTTGCGCCATTCACACACGCGCCGTGTCCCCAACCAAGCAGATATTTGCGGTCGCGTTTTTTTTCCGGGTCATTCGTTGAACCAGCAGTCGCGCGATCTGATAACCGAAAGATCGAAGATCTCGAAATATATACACTGCTCGCGTGTTCAACCTCGCGACACCGCGAGTTCACAATTTATCGCAGCCTCCCGCACGCATGTGCCGAATGCACGTCAAATCGCAACTTGCGGACGAATGTGATAGGTCAAGTTGGGAAAAATTAAAAAACATACACGATTAAATAAATAACGTTCAACAAAAATAATTTATAGAATTATGCAAAGTGTTAATCTGGTACATTTTTTTTAATTTTTCAATTTAAATTTCAAGAGAAAACATTTTAATTCAATTTTTTAATTTTTAATTTTTTAGTTTAATTTTTTTATAAAAAAATGTTTATTATAATGTTTTTATTTCAGTTTACTTTCATCTGAATATTAATTCATTAATTCGAACCCAAACAAACACGAACAAGCTTCAACGGAGCACCAGTACGGCGCCCACGTTACGGAAATAAAGTGGAAATCTTTGGGAAAAGGAATGCTCAAAATCTGGGTCACACGATTCGGCAAAGTCTTGTCAAGAGGCTGAAGAAAACTCGAGCCTTTTCAACGTCTCTTCTTCCATGGAAAGCTCCTTGTTCGATTTCTTTCGCTCCCTACAGCAACTGTGACGCACAGAAAAAAAAGCTTTTTTTCAATTCTTAAAAAAATGAGCAACAGTGGATGAGCGGTCACCCATCCGAGTATTGGCCCAGCCCTAGGCTGCTTGACGCAGAAGATTGCCGAAGTCGCACACCAACAATTTTTTTGGTCCACTACCATTTCTTTTAATTAAATAAAAAAAGATTTTTATTAAATTGTATACATTCCCATAATCTTTGGTTTTTTACGTACAGATAATTTTACAAACCAAACGCATCTTATATTTGTATACATGTTAAACGTCATGCTGGATTGTGTCAGTATCTCAAAGTTCAATAATATTTTTCTATGGAATACGATAAATTATATCTGCGCTTTGTCAACAATGTTCTTAGGTATAATAGCTTTGCGTGGTAAAACGTCCACTGCCATCACAGTTCAAATACAGTGGGTAAAAAAGTATTTGTACACTCTTTTTTAAATCATCCTTCGAAAAAAATAAACTGCTTCATGATGTTTCCGTGTTCGATAGCTTATCCTAAATATACATGGTGTGTGTTTGCAAAAACGCTGAGGTTAGCCGTCCGGTTATCGGATGAATAAGCGTATGTTATTCGTCCGGATAGCGGCTAATTTCACGCGGTTCACGCTGTACAACGCCCCAAACACACAAACCCAAACAAAACAAACCCAAACGAACTAACCCCAAAAACTCAAACCCAAACAAAACCAACCAACTCAAAAAACCCAAACAAAACCAACCAGCCCAAAAAAACCCAAACAAACAAACAAACCAACCAAAAAAAACCAACCAACCCAATCCAAATAAACGCAAACAAACCAACCAAAGCAACACAAACCCAAATAAACAAACCAAAAAACCAAAACCCAAGCGAACCAACCAACCAAAAAAAACCAACTAACCCAATCCAAATGAACGCAAACAAACCAACCAATACAACACAAACCCAAATAAACAAACCAAAAAAAAACAAAACCCAAACAAAACCGACCAACCCAAACGGAACAAACCCAAACACAACTAACCAACCCGAACCAAACAAACGCTAACACAACCAACCAACCCAAACCCAAACAAACCTAAACGGAATTATAAAGATTTTCACCGGATGACTACGTGTAAATTATTCTTCCGGATAGTTTGTTCGACACTTTAACACATTCTATCCGGACAATTATATATATGTTATTAGTCCGGATACTAGCTTACACGAATCACAATAATATGTACGTCTACTGGAAATATTCGCCCAATAACCGGACGAGGAGACACTCCGTTACAAAAATCTTGGAAAAACACGAACAATAAAATAAAGACAAATAAACATCACATTATCGTGTGAGATGTACAAATACTTTTCCACCCACTGTATGCGAGTGTCCAATGACGTTATTTTCGCCCGCATTATCCGCTCAGACAAAATCGTATCTACTGTGCGACATTACTCGTTTCCTCGCCTGTGTGCCGCTGCCACCTCACTCGCCGAATCCACTGATGTATCGGCAAATGTTTAGCCATCACGGTGTGATTGCGCCAGTCTATGTATACCGAGGAAAACTGTGTGCTTGCGGAAACGTAGCTCTGATCGTCGATCAGGCGCATGAGGTGCCATCCAACATTAAACCGGCGGCCCTTCAGTGCCTCGGGGTCACGATGTCCGATGTAATCTCGACATTGCTACTTCGAGCCTCGTTACTCGAGCCCGGGATCGATAAATTCGCTGCCAATTATGATTTTCCAGATCGAGTCAGCGTTGAATGAAAGCTTGCGGAAAAATAAGGTTTTCCTGGAGCCGAGGAAATTACGCACGCTGCAAAATGCATTTTCTGGAGCCGCGGAAATAATGCTCGGTTGAAAACGTATTTCCCGGAGCCAAGGAAACATTTCCTGGTCCAGAACGCATTTCCTGAATCGGTGGAAGCATCAGCCTCGTTCAGAACGCATTTCCGGAAGCCGAATAAATATTGATGAGTTCAAAACGCGTTTCCTGGAGCCGTGGAAATATTGCCTGGTTCAAAACGAATTTCGTGAAGCCAAATGAATATTGCCTGGTTCAAAACGCATTTCCTGGAGTCAAATGAATATTGCCTGGTTCAAAACGCATTTCCTGGAGCCAAATGAAAATTGCCTGTGTCAAAACGCATTTCCTGGAGTCGACGAAATATTGTCTGGTTTAGAACGCATTTCCGGGAGGCGAATAAATATTGACCGGTTCAAGCTGCTTTTCCGGAGGCGAATAAATATTGCCTTGGAGCTGTGGATATTTAGCCAGGTTAAATACGCATTTCCTGGAGCCAAATTAATATTGTCAGAATTGAAACGCTTTTTCTGGAACCTAATAAATACCGCCTGGTTCAAAACGCATTTCCTGGAGCCGTGGAAATGTTTCCTTGCTCAAAACGCTTTTTCTGGAGCGGAATAAACAAACTGTCTCCTTCAAAACGTATTTCGTTACCCCGAGCGATTGTCTTTCCTTCGAAAAATTCGAACCAACCAACGATTCAATCGTAAATTAAATTAATTCAACACGATCCATTGCCAAAGTAATTTTCATTTAATTCCTCAATATGCGTATGACCAAGATGAATCTTCTCGAAATTCTAAATAAATACGTTACACAAGTAGGTCATTGTTGGGAATAAAACGTGTCATGTATTTTCGGACACCTGCGGAGGTCTAATTTCCATTGAGCTGAATGACATAACATTTGCGTCTCGGCATGTAACAGGCCGCTGGTTCAATGTTTCTATTTATTTGCCATATTGTTCGCCCGCTTGCTCCTTCTCCTTTTTTCCAGATACGCAAGTGGATAATGACCAAATGGGGTAAGTTTACAGGCCACGGAGCTCCATTATTCCCGCAACCGTGAACGGAGTTTCTCCATGACGAGGACGACGAAACCGCGCACAATGGCATTCAAAGCCATCGTTTGTTCTCGTGCCTTTGTGTCATTAGCGACTGCGGAAAATAGAGTCCCGCATAAAAATTCGATTTTTTCCTGGGTGTAGAAAGGCCGATGGACAAATGTGAATTGGGCCTCAGGAATAAAAAATCCACCAAAAAGTAAATACTATTTACTCAATATATTTTCGTTAACGAGTCACTATTGGGGAATAATAGTCTTGAAAAATGAGTAGTCTGTACACCATGTATCGATTCAAATTTGCTTGTCTCCTGAACCAAAAAAAGTTGAATATTCACTGGATATTCCTTGTTATTAAAGAAATTTGGTTTCCACAGGAGTAGAAAATTCCTTTTCCAATTCCGGACCCTCGTGTCCTTTGTTCCTCCGGTACTCCTCCCTTAAGGGTTCACACCTAGTTGAAATTTTCGAAAATATAGATTTTTTATTTCCAACGGATTCGCAAAATTTAACGTTTCGAAAATATTCCCTGAAAATTTCAAATTGATCCGTTAAAAATTAAGGGAGTCATGGGCGCTTATAGGTAAGTTCTGCGAGCCGGCGAACCGCGAACCGGCGAACTTTATACCAATTTTTCTCATAATGACTTTTTTTCCAAACTGGTCGCATAATATCTTAAATATCGCTTTACCGATTAACTTCAAATTTTATAAGCTGCTTTCACGTATCCAAAAGAAGTGCTTGAAAGAAGGATTTTTTTTCAGTGTTGTTTTTTTATCCACGAAAGAAAAGCCTTTTTTTCACCGAAAATCGATACTTCCACTTTGGACTGCGGCCATTTTTTCAAAAACCAATATTTTATTAAATCCTTAGTCGAAACACTGGATAATTCCATGCAAAAACTAAATGCGTTTGATTTTTTATATCGGATGATTTATTTCCGAGCGGCAGTGGTCACCGCGAAAGACGTTTTTCAGACAACGATGTGCATAAACCATTGTATCCACCTCATTTATGATTATTCTTCAATACAAACATTCTAAAAGATACCTAAACCTATACTCTTGAAGGTAAAAAAAAAACTAAAAACCCGAACACGTTTTCCAAGAAAATATTCACGTAAATTCTTTTTTTTTTTGGCTAGGAGCTACGTATAACTCGTAAAAGTGAAAATGAAATTAGGCAATTAATATAAGTATCATTTACCTTAACACTTTAATTAATGAGGCGTTCGAGAATAATTTTGTAAATAAAGATACGTATTTCTTTAATCGTAGTTTTAATAATACCTAGGATTATTGAATTTATCGTTTCTTCTTATAGAAGAATAATTTAAAAAAATGAGAGCATCAATTATTTTTATTTTTAAGAATACTGTTAAATACATTGTTAAAGAGCAATATCCCTTATATATATATTTGATACATGTTATATTTTATTGAAAACCTGGACGCGTTTTCCCCGAAAAAAATCACGAAAATTCTTCTTTTCTTTCCAGCCATAAGCTATACGTAACCCGTCAAAATAACTACGTTAAGGATGTTGAGTCCCAAATCGCAAATGATGATAAAATTCTGAAATTTTGGTATGTTTTTGTATGAAGTATTTCAGAGGTAGTGTAAAAATTTCACGACAATTAGGAAGCTCGTTATTGAACAATTAACATTCACAAATTAAATGCTGTCTTATGGAAACTGATGTAACTTTGCAATAAGTTTTTTTTTACCTCTCAATTTTGTGATATCTACAATATACTGAAAGCCACGGAAACAAAACAAAGTTTATTGATAATTTTTTTTTTTAATTTCTTTTAAAAATTGTTCTTAACAAAATGTTAGTTTTTTAATAACGAGCTTCCTAATCGTCGTGAAATTTTAACACGACCTCTTAAATACATCATACAAAAACATACCAAATTTTCCGAATTTTCTTATCATTTTTTATTTCAACCCTGAAGGAGGTTGAAGTAATGATGATAGAAGTCTGAAAATTTTGTATGTTTTTACATGAAGTATTCAGGAGGTCGTGTAAAAATTTCATGACGATTAAGAAGCTATTGATTGAACAATTAACATTAACATATTTCATAGGGACTCAACATCCTTAAGATGTTCCTTACGTCGCATTATCCCGTTCTAATATCGTAACATTCTATTTTGATCGTCCCCTGCGCCCATCCCACCTGGTTTCATTCGCAGTTGTATTCATCCCATTCCAATGCCCTTTGTTCACTACTTTACGTTTCGTCTCTAGATATCGCAATAGCCCTCGAGGGTGTCTGGTCTCAGGTTGAGCTCCTCGATCCTTTTTCCTTTTCTCTTCTCCGTGCTATCCTACTTGAACCCTCGTGCTTGCAGGCGTTCCATCCCTTATCCGAGTCTGCATATACATATTTTTTGTGCTCACACTCATCTCGATCATATCGCTTTCGCCCACACTCGCCCTCGTGGCTCTCTTATTGCTCGGTCGGCAGCCCCCTCGCTACGTCGCGTCGCCGCCACCATCACCACCGCTACCGCTGCCGCCGCCGCCGCCGCTGCCGCCGCCGCCATCTCGTCACCACCCCCGACAATCGACATTCGCCGTTTGCGTTTATCGAACGATTGCGCGCGCACGGGATTGTATGGGGCGTACGAGACTCGGCGCTACGTATACGTACGAGTGTCCATGTGTCTGGGGATGCCTATGTGTGTTCGTATCAACGTAGAGATGTTGACTGGTCGGCTGTGAGAGCGGCCACACTGGCAGCGAGGTTGCGACGAGAGTTGGCAGCTCTCCTGCTCGTGTCCTGGCGCGACGAGAGCAAGAGAAAGAAGAGAGAGAGAGAGAGAGAGAGAGAGAGAGAGAGAGTACAATCAAGGGTTGTACTTTGCGTCTTCCCAAAGTTACGACGACAGTCTTCATCACAAACGAAAAAAGTGCGGGGGTGCCTCGACCAACGGAGGTCGAAAAAAAAAAATCCCGTCGTACCGTTGGACTTTTTCAACGTGCCGCGAGAGTTGGCTAGCAATTTTCGCCTGGCACACGAATTAGAGAAGTAAGAATCCTTAACCGTGATCCACTGGGCAAAATAAAAGAGTGAACAGTTCGGAGTGAAAAGAAATATCGGTAGAACCGTTCGAATAATGTATGCAGAAATCATAATCACTAACAGCAATTAGGGGTTGTCGATTGTCGAAAGTAAGGCTTGGAGAGCTGCAAGGGCAGTCGAATCCCTTCACTCTCGGGATTTCCGCCAAGATCGTACATCTCCGAAAAAGGGACTTTGTGCTTTTTGATTCTTGTTTTTTTCGGCCTCCGGCGATCTTTTCGCGACGAGAGGATGAGCACTGGCGCATAATTATCCTCGAGTGCATTGCGCGTGAAAGACGATCGGTATATTCCTGCGTAGAATATCGTACGGATACGTGTGTAGCGGAGACGCAAGAGAGAGGGAGATCGATCGCGTGTTCGCCATTTCGCTCGTTGGCCGACATACCGCGGGCGGCATCAGCGCCTGATCGCGACTTCCATTTTCGACGTGTGGGGGCGTTCGGGCAGGGCCGAAGGGTGGTAGATCCCCAACAGAATCTCGTGCATCCCTTAAGATCCACGAGCGAGGCTAGAGGCTAGCTAGCGAGAAAAAAGATACGCACACAGACATCGACACATAGAGAAAGAGAGAGAGAGAGAGAGAGAGAGAGAGAGAGAGAGTGGTTCGGTCTTTCGCTTTCTCCCTCGTCGGGCGGTTCGCGCTCGTCCCTCGATACGAGACCCCTCGCAGTCTTCGTACGAGCCTCGATCACGAGGGGTTGTGGAAGGAGAGGCAACGAGCGAGCGCCTTATCCTCGGGAGGGAAGAAGAAAGAAAAAAAAGAGCGAGGCTTCGGAATTGGCGCGTCGACGTTTAGCGGTGTGTTATTGATCGAGCGCCATACTCGCGCTCCACGGTGTTGCCTCGGTCGTTGGAAGAGGGAGGGTGCGTGCGAGTGTCCTCGTCGTCGTCGTGGCCAAGAAGCATTTTCCGTCGCGATAGGGAAGAACTTGGGTGAGCGATAAGAGAGACGCGGCGAGGTGTCGCGTTTCGCGAGGGTGATCGTTCGAAGGAGAGACAACGAAGTGTGCGAAGGTGTGAAGAGTGACGAGCAAGGTGCGCGAGTTTTGGCCAAGAAGCGAGATAAACGGCAGAAGAGAGAGAGAGAGAGAGAGAGAGGTATCGAATTACCCTGAGGAAATAAGGCAGCAGGCTGGGAGGACGGTTGAGCGAAGTTGTGGGTCCCGTCGTGGAGGAGGCCATAGAGCCAGGGGATGCGACCCCGCTGACGGGACCCTCGCGGGAGGTCTCGATATCTTGGGCACCTCCACCACCGCCGAGGATCACGACCCTCAGCCCGCCACGGCCACCGCCACCCCCTCTCCCGCCTCAAAACACTCAACCCAAACAAAACCAGCCCCAACAACAATCGCAGCAGCAGCAGCAGCAGCAGCAGGCCCAACATCAGCTGCATCCCCCAGGCCAACGTGATCAACATCAGCCACAGCTGACCAAGAGCCACAGCCAGAGTCAAATCCACTCGTTGCAAACGGGCCACCAGCATCAGTTGCAGCATCAGTCGAGCGAGCCCGGCAACAATCAGTCGTCGAACATGGGCACGGTGCTGTCTTTCAGCCCCCGCGATCGTCGGGCCTCCGCCTATCCATCCAGTGGACATCATCCGCCGACCACCGACTTCACCCTCAACAACTTCAATTACGAGCAGCTCAACAACGCGAAGAATCGCGAGAACAAGAGCGTCGCGGCGGTCGCACCTGCGCCAACCACCCAGAACAATCATCCACCCGCCAACAACAACTCTCTACAGAACAACAACATCAATCTCAACAACAATGGCAACGCTCGCATCATATCGGAGAAGATCGCTCTTGAGAAGAATCTCAAGAAGCACTCGCTGTTCATCAATGCCCTATCGTGGAAGCGATTCAGCACTGCAAATAATAACAAAAAGAAACTCGACAACAAGAACAAGAACATCACGTTCCGTCAGCCACTCGACAATATTCCAATCGTCGACAAGAACAAGAACATACAGACGCCTCAGGTGAGTTCCTCCTCGTATCGATCCTGAAGTGCCGCTAGTTTTTTTACCGCATCCGCCGCAACCCTGAAACGGCAATGTCACCTCAACGACCTGCTTTCCTCATGCTCAAAACATCCCCAACGCGATCGAAATTGTGATTTTTTTCGCTCGTACGAACCGCGTTGTTTTTTTCATTGCTGAGGGACTCTCGTTGTCCGTTTCTCGAGCATACACGTCTATAGGCCTGTATAGCCGTCGACAACGTCGATACCTGCACGACAACCGAGCTCAAGAAAACAATCGCAAACAGTAGCGTCAGACGCAAATATCGCTTCGACTACATCGCGAACCGATTATCGCGAATTACTCCAGTGGCGATCGGTCGCGTGCCATTTGCTCGGCCTCCGTACTCTCGTTTCCGCTCGTTTGCCTTGCATCAATAATTCAAAAATTGCCACGTTGCCTACGCGAATGAAAAATAAACGTGAAATTTACGATTCGCCTGACGGGCTATTTGAGTAGTCGGTTAATTCGAGTCAGTTCATTCGCAAGGGGCGACAAAAGTTTTGTCGTTCCGTGTCCCTAACGACCGTTCGATAGCCGTCGAAATTTCTACGATATATCATCAACGTGTGTGCGTGCCTCGGGTCTTTGACTCGGGGCGATCGAATTTCTAGTCGAGGCTCCAGGTCGGGTGTATTGAGTTACGTCGTACTATTTATTTCGCGCACACGCAACAAATAAGACTTGGAGTACAATGTACACACGCGCGTGTGTACGAATACGAGTGTAGAGCTTTTCAATTATTCCGAATGCCCGAGGAAAAGCACCTTTGAACCTGATGATTTTTATGGTAGGTCGATATTCCCCACGGGACCTTTCCATCCTACGACGCAATAGCGTGCGAATATACCTAGCTGTCATTCGGCAAAGAATTCATCCAAGTTTCGTATTGTTTATTGTTTTTATCGCGCATAGCTTGAACGTCAAAGTAGTTGATCCCGAGGCATCAGGCACTGTGGCAAAGAGAACATTCAATATGCATGCATACGCAAACGTCACGAGTACGTCATATGATCCGAGCTGACTTACGCTCGTTATCGATCAGAGTCAGCTCTATTGCTATTGGCAAAAGTGAAAATGAAAAGCGCGCAACACTCAGCTCGGACCTTGACACCGTAGCGAGGAAATTCCATTGTGAACGCGTCCGAATTATATTTGTGAACGCATACCCAATTGACATCGTATGAACGTACGAACACAGAGTCACATGTGCAACGCAAGCGCCGCGCAATTTCTCGGCTCGACGCGTTTCTTTTGCCGCGATAACAACGCTTATTATCACAACACGCTATTGCCATTAGATTCACAATCGTGTACCGTCTCAGTCTCGTCGCGAGGTTCGTACGAGCTATTGCTTCTCGCCGAGCGCTATTTATCCCGCGCCAACGATCGAATCACTAAACGTGTGTAGGAAAAAAAAGCATATCGCTAGCGCTAACGATTTCTCGGGAGTTGCCTTTATGTTTGACGTTTGATGCAGACCAAACCACCGTTATCCAACAACAATCACACGACGCACAATCCAGCGTGTGAGAAACTCGTGCAAAAGCCCCTGCCACCTAGGAAAACTGTGATTCAAGCGTCAACCTCGGAATTGCTCAAGTGCCTCGGCGTATATCTGCACGGAAAGTGCACGAGACTGCGGGACTTTCAGGCCGGTGACGCCGTCATGTGGCTCAGAACTGTAGACAGGAGTTTGCTTCTTCAAGGATGGCAGGTGAGTCGCATTTCTTAAATCTGTCACACATTCGCGGAGAAGAAACAATGAATGGATGTCATATTTGCAACGCTTTGATTTTGAACGTACCTCTGTGCTGCCTGAAATATAATTGTTCATGCATATAATGTAACGAGTATCGTAAAGCGAAGGGGTCCTCCGAATGGCAATATGCTACGGAGAGAATTAGCCGAAGGGGGGTCGCTTGCGCGCCATATGTATCAGACTGTAAAAGGTATTTTCCATTTGCTTCCTCCATATGTTCTCTTCACAATGGAGCCCCAAACATGGGTTCAAAGAAAGAAGGGAACAATTACTTGATAACATTTAACAGATCTACCGTGATCGTGATGATCGATGAAAAATCATATCATTGATGAAGAGTTTTCTCATGGTTCACATCCATGTATCATTGACTCTCTCTTGCCCAGAATGTACGTTCCTCCACCCTAAAATATCTCACGCAAGGTTGCTTGGGCAAGAAAAACGGCCGAGGAGAGGCTACCTCATTGAGAACCAAGATTCGAAGTCCCTTTTGATCTTTTGGCACACCAGTTGAATAGCCGTGCTAAAAATACACCGCTCCCTTTCCCTTACGTCGCAGTCTCGCAGACTTCGGTCGACCGAGGCCTGCCTTTGAATCACCAAAGTTGCGGTTTCAATTTGGCAATCAAGGCTTCTCGTACTTTTTCGTGCTGGCTCCGACCTTATTGCACCCCTAGTCAATGTAGGATGGATGTATAGAATATCAGCGATGGTGGTTGTAGCGGAGCAGACGCCTGATTTGGACGGTGGTCTTATCGATAGTCCAACCTCTCAGCCCCCACAAAATTCGCCCTACAGCCCGGCGAAGCTCCGTCGACTGTGCGCGGTCATTGACCACAAATTTCCAGACCCTGACGGTTGTTCTCTTCCACTTGACCATGTAGACGTTGCGTACGTATGAGTACACGCATGCGTGTAACGGGCGAAAATGTTGGCGGATTTTTCGGTAGAGAATGTATATACCAGGTGTAGAAGTATGAAACCGGAATTTCCCTATAGATGGTGCTAGTCATCAGTTTAGGGACCGTAAGACCGCTTCTGCAGCGCCATCATCTTCCTCTAACAGCGGACGAAGATTTTCAACATACAACAACCCAAGTTCCCTACACCGGTATATTTTTCTATAACCTTAAACATGTCGAGTTTTGTGCCTACGAACTACGATTTGCGGACAGCATTGGTTTACTGTTGTCATTTGAAGAAAACTGCTGCAGAATCGTATCGAACGCTTGTCGAAGCTTACGGTGAACATGCTCTTGGTAAAATACAGATTTTCGAGTGGTTCAAAAAATTCAAAAGTCGTGATTTTGACGTGAGAAACGAAGAGCGTGGGAAACCACCGAAAAAGTTCGCAGACACCGAATTGCAAGCCTTATTGGACGAAGATGATACTCAAAGTCAACAAGAACTCGCGGATCAATTGAATGTGACGCAAAAAGCCGTCTTCATTCGTTTTTATCATTTTCAAACAACAGACGTGTAATTTTTACAAAAAAATGCCGGTTTGATACTTCTACACCTGATACTTTGGGGGAAAGTTGATTTCGACGAAAGTCTTGAGGGACTGTTCTCCAAAAAACGAGTCAGCTGATAGCCAACGTCAGGTGGATACAACGGGTTCGAAATCTTCCGTCTCGGTATGCATCTATCCATTTTCTTCGGCGATACAAAAGTCCCGAGCCCCGAGCGTAACGTCTGTGCGTCATGAGAAGACTTCGGTAAGCCCATTACAAGCTACCATATACGATCTTCGGTATTCATCACGTGTCCAAGGCAGCCTCACGTGTCGAACATGGTCTTAGGTACACGTTTTTTTTCCTCGCTCCGCGGCGACGTAAATTCCTCCCGATTTGTTAGTCGTTGCGAACTTTGTTCAAACGTTGATCATTCCGAGACGGACAACACATGTCGTTTGCATCGACGTGACAGGTCATAGAGGAATTTCCGTAATTGACTTGGACGGTACAGCCCGAGGGCTGTGTCCGTGGGGAGTGTACACTTATTTGTTTTACGAGTCGGAGAATTTGTCGATCGGTTTTGCCATCAACGTACGTGGGGATGACGCATATCCCAGTGGGATTACACATACTCCGGTGTGCGGGAATTTGGTTTTGAGTTTTTACGTCGCCAGTGGATGATAGTGATAATAAACGGATGATCAAAGAGGTTGTTAAGCAGTTCGAGTTGCTAATCTATTTTTTAGTGTCGGATGATTTCGGCGCTTAGGGTTTTCGGCATCAACGGGAGATCCAGGATCCGATGATGCCGATCTTGTTTTTGACATACCGTTGGTGGTTGAATTTTCGTGTTATCCAATGATCTTGGGAGGTGAGCCTATCGATCGGTCTCTAATCGAATTGTGAAAATGTTACATCTAATCCAATTGCTTCGGGAAAGTTTCGCGGTCGGCTGATCGAAAGCATAGCGATAATTCGTATCGGCAACCGTGGTCCGTCTGTCGTTTGCCCGTGACCAACGGCGCCGAACAACCTCGGGGTGAAACGAGTGTCGCTAACTCAATTAAAATATTATCCGCGTTCGGGAAAGAAAGATTACTCCGAACAAATGAAATATTGCTGGAGTACACACAGTCGGGGCCGAACAGGGCGCTCACCCCTGCGAATATCGACCGAACCGTAGCAACCCCGCATCGTCACCGTGAACGGCCCCCCAGCGTCGCCGCAACCGTTCCACTGCACAGAAAGGGAGTTCTCCTTCGCTCTCTCGACGCCTTTTCACCCTCCGCGTTTTCTCGCCCGCCACCTTTTCTCAACCCCCGCGTCTTCCGTCCTGCACACTCGAGACTGCATCGGTCCGCTGGAGTGGACGGTCCTCGAGGAAATATTAGAAATTCAAAATCGGCCGCGCGAAGAGTTGCGAAGAAAGGTCGATTTGTGCAACATTTCGTCACTTTCGAGATCGCTGCCGTTGGAAACCTCTTCCAGTGTGCAAAAGCCAATGTAATCCTCCAGGTTGATTTTCCATTCGTGGATTGAACGTACCTACCGCCTTCTTTTCCCAGGCTCTCTACACGAGTGACCCGTTGCCGCGAGTAGAATAAAAATGAAGCTCAATCGACGTGTACGTTCGACGTGTGTGAACTTTAGCGTTAGGCCAGGCGCGCAACGTCGACCAGCGAACGGTCAAAGCACTTACCGTTTGTGCCTCGTCCGCCATAGTAATTCGATAATGACGCCAACGTTGTCACGGAGCAAAGGTATTTGCTCGAGAGGATGAACTCCCAGGGTGCTCTGGCCTCAGCTTTTGCCGCGTGTCGACGTTTCTTCGTTGCTTCTCCCCGAGATAACCTGCGAGTCATTTGAAGCGTGAGCTGTTTATATTACCGCGAAACGCTTCGCATCTTCTCGGATAGCGGGCGAGAGAAGCAGGAGAAAGGGGAGCGAGAGAGAGAGAGAGAGTTGTAGAACTGATAGGACGGCCTGGATGAACGGTTAAACGTGGCGTATGCACAAACCTTGGGGCGCCATGGGGCGTGGACGAATGGATGCTGCGATGCTGGTAAACCGGGAGAGCTACCAAGTTGCAGCGCCGCTTTCAATGAGACTCGTGTAGCAACAGCGTGTGCGAAGCGCGAGGGCATCCGCTCGCTCCAACGGCAAAGCAGTAACAGCAGGTGGATGCAATTTACCGAAGGGAACGTATACATAGGAGAGCACGTTTGTATCGAGGGCATCGATCCTCCCGGATAACCGTGAGGCATCACCGTTTTGTTGTTCCACGTGCATACACCAGCGACCACTTGCTCGCTGGATGTACGCTCCAAGTCTCCCTCCCTGTATGCACGTGTGTGGGTGTCGACCCGGGTCAGCCAATGTACCTTGATAGGCCTCTTATAGCCGTACGACACAGACGCTACTCGTACTATAATTAAATCGAGTCGTGAGCCACACCACGTTCCAATTCGCTAATGACTCGCGAAGAACGCCCGGCCTGCCTAATGATCCTGATGCTGTTGATAATGCTGATGATGAGGACGACGCCACTAGGACGTCAATTTACCGCTTCAATCACGTCTGAAGCTCCGACCAAAGTGTCCAACGTCCCCGTTCGGTGAAGCAGGCCGCGAATGATCCCCCGGGGCTCGCACTCTGCTGATCTTCGGAAGAAGCCTCCATTAGTCCTCTGGGGAGTTTAGGTTTTGATGGGGTTTGATTTCCAGGATGACCATTACCTGAGAGCTTATGTGGGGTTTCAGCTTTTTAGATGGTGGCGATCCAATTGATAATGCTTTCTAACGATCGAATTTTGATAAGATCGCGTTTTGTACGCTTCCACAGAGGTCTTGCATAATGTATGGCGATCGGTGGAGAAACTTCGGCTTTCGTGACAAAACGTCGTAGGCCGCCGGTATTTCTTAGGCAATTTGTATAATCTCCGTGATGCCGAGCCCATTATGAATAATCCAGCTGCGAATATTCGAGACGCGGTTATTACGTAGCAATTTTCGAAGTGGAAGGATCGATAAGAAGCTTCGAGAGTTTCTCCAAGCGCTCGAGCGAACGGGGAATCTAATTTGCCGAAGACACTCGTTTGTCTGCGTGGAAAGTTAAAACGCGACGCGTATCATCCGTTAGATGTGGGACCTGCGATACGTTTGTTGCAGCTTGATGAAAGTTGGTGGAGCAACAATATTCCGGCCCGTGCAGACATTTGTGGGGGGCCCCCAGTTCCTACAACATCCCTATAGGGATTTGACAGGGACGCCGCACTTAGGGATTCCACATTGGAATCCAAGTGAACTCCGCGCCATTTTCCAATTGACGTTGGACCATTTTTATTTAAATCCCTCAGTCGATATTCAAATTTTCAAATTCCTCTATAGGGATTTGTTAGGGATACCGTACATAGGAAGTCCTCATTGCGATCCAATTGGATTTTGAACTGTTCCCCCAACAGTGTCGTTTGAGAATTCTTATTACGTTCGAATTGCAAATAAGTGAAAAGTGACGAGAAAACCCCAGTGTCTTGAAATGTAACCTGCACACTTCGTGACCGTGCAGGTGGCTGGTGATATTATGTCAAAATGCAGTATGATAAATAGCAAACGTCAATTATAGTGGATTGCCAGTGATGAGATTCAAATCGATTTTTAAGATATACTTTTTTGAGAGAGGAGATATCTTTGGGCGAGGAAAAAATGCTGATTTTCACGATTTTTTTTAAAGGAAAGATTTTTTTTCACCCTTTTTGAGACTTAGGGTATGTTTTATTACTACTCTCGGCGCTCACATGGTATTTTTTTTTAGTCTTCTAAACGGGTTGCGTCGGACGTTGTCAGACGGCGTGACACGTAGCGTCGGGGGAATGAATTCGAAAAAAATCAACGAAGATTTTCCTTCATTAACGACCATACGCAGAATATGAACCGAGGAAAAGTGAGGAATGGTGAAAATCTATGAATCGGTACGCTTTGAAACAAAAAGATAAAATTTTCCGGAAAAATGGCTACATTTCGCACTAAAAAATATTTTTATTTTATTTTCGAAAGCATTCAGAGCCATTTTTTCTGCGCAATACGGTTAGGAAGATTTATACCAAAATTCATTAGAATCGGTCGATTAGGTTATTTTAGCCATACGTCACGTCAGTTTTGAAAATAGAGTTTAGAAGACGGTACCACGCGTCCGCAATTTTTGAAGATTAATAAAAAAATACCATGTAACAGACAAAAGTAGTAATAAAACATATCCGAAGTCTAAAAAATGGTAAAGAAATATGTCTTTTAAAAAACTAATAACAAATCAGCAAATGTTGTCCTCGTCTAAGAGTATCTCCCGCCTTTTGCGATTAATACTTTTTTAAGATACGATTAATACTTTTTGAAGATTCACTCATTTTGCATATTTACACATTTTGTTTAGAAAATTCACCGTACAGAATCGTATCGGATTCTGTTCGACGATGTATGAATCCTTTAGGATTCAAATTGGACTGGTACATTGGATTCCAATGGGGACTCCCGATTGGACTCTAATGTACGAGCGTGACGTTTCAGTAGGAATATCAAAAAGTGGGGACAAGTATGGAGATGCCATCGGATCCCTACGACAATTTCTGCACGGGGTGTCCATTGAGATAGCTGAGCAAAGTAAAAATTGCCCGATTCTGGCTTAGGTCTGAGGTAGGACGACGGGTCATTCTCGTGTGTGATGTACAGAGATCGACCCTGAAAAAAAAATATCCCAAGAAGATTATTATCAACGTTCATACCGATAGTCGAAGGCTGGTGAACGTCAATCTTGAGCCTACAGCCGAGAGAAACCGGATGGAGGGCACTTGCCACATCGCTTACCAAGATAATCGGTAAAACCGTAATCGCACAATTGTTTCAGGACGTTCCGTTCATAAATCCCGCCAACGTAGTGTTCGTGTACATGCTAGTGAGAGAATTGGTCGACGGGGAGGAGGCTTCGGAGCGAGAACTTCAAGCGACCGTCCTGACGTGTCTCTACCTCAGCTACAGTTACATGGGCAACGAGATAAGTTACCCGCTTAAGCCGTTCCTCGTTGAGGACAGCAAGGACAAATTTTGGGACCGTTGTCTCCTGATCGTCAACCGTCTGAGCTCCAAAATGTTGCGAATCAACAGCGAGCCGGGATTCTTCACGGAAATCTTCACCGAGCTCAAGGTATATGAGACCCCGTGGAGTCGGCCGTGGGCGAACGACATCCTATAAAATTCGAAGGGTCTGTACGTAACAAACGCGCGCAATCTCGCACTTCCCCAAAACAAAGAAACAAAACGACGACCAACGGTTTGCCTGTCGTTGATTTCCCTCGTACGTCGCGTTGCTCGTCTTCGTCGCCCAAGCGGGTTACTGACCCGTCGATTGTCCGATGCAGGGTTGCGGTGCCGGTGAACGCGGAAGTCTTACTGGGAGCGGCCTCGAGCGGAGCCTCGTTGTCTCCGGAGTCGCGGTTCCCACCAAGGCGGCTTGACGGAGCTACACGCATCTGTTCGTGCGCATCGCCAAGCACGGATGCGACGTCACGACCCTCTGACGAATCGAGACGTCAGGAAAAACGGCCAACGCAGCATGACACAACGGCGCCGTCTACCTCGAGCACGCATCAGGAGCTCCCTCAGCAGCAGCAGCAGCTCCACCACCACCAACATCATCATCAGCAGCAGCATCATCAAAAACAGCACGATCAGCAGGCGCAGGCTAGTAATCGAAGATGGGACGGTGAATCGGGTCGTTGTCACGATTGCGGCAAATTGCGAAGGATCGCCATATCGTGGACGATCGAAGATTTGGACACGATCGGTGCAACACCCCTGGAGAGCAAGTTACCACCGAGGGCCTGCAGTTGCGAGGCGATAAGTTCATTGTTCGCGGACGTGGCGGCTGGCACGAGCATCAACGACGAGCATCACGAGCAGCGTCCGGATCTCCGAAGGATTCGAAGCGTCGAGCCGCGATGGGCGACCGCGAGTCTGCTTTCGCCCGATGACGCTCTCGACGGGGAACCGCGCTCGAAAAGTTCGACGGACGGGAACGAGTATCGCTGGGAGGTCCACGCGTCCAAGACGGACGTCGATACGACACGGAGGGTCAAGTGCAGCTGTCACAATCTCACACCCGAGGAGAAGAAGCCGCACGAGCGTGGCGATCTGAGGAAGCATCACAGCGCCGAGACGGACAAGTGGTCGATACCTCCCGATCGCTTGTTGACGCCGCCCCACGACTTGCGCAAGCATCTGAGCGACGACTCGAGAATGGCAGTTCGCGGCGAAGGGGTTGGCGGATGGACGCTCCAGGTGCCCGAGGTCATGCCGAATCCGAAGCCCCGATGTACCTGCCCGAAGACGTCAACGGCCCTGTCGCCCTCGCCGCTGGCCGACAAGAAGTCAAGATTTCGGGATCCCGAGAGTAGAACGTTGTACGCCAAGTCGTTGACGAGCGAGGAGCCAAGGGTGGTGGGGGCGCCGAGCGAGAGACCCGAGCTGAAGAAGCACGCCAGTGCGGACACGAGGACGTCGTCCAAGGAAGCACCGTCGCGTGCCAAGGAACGGGGCAAGCTGGTGCAGCAAAAGGCCGTGGTGGTGAGTACAGGCGCGTCGAAGAAATGGGACATCAAGGAGCGTCCAACGGCCTTGGTGAGTCCGAGCGACGAGAGCCGTACGAGAGCCCAACGCTCGAGATGGGCCGGGATGCCGCATTTCTCGTTGCCGGCCGAGCGGAGGGATTCGAAATGGCGAAAGGGCCAAGACTCGTTCGCCGAGGGGGCCAAGAGCAAGAGCCTGAAGGAGCGACCGAAGTACAGCATAAGGAGGAGCATCTCACCCGAGCCTGATCCCAGAGGCATGCTGAGACTGAACAATCGCGTTGTGAAGCGACTGATATCACCGGAAATCACGATAACCGACGCCAAATGGGCACCTTACGAGGGCTACTCGCCCCTGCCGACCATTGGCATCAAGAAACGCGAGCCCGTGCACCTGAGCGACATCAAATGGACTCCCTACGATGGCTCACCGTCGGAAGAGACTTTCGGACATCTTCCACCGCCCGAGGACGATCCGAACAGGTCACCCCTTCAGCATCCGACTCCGTGTTATCCACCGCCACTCGCCACCCCCGCTCGGGCCGAGGACGACGAGGAGAAGGAACGATGGCGCTTTCTCAACGTCATATCGCCCTTTCCGCTCTATCAGGGCGCCTGGAAGGACGAGTCGCCGGAGAAAACGCCACCGATGAGATACTCCTCGCCGGAGGATCTCTCGCCACCGGTATGGTCGCCTATCGAACCGGCCAGTCCGGTCAAACGACCGAAACCACCCTCGCCCAAGAGAGCCACCGTGAAGAGCCACGGGGCCTCCAGGAAACGCGTACTGCGCGGTCGATCCGAGAGCAAACATCAACTGGCCAACGAAAGGCTACAATTGCCAAACGCCACTCTCGTACGGGCATCCAGCGAAGAACCCAAGTCCCGCGTGAGGCCCCAATTGATGCGCTCGAAGGCGCTCCTCGAGGTGCCCAAAAGCGGCGCCATCAGCGCCGCCAAACGCTCACAGAGCGAAGAAGTGCCCCGCTATCGGTCTTCCGAGGGACGGCGCGGACCCGGCAGAGCCAAAAGCGAGGAAGCCTCCAGATTCGGCGATCCTTGGTTCTCCAGCGTAGACTCCGAGTCTCCCGAGGTCCGACAGTACGTCACGACTGTATGAACGAAAGTATCGCGGTTGTTCTTTTGGGTGTTTTTTTTTTCGTTCGTTCCGTCGCTTTGCACGAAAGACTGACGCGCCTGGATGCTCGTGGTGCCCTCGAGCATTCTTCGCTTCGCTGAACCAATCGCCCGTCATCCGACCGCGGTAGCGATACTTTGTTATCCAACGGTACATCTTTGCAGAGGGCACGCGTGGAAGTTTCCCGAACGATGTCATCTCACAGATTGGACGTTGTCGTCACTTGCTACGCGCTGTGCTTGCACGAAATCCTAACCTATTGGCGCATGGTCACGTCGATGGACGAGATTTCAGTTCCGCTTCCGGTTGACGACGCGAAGCGGATAACTTTTACGTTCCGGGCCCCAAAATTTGATGCTCGTAGACGTGTAGCCTGAGTCAGAAGAGAGAGAGAAAGATTACATCAAGTTGGTGACGTTTCTGCATTTTCTGAAAAAAATGGTCCTTTTTTCTTCACCCAGACACTTTTGTCCCAATTCTGACTCCTAATTCTGTGATCGGTCGGAATATTCTTCAGTACAATTCCTATTGGAAATTCACTGCAACATTGCTAGTTCAACGTATCTAAAGAACGCGGACAATACGACGGAAACCGATGCCTCTCACTGTCACCTTTCTCTCTCTGTCTCTCTCTCTCTCTGCCTCTCACATTGTGTCTGCTGCGGAAATGAGTCCCGGTAAAAAAAATGGCGGGAAAATGAAGGACACTTCTCGATGAGACGGAAAAACGTCTTCAGCCGAGCCTAGATCGCGAATCGTCGTTCCTTTTGTTACAAAGGCCGGTCTAGTATACAAAGCAAAACGAAGCGAAGAAAATGGAGAAAAAAAATTAACCAAATCGCACTGACGTTGACGTTTGTCGGCCTATGCGGAAAGAGTTTACCGAGAAACGATTCGGACGTGACACGCGAAGGCTCGAGGCTAACGAAAGGGAGGAAGAAAACATTGTTGAGAAATAAAGAGAAGCAAGGCGAGTGTTCGGCGAAATTTCGATTCAAGGCTTGATAAAAAAGAAACGGAGACGCGGAGCCGCGGGCTGCGAATGTGGTGGGCTCCGATCTTGCGGGGGTGGCTGCAATTATTGATATATATATACGGGGTCACTGGTCACGATCCCGTGAAAGGACTATAGGACATGTTTCCGCTATCAAGTAACCTAGTAACGCTTTATGCAAAAGTCAACCATTTTTGAGATATTACTATTCTTATTTTTTTTGAGTGAGAGATAGGCGACTTTAAAAATTTATTTGAAAAAACTGTTGTATGAAGTCAATTTAAAAAATGATTTATAGTTTGAGGACACAGTAACAAAAAATTATCAACAATGAAGGAAGAATAATCTGCGAACATTTTTTTACCCTCACTCGGCATACTTATATTTGGTCATGATTTTGACGCATTGGGTCAATTTAACGCGGATACTTCATCCACCTGCCGTTAACAACCCTTGGGTCGGTTTTTATTGACAAAAATCAGGTATATATTTTAAACATTTCTCAATATTTCTGCATGATTAAAATTCGTAAAATATCAAATTAAGTAATTTAAAAGTATTATTGAAATTTTTTTATCTAAAAAACATCAGCACTTTACTAAAGACTCATCCGGGTCGAAATTACCCAATGTGTTCACGTAGGGTTAATTGGGGGTCCAAAACTTTGCAAGTCAATAGTTGTTTATGTAATTGTTCTTTTAATGATCCGCAGCGGTGGCTTAGTGATTTTTATAATAAAACCTACATTTTATCCAACAAACGTTACGAAAATGATTAAACTTGCAGCGTTTTCGACTCCTAATTAAAAAATGTTTGCAGATTATTCTTATTTTATTGTTGATAATTCTTTCTTACTTTGTCCTCAAACGACAAATAATTTTAAAAAGTGTGATTCCATACAGAAGTTTATTTTTTAATTAATTTTTCAAATTGCCTACTCCTCACTTTAAAAACATAATAAAAAAAGTCGAAAACGGTTTACGTTTGCATAAACCATTCGGTTATTTGATAGCGGAAAACGTGTCCTGTAACCCCTTCACGGGATCGTGGCCAATAACCAGTAGCCTTGTAAATATATATATATATATATATATATATGGAATATATAAGCCTCGCTGAGGGACGGAAAAGAGGTAAAGAGGAAACGAGACTGGACGTAAAAAAGTACTTTCCAACGTGACACGCGATTGATCGATGAACGAGTGCAGTGCGTCGCTGATAGTCGCAAATTCCCGACGAATCGATCGGATCCCCCGATTTCTTCAAGAGCCACCGGGGGTTCGGGAAATTTTTGAGGATGTGTGCAAAAATCGAAAAAGTACTACAAGTCTGACGGCGTTGGTGTTAAAAATGGCGCGAGGACGAAAGACATGTCAAGAAAAAAAAAAACATGAGAAAATGGGTGACGATGGGGGTGTTGGTGGACGTTGAGGAGATATCGGATCAACACGAAGAGGTAGAGTTAAAGAATTTAAATAACGATAATAATAAAACTTTTAGGTTCTAAGTAGCCGTGGCGCCGTAACGGGTCGAAACAAAATCGTACTTTACACTGTACTTGTATCTATATATATATTTATTATATATATACATAGAGGTGTATACATATAAATACGTATATATAGGTATAACATGCTGCTCATATATCGAAAGAGAACGGAGAAGAAAGGGAGTAAAGAATGGAGTACGAAACGAGGCGCAAAGAGAAACCACAGACGAGGAAGAGTATATACAATAAGTGGTGAACAAATGAAACAATCCAGGTGCATCGTGCGTGGGTGCGGACGTCCCCGATCTCGCTGACGAGGTCGGTGCCGTTGGGGCGCTGGATTTTCATTCGCTCTAAGCAATGTTACATTATACCCGCGATAATTATACATTAGTAGTGTAAAACTGTGTTAACGAACTTTTACAACGGAAAAACAAAAACACGAGAGAAAATGAAGAAAAAAAGTAACGAAATACGGCGAAGTTTCGCGAGCGAATTACGCCGCGCTCGGGCGCTGTAGCATTTAAAAAAAAACAAGTATTTTTTTTTCTTCTACTTCTTTCCGGAGTATCGTCCGTCATTAATTTCGGTGGGTGATCGAAACACGGTGTCGTGGGACGCGTGGAAAACCCCTGCCGGGGCGTGCAATATTTAAGTAGACTTATTGATAACAGCGAGAGAGAGAGGGGGGGAAAAAGCGAACGGGAGAAAACGAGAGAACTCGATTTAGATACGTAAGTGAGGTATCAAAGGGTAAGCCATATATATATTCTTCGATTACGTCGGCTCCACTCATTCGTTAGCAATTAACGACTATTCGTTTCTCAGTATTTATTTATGCATTATTTATACATCGTATTCATTTTTTTTTTTTCGTAGCACGATACTCGGTTGATACTCGCTGGTGCGATTTTTTTCAACATATTATTATTGTCATTGATAACATTGATATTATTATTATCATCATTGTCTGCTGTACGGTGTCTGTGATGAACGCGTTCTTCTCTCTTCCTTGTACGATTTCACGATAGGATATTTATACATGCTAAGAAGAATAATATCACGAGTATCATCACCTTCGTATAAATGAACGAAAAGTGTTACATATATATATATATATATATTCATATATATATATATATGGAGTAGAAATCAATGACGTGAGAGAGAAAGAGCGCCCAATGAAACGAGCGACGTGCTAGTTGCTCTGTAAATGTAACGCAAGAATGGATTTTCTCTATTGGGATCTCGTCTATTTTTTCGGCCGATCTCATTTTCCCTGCTTTTCTGCCCGTAGAGAACTGATGGAAATGAGAATAGCCGAAAAAAAAGCAAAAAAAAACGTAAGAAAATGAACCGATAAGGTTTTGATCTCGTTCTTACGAATATATAAGTTTATTGATATCTTCGCCATCGATGTATATATACATACATACATATATACATCTGTATACATAATTTTTAGCGAAAAAATATTCGTAACCGAAAATAGGGATGTTTGCTTACTTATTAAGCATCGATGAGAAGTGCGCAGTGATTTTGAGCCACATATAACGCTCATAAGAGTTGCAGTTACGTTGAGAAAAAAAAACATTATAATATCCGATACGTCATTTGGCGCGGTTTGACAGTTCGCGAAATTTGCAATTATAATTTTTTTTTTTTTTTGGTTTTCATTGAAATATGAAATACCATGTCACGTACATTGCATACGTACCATACGAAACATTCCATCGTGTATTTTATCGGGTCTCCTGCTATCGATTGGAAATCGATAAGGAGAAAAAAAAACGATTATTCATCGTGCCGGTAAATTGCAGTAGTTTTAAATATACGAGAGATCGATTGTTCGTACGTTTTCAAATTTTCGAATGAATCAACGACTGTTTTTGCGTCTAGATTGATAAAAAGAATACATCGGCTGAGAGCAAAATTGATTTTCGTCCGATTTCTAGTATCGATCGCTCGACGGGGGGGAATCAACGATGCGTTTCGGGACGAGGTGTTTACGGACGGAGAATATGAAAGCGGATAAAAGCGAACAACGGATGATCCAGTGATTGATACTCCGGAAAAGTCGAACTTCCGTTTTACGCGAAATCATTTCGTGAGCCATTTTTTAGAAAGAACGAAATCAAGATTTCGCGAGAAATTCACGAATCGAAGAGCCACGAGGCTCGTAGCGACAATTGAGAGTAAAATTAGAATTAATTCCGCGTGGTCGATGGACCATATTTCGAGCTGAATTAGTCCTTTCGTTGTTTTCACTGGTATGATTCGTTGGCGCAGTCCCGTCTCAGAGACGTTACAAGTCGCGTGCTGTGATCGATTAAATTATGTATTTCGCACCGCGTCGTCGCGGTGTTCACGTTGTATATAAAAAAGAAAACGAAAAAAGGAAAAAACAAAACATGATACACACGTGGTACACACGGTTCGGTTTGAGTGTCGGTCCACCGGATTAACCTCTCGTCTCTTCCTCGGAGCGCTTTTGCATTATATATACATTGTACATTGTGGGGGTGGGGTGGGTGAAAAAAAAACAAAAAAAAGAAACATTCCGTTGCGAGAGATAATTGCGCGAAGAAAAATAGCGAAGGTACACAAGCGCTCAACGATTCTCCGAGAGTCTGAAAATATGTAGATTCGAAATGGAACTCGATAATTATTTGTAAGTCAGAGAAGATTTAAAAAACGAAGCAAAAGGGACAAAAATCCAATGGTAAAGATGATGGTGAAGTTTGCATAGTTGGAACGCAACGAAAGTTCATTTTTTGTTCGCTTTTCCTTCGCATCGAAAATCTTAACCTGCAAATTTGGGCTGTAAATTTCGGATGAGGATCGTAAAAAACGTTTGGGTGCTTTTTGATAGTCCGCATTGAGGAAAAAAGTTCGGGCTACTTTGGTGATGTTCCAAAGATGCAAACTTCAATATCATTGGTGAAGTACAGTGTATCCGTGCTGCCATTAGCGTAAAACAGAGACAGCTGAAGCCAAAATAGTTTATGAAAGACTTCTATACCCCAGTACGAGCGTGTGTGTGTGTGTACATACAGTACACACATGTGTGTGTGTGTGTGTTTGTGTGTACACATCTGGATCATGTAATTCGTTTGCGATCTGAGACTTGTTTAGAACTTCTCGTGTTATATTTAGCAATTTCATCCGTACACAATCGAACGATTGAGATCGGGCCGAGTCACACATTCGACGTTATTACGTATAATAGAGATAGATTACTGAAGAAAAGAAAAACCTTGAAACGTAAGAAAGGATTACAGTGAGAAGAGAAAATTGCGGATTAACTAGCCACGTATAACTTCGGGATAGTAATTCGTTCGTTATTATTAATTCGTTGCGTTGCTTCTTATGTACACATTATTATACGAGGGAAGCTCGTAATTACTAGTCCCTTCGTCATTTTCTAGTCTCTTAGTTTATTATTTATTTTTTAACTAATACGAATCCAGCCCCCAATCCTCCGCCCCCCCCCCCCCTGCAACGGATCCCCAGAACAACACCCCGAATTATTTGGTCGCGTTATTCGATCCTGAAAGCGATGATGGCGCGTGTTACAGGACTATGCAACCTGTATGTAGAGCGATGCATTGCCTGTGCAACTATACAATATACAGCCCGTAATAATGAGGTCGATGTTGATTTGTTTAAATAAATGTAAATTCGAAAATCCAATCTGATCTCATTTTCTCGTTCTAATTGCGCTAATTTTTTTTTCCCTCCAGCGGACAGCGAACAACGTCAATGTTTGTCCATTTCGTTCGATGAAGACGAAAGCTTTTTCAACGGTGAATTACCATTTTCCGGACGGTGCTGCTAATTGTGTTGAAAATCTTGATGCCTCTAAGGAACTGTTTGAGTTTTCTTAATTTAATCGAACACCACCGAAATTTCAATAAATCGGAGCACTTGACTTGTAATTGGAGTATATTGAATGAGATAAGTAATTTTATTTGTGGGGACAAAAACGACGCTCGAAGGTTTCTTTGATCGAGCACTTTCATTCAGTTTATTTCGAATACTTTTCGTCACATATTTTTGGACAGTTCTGAATATTGAATAATTTGAGGCATTTGAATCGGAATCGAAGTATATTTATTAAAATCAGTAAATTTAATTGTGCGAATAAAAGCGATGCTCGAACGTTCGATTAATCGAGTACTTTATTTATTGCATTCCAATACTTTTCGTTACGTATTTTGTATAGCTCCAAAATTTGACTAAATTGGAGCAGATGAATCGAAATCGGAGTATCAATATATTAAACATTATTATCATTATAATAAATAAATATTAAGATCAGTAATTTTATGTATGCAAAAAACAAAAGGGTCTCGATTAATCGAGTACTTTTGTTTAGTTTATTTCAAATACTTTTCGTCACGTATTTTTGGGCAGTTCCAAAATCGAATGTATTGGAACAGTTGGATTGCCAACTGCCGATACGAGCGCAACTTCGCCGTACCGACAGTCCGGACGTGGTCTCCCGTTTACCGACGCCCGGTAATATTGCCCCACCGAAATACGTTTCGCGTTCCCACCGAGAGATCGCGTTGTTCGTTCTTATTGTTAACCAAGCTTGGATCCTGCCCCGTTGAAAATGTGTCTCGGTTGTCTCGTCTTGTGAAATGAAAAGTGTGTATCTGCGAGCGAGATTATCCGGTGGCTGTGGAGCAGCCGGTCGCCTTCTCGCTCTTGCTACCACAATGGGATAAACTTTTTTTTGTTGCTGCCTTCCTCTTCCTCTTCTTCTTGCGCCGCTTTCTAAACAGCCGTAATGGATTCTCCGAAACTGAGTCACCGTTACGTTTGACCAGGTCGCGGGCCATAATCGGCGCAGGTCGGGGAGAGGGTACATTTTTTTTAAGGGGGGCCTGTTTTAAAGGGAGCCACGGAAGAGGGATCACGTCCGAGCGGCTTGGAACTGTCGAAGCGTTGCGACGTCTTGCCGAAATCGGTAATCCAGAATTTTACCGCGAAAATCGGCGGGGGTTCTTTTTTTAAGGGGGGGCTTTTTTAAGGGAGCCAAGGGAGAGGGATAACCCTATGGCGATCGGTACGCGCTCCTTGCAGCATCGCTTACGACACACTTTCCTACTGGATACGAAATTGCGAACGATAAGCAAGGGGGGAATAAAAATGAGGAATGTGACTTTTTGCAACGAGGCGAGAAGCCTGTCCGGTCGTTGCGCGGACGTTCGTGCCGACTGTCGACGATTCAACGACTATCGCGTAGATCGGAGGATCGTGCCAGGGGACTTTACTCCTGATTTCGGGCCATTTCGGGTTACACCTGGACATAATTGTCGAAAAATCACTTTTTTCAAAAGCAATATAGAGGGTGTCTCAAAATAACCTGATATTTTAGTTTATTGATAAAACGTATTATTTATTTTGAAAGTACGAATATTGCTATTTTAATATAAGGCACAAACATGGAGGTTATGTGTGGAATGTAATTCCGATAAATGGCCGCCTCGTTCCTGTTTGCAAACCTTCACTCTTTTGACGAAATTTTCAATGACATTTTGGCACAATTGCGGACTAATTTCATTAATGGTGCGTTCAATTGCTTCCTTGAACTTCGGAATGGTCTGTGGTCTGGTCTGACCACGAAACTTCGTCTGCATTAACTATGCAGTGACACTGCAGGAAATAACAATTTCTATGCGTTGCTCGATCGTGTAATTCTTCATGACTGAGTCTCAATACTTCCTGATACCAGTTGTCGAAGATCAGTACTCTATGTACGCCACGAAAAAAATGGCGCGCAATTTTAAATGTCAGGTAATTTTAAGACATCCTTTATTAAGGCGGGATTCTACTTTGAAACGTTGAAAAGGCTAAATTGGATGAAAACACCCACCTGGAACACGTCGAAGGCATATTATATGGACCAGGCATCGCTGATTGAGGGTAAGATAATTTTTTCTACGATTTATCACTCACCAAAACTTTAAACGCGTTTTTCTCGAAACGACATTTTCAAGTACCGTGGTCGTGATAACTCAAAAAGTACTGAACCGATCCTTATGAAATTTGGAATACATATTCTATATGTGTGTACCAACCGACCTAACTACAATCAACTTAAAATTTTGATTAGAACTAATTTTTTATTGCAAAAAAATACCCAAAAAAAACGCATTTTTTTTTTCGTATTTTAGCCGCCATTTTGTTAATTTTGCACGTATATAAAATATTCTAGTTAGGTCGGTTCCTGAAGACATACTGAACATGAAACTATTTGATTTTTTTGTTTCAGACCATCCGTCGGGAAGATTTCACGACCACGGCAACGGTACCTGCTTTTCGAGGCGTTGGCTTCAAACGTATTTGACGTGTGCAAAAAATGAATAAAATACATTAAAAATTTTTTTTTTATGTACTTAAAGAGTGTATTTATTGAACAGTTTAAACCCCATATCGATATTTTTAATAGTATTGTCAGAAAAAATTCACGAAAATAGCGTTTTTTTCATGGTTTCAAAGTAGAATCCCGCCTTAAGGCGGTATATCATCTTTCAAATACACACTGAAAAATTCAAGGTGACGCCCGTCGAAACGCTCGGAGCGTCGTTCGAAACTTTAAACGCTTTTTTCTCGAAATCACGTTTTCGAAGTCGAGCAAAATATCTCGAAAACTACTGCATCGATCTTTCTGTAATTTTTAGGGCTTCTTCTGGATGTAAAAATATATTATTTGATCGAAGAATACTTTTTCCAATGTATGTTTTCGATTTTACGGAAGAAAATGCCCTTTTTCCCTCACTATGAACACGGGCCATTTTTTTAAGTTTGATATTTCAAACATTCGTTCGATTAATCATGGACTAAACTAATCCACTAAGAAAAACTGTTTGATTTTTTGCTATTAGATCATCTCGTTCGGAAGTCGATGATAATTAAACATTTTTACACAAAAAATTACAGAGTGTTCTTCAGATGATACTTTTTTCAATAGCAAATTTCCGAAGAAATTTATCATCAGGATTTTCTTAAAAAAATCCCAGAAATGAGCTGCTTTCGACTGTTACGACTAGGCATAACCCGTTAATCGACGATGAGGCAATCGCTCTACGCGCCAATGATCGATATTGGCAACCTAGGAGATCGGTGAGGTCTCCTGTGCGTGACGGACAAGTCATAAAAAAAAAAGACAGAGAGAGAGAGAGAGAGAGAGAGAGAGAGAGAGAGAGAGAGAGAGAGAGAGGGAGAGAGAAAGAGAAACAACGCGAACCGCGTGATCGGCGGAGCAGTCAATCACGAAATTGTACTTTATCACCGGACTACGTAGAATCATTCGTCCAGTGAACTTAGAAAGTGAAAAAAAAATCCTCTCGTAAATCGGCAGTCGAAAAAAAAACTCGGAAATCATTGCGCTGCAAGGATCATCCAGGAGGAAAAAAAAACGTTCACAATTCCCGTGGTGGGCTCGTCAGTGGAATGTGATTTTGTCACGACATTATCTCTCGTGCGCTACGTTGTCTAAGATCATTGGCACCAACTCGGCATGTAACGGCAAGAAAAAGGAAAGGACAATAGCTCTCTATTCTCTTCAATTCCCCTGGAGCTCCACTTCTGATCCTGCGCGAGAAGATCCGTAAGAGCTGTCTCGGCAAAAAAAAATCAGCCGTCTACGCGAGACCGGCCAAAAAGCCGTTCTCCCCACAAGAGTCGTCTTAATGGCCGACATTTTTCATTACACCCGTCTCGGCCACTTTTGACAATGTACTACACGGATATAGAAACGATCGTAGAGCGAGTGGAGCAAAAAAAAAAACACGGTACGAAATTTCAAGCATCCTGCCGAAGAACCATATATATTTCTCTGCCGATTGCGCGCGATTCGTAATTCAATCGCTGCGAACGTGCAAAAAGCCTTAAGAGGGGAGATCATTTTAGTCGAGAAAAAAATTGCTGATTTTCATGTTTTTTTTTTTAAAAGATTTTTTCGCCATTTTTGGGACATAGGGTATATTTTATTGCCACTTTTGGCTATTACATAGTATTCTTTTCATTTGTTAATCTTTAAAAATGGCGCCGGTATGGCTTGGTCTTCTAAACCGGTCGCAACGGATGTTGTCTGACGGCGTGAGACGTAGCGATGACGGGTTTAAAATGTGGAAAAAAACCAACGAAGATTTTCCTTTCATTAACGCTCATACGCAGAATATGAACAAAAAATAAGTAGAAAACGTTAAAAATCGATGAAATCGTACGATTTGAAACAAAGAGATTGAATTTTCCGAAAAAATGCCTACATTTTGTAATAAAAAGAAACTTTTTTTTTATTTTCAAAAATATTTAGGTCCACATTTTAGAAAATAATGTTAGAAAGATTTATACCAAATTTGATCCGAACCGGTCGATTAGTTTTTTAACTAAACGTCACGCCATTTTTGAAAATTCAGTTTAGAAGATCGTGTCATACCTTCGCCCTTTTTCAAGATTAATATAAAAAAATACCACGTAACAATCAAAAGTAATAATAAAACATACCCTAAGTCTCAAAAATGGTGAAAAAATCTTTCCTGTTAAAAAAATCATGAAAATCAGCTACATTTCTCCACGCTTAAAGGCATCTCCCCCTTAAGGATAGCGCCCATCCGCGCTCGCAAACCAAACGTCTGCACACGCGCTGGACCAGCGCCCGTAACGATTCACCGCGCGTTGTACACATCGATCGTATTCTGTCGTGCATGATCGGCCAGGGATTCAGAGCTGCAATGATAATTGTATGCAGAAGAAGAAACGCTTTATGCAAGGATTTTATTTTTTCGTTCGGATACATTTTTTTTTATTAGACAAAGAAACAGTGGACCTTGCGGATGTCGAACGCGCGTTGCACATCGCTTCCACGATCCTGTGAGAGATATATAGATCGAGCCATTGTACGTGGACACAATGCCACCAGCAGCATAGCGTCAAACGCGCAATTGATCTCTCCACGCGGTAAAAAATGTGCTGAGGCTTCCGCGCGCTGGAAATTTCCCACGATTTTTCTCATCCGTCAATAGATCGCGAGGTACCATGTATACAGGGTGGCCTGAGAAGTGACGTCTGACAGGAAGGATCCAGAGGCCTCGTGTCAGTACCGATTCGAATCAGCCCGGTGCATGTTTCCGTGCAAACAGTCGTTGGGAGTGATAAAGTCCCCAAATACTACCACATCCCTATAGGGATTTCACAGGGAGTCCACATAGGAGTCCAAGTGGATTTCGCGCCATTTCCCTATTGACGTCGTTTGAAGAATTTTTATTTGTAATTCTCAACCGGAATTTGTTGGATCTCAAAAAAAATATCCGTCCGTCTTGTGCACAAATTTGTTCATGAGTCCCACGATGCACCCATAGCTCTAAAGGGATTTGTTAGGGGCAAAGCGACAGAAGGAGTCCTCATTGGGACTCGATTAGATTGTGTACTGTTTCCCCGATGAACGTCGTTTGAGAATCGTTACTATGTTCGAGTAAAAAATATGTGAAAAGTCACGAGAAGAAACTCATTGTGGTGAAATATGACCTGCGTGCTTCGTGAGTGTGTACGTGTGTGGTGATGTTATTTTAAAGTGCAGTGAAATAAATAACAAACGATAGTTATAGTGGCTTTTCAATGATGATATTGAAATCGATTTTTAAGATATATTTCAAACCAATTTATACTTTCTTTTAAACAAGGTATATACTTTTTAAGATCCACTCGTTTTGTATATATATTTATCTATTTTGTTTAGAAAATTCAACGTACAGAATACGATGGGATCCATCAAGAATCGTGCCGGATTCCGTTGGATAATGTGGGAATCCTTTAGGATTCAAATTGGATTCTTACATCGGGTTGAGGAATCTCGATTAGAATCTAATGTCCGAGCATGACGTTTCATTATAGGGATCCAATCCAATGGCCCATCGGATCCCCATCAGAAAGTAAGGACACGTATGTGAATCCAATTGGATTCCTACGACAATTTCTGCACAGGTTCTGCGATCTTTTTTCTCTTCTGTGTCTGTACTTTCCTCGCGATTTTTTTTTTTGCTCGTTACATCGATATGGAGTGCACTGTTGAGCTATAAATAAATGACCAACTGAACACTAACGTAAATGCGATTGAATCCGATCATAGGTTTAACAAAACATTGAGCAGCTCAGTCACTAAAGTTCAGATGGCAAAAAAAATACTTATACAAGTCTAATGACTCCTGATTGCTTTAAAAAAAATTCCAATAGCAATGTTCACAAAAGAAAAAACAAACTTCTGCTCCAAAAAAGCTCGAAAAAATGTTTTTTTTTCTCGAAAGCTAAAAAAGATCGTAGAACATACATGGGGGTGAATTGGATATATATCGATACGAGACATCCATTCCTTTGGCATGCTACTTTTCAAGCCACCCTGTATAAATAGAGCGAGAGAGTCAACGCTTGTCGATCTCGCGCGATTAAATCAATGAATGGCCCCAGATACAATGGCTCGCGCGATTCCATCATCTCAGCTAGGTAAAACGTCCACACGTGTATGCACATTGCACCCATGTATCACGACAAGGGAAGTCGATTAGCATAGTCCGTGGATGCCGCTCCTCATTGTAAA
>OX632365.1:25846118-26026942 GCA_951751655.1 Ophion costatus | reverse complement strand
GGGATTTGGAAGAAAGGCATGTTATTGAGCATACATTGAAGTTATGAGGTGTAAATTTTTGTTTGAAAAAATAACAAATCAACAACGTTGTTGAGGTACAATAGAGATTCAGCGAAAATATGTGGCCAGATCGATAACTTAACAATGGTTGGTCTGAAAAACAAAATATAACAAAGTTTGATAACAGAGATTGTGAAATTTTTACTACACTTATATAGATAAATGTTGGTGTCGTGGTTAAAAGCCGTTTTTTGAGAAAAGAAAATCACAACACGCCGGATGTTCAACAAAAAAGTCCAATTTTGGCGAAATTTTCTGGGGCCCGAAAAGTACTAAATTAAAGAAAAAATGCTACCAAAATGAAAATTTAGTGCAATGACGGAAACTTTGGTTTTTTAAAATTGAAAATCGGAAATTTATACCTAGAGTTATGATTCCGGTCGGGTCGAGAAAAGTCATTTCGGGAAAAACGCGATTGAAAGTTATAGTATACGTAAACTGTTGCGCTACCTGCCCTTACTGAATCGTTTATAACTTAGCCCATTTCCAACATTAGAACGTGAATATTTTTTCACATATTCTTAGATGTATATACTTACAAGGAATATAACTTAAGTGTTCGCTGTCGATTTTGCTGAAACTCAAATATGTGCTGAAACTCAAATAATGCATTGAAAACTATTTAACGCGTATTTTTTTATCTACGGAAAAACGGTTTTAACGGGGAAACCACCCCTCAAAAAAGGTGTGTCGAGGGGTGGTTTTGCACTCTTATCCACACGCAGGCCACCGATCTGAATGAAACAAAAACCAACATTTTTCCAATGTAAAACGATGAAACTCTATAGAATAATTAAAAAAAAATGAAATTAAGGGGTGACGCCCCTTTTCTGAGAGGTAGTTTCCCCTCTTAAAAACGTTTTTCCGCAGATAAAAGAAAATACGTGTCTAATAGTTTTGAATGCTTTATCACATATATGAGTTTCAACAAACTCAGAGACGGACACTCCTTCCTTGCTATAGAAAACGTAAAAATTCATCTGTCTTGACTGGTCACAATAGTGTCTTAATATTGATATGTCGAATAAGCAAATGTCTTCGACCACGCTAACTTATTCGAACCCCCCCCTCCCCCCAATAATTACAAACACTAATAGGAATTGAATAATCAATTAGAAAAATAGAAATTTAGCTATCACCGTTTGACATTTTGGGATTTTGAGGCTCGAGAAAAAAGCCTCAAGGAAGTTGATTTTTTTTCTCTTTTCGAACGTCAGTATCCTTTTCTTTCACTTTGAATAATGACGTTCGCCATAGGGTTATTCTGTCAAATTCAATAATTCACCAAAGGATACGTGAAAAACGAAAAAAAAACTTGTTTCTCTTCGCTTGCTCGGGGAGCTTTCTCTCTGCGAAAGCTAAAATTGAAAAATAGTGCTCGAGGTGAGAGAGCTTTGGGATCGAGACGGGAATCACGAGAAAGCAATGAGCGAGTTTCTAATTTGCCCGGGTTTTTGTTTTTCTTCGTTCGCGAGCACGGTGGTGAGATGTGTGCTCGAGATATTCGAAGGGGTTGTCGCTGGCATGAAATTATCCGGGAGTTATAGTTTTCTCTTATACATTTGCACGGACGTGTGTACATGTATACGAGTGCGGACGAGTGGATGCCGTGTGTGGGGGGCTAGTCGTGTGCGTATACGTAAATGCTATAAAGTGCGAGCTGCGCGCGTGCGAGGCACTCGACGTCGAAGATGGATGGGTTCTGGGACCGATGTCCGTTCAACACACGACCCATACCACTTCCGCACGTACACACGTGTAATTTGCGTATACCCCACGCTCGAAACTTGAAAAGTAACGAAGTTGACGCACTCATGTACGGGGCGTTCCATCTCAATGGATCGTCATTGTCAAAAATCAATTCTCAATGTCCAATTTTTGGCGATGGATTCACCGATGGTGGACGCAAGTGAAACTCAAGAAAAAAAAGTTGCCGTTTTTATCGACACGGGTTTGTCGAACTTTCCCTGTGCCCTGTAACGCAAGAAAAAAAAGTTGCCGTTTGTATCGACAGGGGTTTTTCGAACTTTCCCTGTGCCCTGGGCGAAATGGGATACCATTTGGGTTCACCGATGGTGGACGCAAGTGAAACTCAGGAAAAAAAAGTTGCCGCTTTTATCGACACGGGTTTCTCGAACTTTCCCTGTCCCCTGGGCGAAATGGGATACCATTTTTCTCAGGGCACAGGGAAAGTTCGGAAAACCCGTGTCGATAAAAACGGCCACTTTTTTTCTTGAGTTTCACTTGCGTCCACCATCTGTGAATCCATCGCCAAAAATTGAACATTGAGATTGGGCATTTGACAATTCAAGCTTATGCAGACCCCTATACTGTATCCAATAGAGGGGTCTGCATAAGCCTGAAATGTGAAAAATACGATTTTTTATCGAATTGTTTTATAGCGTGGTGTTTCAATTTTAATTTCCCGTAAAGATTGTGTAAAAATTCCAAAAATTGATCGAGTTGTGACGATTTTTGTGAAGTGTGTAGAGTTTGGTGAAGTTGTGACGATTTTTGTGAAGTTGTGACGATTTTTGTGAAGTTGTGACGATTTTTGTGAACTTCTGATGATTTTTGTGAAGTTGAGACGATTTTTGTGAGTTGTGAGGGCGTTTTCTCCCCCCCCCCCTCTCTCTCTCTCTCCAACTATCTGCGCTTCCCTTTTTTCTTTCGCGTTTTTATCGAGATTATGTTTCGAAAGGGCGGAAGTCGTATCTCAAAATTTATTCATCCGATTCACTGCGGAGACGAAGCATAGTTAATAACTTTTTCTATCGTATGACCGAATGATTTATCCATATGATTATCCATTTGATAATAACGAATAATTTGCGTCGTTTTTTTGTCGATAATCGAATTTCTTTTTCTATAGGTTGCCATTTTCGTAACTATTGAAATTCCAAAAAGGTGTCCGGTCATACGAGAGATTTATTATTACACTAAAAGTATATTTATTCTTTTTCTACACCGATTGGCCATGCAGCAACTTTGTTTAAATAATAATAACTCCATTGTTGATTGATACGTTAAATTTTTTTTTATCGTACCAGCGTTTACAGAGACTCCACTATACCCCAATAACGTTGTTAATCAGTATTTTTTAAATAAAAATTTACACGAAATAAGTTCAATGCATGTTCAATAACCTGCCTTTTTCCAGATCCCAAATAAATAACCTAGTAGGATAAAAATGGAGAAAAACGACCTCTTTTCGACCCGTCACAGTGGTGTCCTCCCTCAATTCCATAAAATCGCGATCTTATCATCCCACTAACTTTCATTCCTCAAAAAAAACATTGGAAAAAACCAAGTTTTCAGCCGCAAGCTCACGCAAACTCAGCGAAAAACTTCTCAACCTCCCGCAGTGTCCCTCAGCAACTGAAAATACCAAACTGTCTGTAAAATTGACTGCAATGAAACCGTAAAAAACCCACTCGGGCCTGCAGAAATTGCAAGCGTGCAAAAATTACATTGCGACGTCTCCAACCACACGCGACCGAAAAAAAAGAGAAAAAAAACGGCAACTCGGCGCGAAACGTCCCGTGTAGGTGGCACAGCCCCGGAAGCTTTTCAGCTGAGCCACCAGATTTGCTCCGTTATGCAGCGGACCGTATGACTGATACTTTTACTGCTGCGAGCGCACACATGTGGGGACGTACATGCGTCCACATTTGCGCGAGCTGACCGGGGCCGAGAAGAGCGGTCTCGCCAGTCCAAGATGTGGAGGAAGGCAGCACGGAGCGGTGAACGGGCACGTGTCGCTCGAGTTCTAATCCTCCCGCGGCCACTTCGAATAAATGAGAGTGCAAATGAACGCGTGCTGGAGAGTAATACTTCAATCGCTTTTGCTCGAGTATCATTGCCTTCTAAATTATGCATATATCTGTAGAACCAGAATGGATCGGCCTGAAGGAATATGAACCCTCTGTGCTGGCACTTTTCTCTCTCTCTCTCTCTCTCTCTCTCTCTCTCTCTCTCTCTCTCTCTCTCTCTCTCTCTCTCTCCTCCCAAGTGTAATATTACTTTCGACGAATATCATCGTAAATTTCCATTTATTTTCGAGCGATCTCTTGATCCTCAAGCGCACGCGAGTAGCTCCGAGCGGATTAATAAACTCCACCGTACGGAACGTTTTGTTGTTCCTTCGTCGTCCCTTTCGTGCGCGCAGGCTCCTTTGCGAAGATGCATTGCACCGATTTTTCTCTGCACTTTCCAAAATGAAAGGCTACCCCTTAGGCCTATGCGGGGCGCGTATGAGCCAATGAGGTTGACGGGGCTCCGAGCGACGTTCACCATCTCGTTGATATGCCCCGCGAGCGTTTTGATCCTCGTTATTACAATGTGCGACTATAATTGTCGCGAAGATTGCTTTTCACCCGCGGTCACTCGTTCTTTCTCTCAGATTTTAGGTCAATTTGAAAATGCTTTTGATTTCAGGTCTATGTCCAATCATTTTAGGTCAGCGTGAAACTGTCATTGATTTTTGGCCAACTTAACGCTGCCATTGATTTCAGATCAACCTGAAATTGCTATTTATTTCAGGTCGACCTGAAATAGCTACTGAAATCAGGTCTATGTCCAATCATTTTAGGTCAGCGTGAAACTGTCATTGATTTTTGGCCAACTTAACATTGCCATTGATATCAGATCAACCTGAAACTGCTATTTATTTCAGGTCGACCTGAAATAGCTACTGAAATCAGGTCAGACGAAAATAGCTACTGATTTCAGGTCAGCTTGAAAAAGCTACTGATTTCAGGCCAGTATGAAACAGCTGCGGTTTTCAGGCCAGCCTGAAGCAGCTACTGATTTCAGGTCAGTCTGAAATAGCTACTGATTTCAGGTCAGTCTGGAACAGCTACTGATTTCATCTCAGCCTGAAAAAGCTACTGACTTCAGATCAGCCTGGAACATCTACTGATTGCAGGTCAGCCTCAAACAGCTACTGATTTCGGGCCGACCTGAAACAGCTACTGATTTCAGGTCAGCCTGAAGCAGCTACGGATTTAAGGTTAGCCTGAAGCAGCTACTGATTTCAGGACAATCTGAAACAGCTACTGATTTCAGGGCAGCCTGAAAATGCTACTGATTTCAGGTTAGCCTTAAACAGCTACTGATTTCAGGTTAGCCTTAAACAGCTACTTATTTCAGGTTAACCTGAAACAGCTACTGATTTCAGGTCAGTCCGAAATAGTTACTGATTATAGATAAGCCTGAAATAGCTACCGATTTCAGATCAGTCTGAAGTAGCTACCGATTTCAGATCAGCCTGAAGTAGCTACCGATTTCAGGTCAGTCTGAAATTGCTACTGATTTCAGGGTGGTCTGAGACAGCTACTGATTACAGATAAGCCTGAAATAGCTACCGATTTCAGGTCAGTCTGAAATAGCTACTGATTACAGATAAACCTGAAATAGCTACCGATTTTAGGTCAGTCTGAAATAGCTACTGATTACAGGTCGGTCTGGAATGGCCACTGATTTCAGGTCAGTCTCAAATAGCTACTGACGTCAAGTCGGCCTAAAATTCTGTCTCTCTCCAACGAGACATCCTAACGCAATTTTCACGACGCGTGTCCGAGATCGTTGCCAAAGAAGGTCATTTTATTTTCTATTTAACAAACACAAAATCTTAAGAATAATGAAACTTTACGAGAGTTGCGATGATTATCGTCTCTTTCGATCCTGACATGCTCGTCCGCGCGGCCGCTGGGGCACATCGGCGAGAGCGAAACAAGCCATAGTAAAATAGAATGCAAGCCGATTTAACGCGTATTTCAGAGACTGTGACAGGCGGCCACTTTCAACGCGAGACGAGAGTACCCGAACGTCTGATAAATATTAATATACTCTCGAAGCACGGAGTGGGAGGGGTGAAAAAAGAAGGCGTAAGAGATTCATGCCTGTATAACTCTCCAGTCGCCAACCAATTAAAACGCCTACGATAAATAATACACTTGGATCACGGGCTCCTGTGTAAATACATATATATATGTATATCTGTATATAAGTACTGCCTCAATTCTCTATTTGGATCGTAAGACACTCGCGCGCAGTAGCCGCACATCGTCAACGCTTACGCATAAGAAATTTCATGCTACCTCGTTGCAACTCGAGCAGATTTCCTGAATTTGACTCCACCTGCCAGCGCGAGTATATCGACTACGATATAAAATCGTTTCGTACACCCTCGACGGGAATTTAAAACCATCTCTTGAGGGCAACATTTTTTCGAGATTTTATTGACGAAACGATTAACAGTGCGGCGAGAGGCGGGGTGCGGAAAATCAACGTTCCGATGAGTCCGGAAGAGGAAGACGAGAGCGTTCGTCGTATATAACTTACGGGCATTCCTCGTTAAGACTAAGGATATATATCTATATGTATATACAGGTATAACTGCGGGGCATTTCAGCTCAAGTCAGATAACCATATCCCTCATCATTGTTGATTGAGGATTTCCATAGTGGGAAACGTCATGCCTGGTGTCAAAATAACATCTTTTCTCTAATCCGCCCCCCCCCCCCCCCGCCCATAGCCATTGCTCTTCCGCGGCTGACAACAATCGGAAAGTCCACTCAGGCCGTTTTCGAAATACTGAAAAACTTTAGATGCTTTTTAGACCTGTTTTGTGCATTTTTTAACAAAGCTCAACGTGTGTTTTCGATATTTACACCTTTAAATGAAATTTCGATTTTGAGGAATATTATTCGACGGTTTGGAAGTCTGAAGAGTAATTTTGAGGGTTTCGCAAGTAAAAAAAAATTTCCAAAATACAGTTTCAGATAAAATTTAATTCGAGTAGGATGTACACGTAGACCGAAAAATCACTCTTCTCTACTTGGAAAATCGAAATTTCATCAAAAGACATAATGAATATGGGAAGCACAAGCTGAGCTTTGGTGAAAAATGCATAAAACAGGTGTAAAGGTATCTCATTTTTTTCAGACATTTTCAATCGGCCTTGAGGACCGTACGGAAATGAGGAAATATGCAAAGAATTAGGTGGTTTTTTTGATACCAGGTTTTAAACCATAACAATCTACAATCAACGAAAGCGAGGGACAAGTTGTCTGAATTGAGGTGAGATACCCCATATACATATATATGTGTGTATCTATATACAGGGTGAGGCACATAAAGTGTTACATAGCAATAGCACTCAAACTATTGATCATATCCAAAAATGTTTCAGTCAAAAGTTTCAGTGTTTGAGAAGGCCGTCATACTGTTCCACCCTATTTTTTTTATCGGTGGAGGCGCTGAAGCTACGGCAAGGTCAACTCCACTTTTTTAAATGGAACCATGTATTTTTTTTATGACATTTTTACCGATGTGTTGTAGGTCGCTGAATTCGTCTTAAAATCGGTAATAGTGTCATCGAAAAGAAATACATGGTGCCATTAAAAAAAGTGGAGTTGACCTTGACGTCGCTTCAGCGCCTCCACCGATAAAAAAATTGGGTGGTCCAGTATGACGGCCTTCTCGAACACTGAAACTTTTGTCTGAATCATTTTTGGATATGATCAATAGTTGGAGTGCTATTGCTCTGTAACACTTTATGTGCCTCACCCTGTGTATATATATACATACATACACACATATATATATATATATATATATATATATATATATATATAGAGAGAGAGAGAGAGAGAGAGAGAGAAAGGTAAATAATATTTTGAACCAGTTGTATTCAAGCAATGCTGACTACCAGCATATCTGGCTATTTTGAGGACGATCCGTAATAATTTTTTTCACACAAATTCGTAAATTTTGCGTAGAAAAGAATTTTCGGATTGTCCTTTATACAAGTATGCTCGCATTCCCCCAAATTTGATTTTGAAGACATCTGGACTTATATAGTGTTGAGTGTGAGGACAATTGGCTACTGTGAGGACGATCCTCGGCGTTGAGATCTTTAAAATAATATTTCCGCATTTATATATATATACAGACACATATGAGGCATTCTCCGTCAATTCAGCCACTTTTTTTCGACCATCTCAGATCTGCCCCATAATTGGTTATATCAAAGTACTACTAAAAGGCATTCTATGTGAATTTTCTCAGATTTTTTAATTCAACATTTTTCAAAATGCCGTTTTTTTCCAAATGAACATATCTCGGAAACTAGAAGTAACTGAAAAAAAATGTCTGTCCATAAAAGTTGTAGTTTTGTGTTAGCTTTCGAGCGGACGACTTTAAATAATTTCCCCGTTTTTTGGTAAAAAAAATCAGCGTTACCGGAACGTAAAAATTATTTCAAGTCGTCCGCTCGAAAGCTACCACAAAACTACAGCTTTTATGTGGAGACATTTTTTTCAGTTACTTCTAGTTTCCGAGATATGTTCATTTGGAAAAAAACGGCATTATTTAAAATGTTGAATTAAAAAATCTGAAAAAATTCACATAGAATGCCTTTTAGTAGTACATTGATATAACCAATTATGGGGCAGATCTGAGATGGTCGAAAAAAAGTGGCTGAAGTGACGGAGAATCCCTCATATATGTGTGTGTGGAAAGTATAAATGTATGTAACGTAGTAATCCCGGAAGGCAGAGATATCTCTAATGCGGAGCTTGCTCCGTTGTCTCTCCCGGTGTATTCTCGACGATCGCCACGAGGACAGTTTTTCTCGATTGGCCGAGTAAAGCGGATCCTGGAACTGGATCGTTCCTACGGAGTGTTACCACTTCAGCGGGTTCCCCGGTGGAGCATCGATCGTCGAATAAAGCGGGCGGCAAAGTTGAGCGCGCTCACTGCTGCGGTACCCGCGAGCGCACCATAAGAAGCAAGCGCTCATTCTCGTTTACACGGGGCGTGTGTGTGTGCGTGGACGCGTAAAACTCGATTCCAGCTCTTCCTGGCGCGGCGCGAGCGAACGTGTTAATTTGATACGCGGTAGACGCGTTTGCGCTCTCGCGTATTCGACGCACGCGTGAAAAAACGCTAAAAAGGAAAATGGAGCGGCTCAACGAAATCGAAGTTTTCCGCGTTGATGATTTTCATCGGAGATTCTCTTGATGGTCTCCGCGGAATGCTTGTATGATCCCGTGTGAAGACGAAAAATCAGTGAGAATTTTGGGATGTTATTGGCAATTTCCGGTTGACTTCAAATCAATAGCAATTTATGGTTGACCTGAAAACAATAGCAATTTCAGGTTGACCTGACATCAATAGCAATTGCAGGCTGACCTTAAATCAGTAGCTTTTTCAGGTTGATCTGAAATAAATAGTAATTTCAGGTTGACCAGAAATAAATACCAATTTCAGGTTGACCTGAAATAGATAACAATTTCAGGTTGACCTGAAATAAATAACAATTTCAGGTTGATCTGAAATCATGACAATGTGAGGTTGATCTGAAATCATGACAATGTGAGGTTTACCAGAACTAAATGGAAATTTCAGGTTGACCAGAAATGAGGGGCAGTTACAGGTTGACCCGAAATCAACGACAATCTTACGGTAGTCTGAAATCTATGGCAACTTCACGCTGACCTAAAATGAATGGTATTTTCAGATTGGCCTGAAATCAATGGCACTTCCAGATGGACCTGAAATCAATGGCAATTTCAGATTAACCTGAAACCAATGGCATTTTTCCATGGACCTGAAATCAATGGCAATTTCATTGGGAATAGACGCGCAACTAATAGCAATTTCAGATTGATTTGGCATCAATGGCTATTCCTAATTTGTATGAAAGCAATTGAACACTGACCCGAATTGTATGGCAATTTTAGAGTTACCAGAAATCAACGACGATTTCCGGGTGACCAGACATCAATGACGATTTCAAGGTGACCAGAAATCAATGACAATTTCATTGGGAATACATCCAAAATCTCTGGCAATTCCATTAAGAATATACCCGAAATGGATGACAATTTCAGGGTGACCGAAAATCAATGGCAATTTCAAATTGACCTGAAATCAAGACGGAATTTCAGGTTCATCCGAAATCAATAACACTTTCAGTGGGCCTGAAATCATGACCAATATCATTGTAAATAGGTCTGAAATCAATAGCAATTTCGGGTCGAAAAGGAATCAATGGCAATTTTATTGGGATACGATCTGAAATCGCTGGCAATACCTTATTAAGACGGAATGGTACCCCATCGCGGTCGGTATGGTAGAACAATTATAACGAATAAACGAAAAAAAAACGTAGATCAGCTAATGGTAAGCCAATCTACGTTTTTTTTCTCAAATTCAGAAAATTTGAGGGGTAGACAGCTGTTCGTCTATCTATTTGACGTCGTTTGGCAAAGTCTTGACGGGATCTGAAGAGCCGTTTCAGAGATTGTTGGGTATCTATAATTACTCTACCATACCGACCGCGATGAGGTATCATTCCGTCTTAATGCACGCTCATAGCAAAAACTCCGCGATCAAAATGATCTATGGCGCAGCTTGAAACGGAAGAGAAGAAAAACAGAGCGTCCATCGTGTACTCTCCTGACGATTCCGCCGTTGAGGGATTTAAAGGTGGAGCTGCGTTGAGAGCCACTGGCCCGATCGCCGCGAGAGCATAGGGAGCGGATTCTCCGCGCGTGATGCTGGGAGCACTTTATCTCCCGAGTCCGGGATATGTGGGTCGCCGATCGCCGCCCGTCCACCCGCCCTCCCGCCACGCGAACACTCGCCTATATACGTACTACACGCCGGTGTGAACGCCTTAAGGCCGTGTCCGTAACTACGATGTGTTTTTGCGCGTACCCCGACATATATATATATATATATATATATATATATATATACACGTACATATAGATATACACACACGTTATCGCTTCCGCGATGCGAGAATCCGAGAGATTGTAATTATCGATCATTATCGATGCTTCGGTTTTGGGGCCGTATGCGCGGATTCCGCGGGGAGTCGGAATGAGACAAGAAATAAATTGTTGAGACCACTCGTGTGTGTGCTCTTGCCGTGTATATATATATATATACACATATATATATATATATATATATATATATATATATATATATATATATATATATATATATGCATATATGTACATATATGTATATACTCAAGTATGCACGTATACGAGTTCTTTCTATTATACTGCATATATAGACGGTGTATGTGCGCCTACTTTGAGGAGCGAGGGTATTAATCTCGCGTACTTCACTCTCGATACTTTCGAGGTCGATGTATCCGCGCCTATATGCATCTGTATACATACGGAGATACATATATGTATATAAACATATGTGTATGTACAGGGTGGCCCGAAAAGTGACGTCCAAAAGGACAACTGAATCGCCCCTATGTATGTTCTATGGAATTTTTTCCTTTTTGAGAAAAAAATATTTTCATTTTTTTTTCTTCGAGTTCTCTAGATTGGATTTTGATTCTTTTCTCTTTTGTGTATGTACTTTCTTTTGGGAAGTTTTTTAAAGCAATTGGGAGTCATTTAGACTAGGGTAGGTATTTTTTTATCATCTGAACTTATTTGAACTTTCGATAACAATTTAAGGTATTTACGTTGGTGTTCATTTCATCATTTATTTATTGCAAAACAGGCCACTTTCTGATGACAACACAAATAGTTGCAAATGGTGAGGAAAGTACATATACAGGAGAGAAAAATTGAAAAATTCTTTTTTTCTTCAAAAACTTTTTCACTTTTTGAGAATAAAGCATTTTTATTTTTTCTTCGGGTTTGCCTGCAGCATATGTATTGATTCTTTTCTCTTTTAGGTATGTACTTTTCTCTTGAAAATTTTTGAAATTGGGACGCATTCATATTAGTAGAGGTATTTTTTTATCATTCAAACTTTAGTGACGGATCCCCTCAAACCTCCTTTTTTTTAACTTTTGATCAAAATCCAAGTTAGTGTTCAGTCGATCATAGGAAAATGAAAAAATGTTTTTTTTTCTCGAAAATATTTTTCACTTTTCGATAAAAAGGTATCTTAAATTTGTTTTTTGAGTTTGCCCGTAACGAATGTTTCACATCTTTTCTCTTTTGTCTGCGTACTTTCCTCTTGGAAATTGTCAAAAGCAATTGGGCGTCATTTAGACTAATCCAAGTATTTTTTTCTCATTCGAACGTCAGTGACTGGCCCCTCGAACCTATTTTTTCACCTTTTCATCAAAATCTAAGACATTTACGTTAGTATTCAGTCATTTATTTATCGCCCAACGGTATACTCCATACCGATAACATCGGTAAAGATAAACCGCGGAAAAAGTACATACAGAAAAAAGATTCTTGCAAATCCATTTTTCTCGAAAACTAAAAGTCCTGGAACGTAGATGGGGGTGTTTAGGATAAGAATCGATCCGAGGCATCTAGATTTTCCTTCGGGCCGTTACTTTTCTGATCACCCTGTACACACTCATACAGATGGCCGTTCTCTTTTTTATTTTTAATTTCCCGCTGGTAGCAGCTTCCATTGCCGGAGACAGGATTGCCGGACACAGGAAGGAGCGGAGAGGCTCTCTCTAGTCTCTTCGCTTTCATCTCCTCCCTGCAAAGGATCGCACTCGCTTGCACATATACAGCATCTTTGAACCAGATCTCTGCCTCGGCAGGGTACACGTGACAACCGCGAACGAGAGCGAGTCGTCCCAGACAGACGTGCGTATGTATGCATCGTTATCGTGGAACGGGTGTTTCTGGATTAACTTTTTTACCCCCCCCCCCCCCCCCCCCCCCCGCCGCGAGATTTCTCGATTCTCCCGGCGAGCTCGCGGACAAGTCTACGCTCACCTGGATATCGGTACGTTTGGCTCGCATCGCGAAATTTGCGGATCGTGGCGGAGCACATAGGAAGGCGATAACAGATGGGGACGTGTGTACCTGTTACTCGCGGCAACGGGACCGCCTTCGTTATCACGTTATTAATCAACGCGTAGTCGGGCACGCGGGCGAGACGGGGATTGAGGGTGAGCGGCGGGGGGGGGGGGGGGGGCAGGGCGGCTAACGAAAGATCATATAATCGCATGCAAATTCTGCCTCTGTCGTCGGGACTTTCACCCGGCACATACGATCTAGGCTCGAGGTCTCCGTGCAGAGAGCCAACGAGAGGCGGCACAAGAAAAAAAGGGTGAAAAGTTCATTCATTCGAGATAACGAACGTTCCATATTTTATTTGCACAACGGTCTCGTGTATGCGCGCACGTACAAATTGGATTCGGATGAGTTGCCTCGGATCTCTCCGCGGAAACGTCGAGTTACTTTGAGGGCGCGCAGAGAGGCGAAAATCGGCAGAAATTTCGACGATTTTTTGCACGTAGTGCCTCCCCGTCCGGTTATCGGACGAATGAGCGTATGTTATTCGTCCGGATGGCGGCTCAGTTCACGCCGTATTTCCAGTAGGCGTACATTCTATTGTTATTCGTGTAAGCTAGTATCCGGACGAATAACATATATATATATATATATAATTGTCCGGATAGATTGTGTTAAATTGTTAAACAAACTATCCGGATGAATAATTTACATGTAGTCATCCGAAGAAAATCTTTATAATTTTGTTTGGGTTTGGGTTGGTTTGGTTGTGTTTGGGTTTGGGTTGGTTGGTTTTGTTTTGGTTTTGTTTTTGTTTGTTTGTGTTACTTGGGTTTGTTTGGTTTGGGTTGGTTGGTTTTGTTTGAGTTTTTTTGTTTGGGTTTGTTTGCGTTTGGGTTTTGGTTTTTTCGTTTGTGTTGTTTGGGTTTGGGTAGGTTAGTTGTTTTTCGGTTAGTTTAGTTTGGGTTGGTTGGTATTGTTTGGGTTTTGGTTTTTTTTGTTTGTGTTGTTTGGGTTTGTTTGCGTTTGGGTTTTGGTTTTTTTTTTCGTTTGTGTTGTTTGGGTTTGGATAGGTTGGTTGTGTTTCGGTTAGTTTAGTTTGGGTTCGTTGGTATTGTTTGGGTTTTGGTTTTTTTGTTTGGGTTTGTTTGCGTTTGGGTTTTGGTTTTTTTTTCGTTTGTGTTGTTTGGGTTTGGGTAGGTTAGTTGTGTTTCGGTTAGTTTAGTTTGGGTTGGTTGGTATTGTTTGGGTTTTGATTTTTTTGTTTGTGTTTTTTGGGTTTGTTTGCTTTGGGTTGGTTTTGCTTGAGTTTTTTTGTTTGTTTTGTTTGGGTTTTTTTGCGTTTGGGTTGGTTTGTTTGGGTTTGTGTTGTTTGGCTTGGGTTGGTTGGGTTTGTTTATTTGGGTTTGGGTTTGTTTTTTGCGGTGGTTTGTTTCCGTTCGTCATTTTGGGTTTGGGTTGATTTATTTGGGTTTGTGTGTTTGGGATTGTTTGTTTGGGGCTTTGTTACGCTTGTTTTTCCGATAACCGGACGGCTAACCTCAGCGTTTTTTGTATGGAAAATACTTGTGCGATTTCGTTTGTTTTTGGGCTGTGAGTGGAACGGGGGTTGGAGTGGATGTGGGTAAAATATCAGGAAAAAATGTGAATAACAAAAGGTGTCGCGGAATTACGAAACATTTTAGTTTATTGATAAAACGTATTATTTATTTGAAAAGTACGGATATTTTTTGTTTTAATGTAAGGCACAAATGGCATAGTGGCATAGACTTGGAAGACGTATTCTTTCAACAAGTTTTCTTCAACTTTCAACTTTCTTTTCGAATAAATAATACGTTTTATTGATAAGCTAAAACCCCAGGTCATTTTGAGATTCTCTTTAGGTGTGAGAAAATTAAGAATAACAAATGTAAGAAAATAAATATTAATTCGATCACTCCAGTGAACTGGAACGAAATTAAGAAAAAACGTCGCCTGATGGATGGTATCGTTCTTAAAGCTAGAATGAAAGATTAATAAGAGAGATGCCAGATTTCTGTAGAAAAATCGCGAAGAATTTTCAAGTATTTTTACGACTGCCAATTGTGTTAAAAAATTGATATAATTCGTCGAATAATTCCCGAATTACTATTGACTTTGGTCAAAGTATGTTAAAAACCGCTACATTTGATAACAGAGATGAACATTTTACGTAGAAAAATCGTGAAGAATATTCAGGATTTTTTTTTTATGTAGAGGTATGTCAAAGATGAAGAAAGAATTGTAAATAATCAGTATAAGAAAATTACGAATAATGAAAATGAGAAAAAAAAATAATTTGGCCGTCCCAACCTTAATGGAGGACATCAAAAAGGTCGTTTCTTCGCTTTTTTTGCTTACCAACTTATTTATTTGTGATTTGGAAACAAAATTCAAATTCTAATTTATATGAACGTCGTTCTCGTAGTAGAGAGCCGTATTGCGAAAAAAATTAGCGGGTATTTAAAAAAGTGTAACTTTGGTGAAATTTGTAACAAAGGCTATATTTCAAACAAAAAACGTCTACGTACAACGATAGCTACTGCAATCCACGCAACTGTCAATTTTTTAAATTAATAATTGGACAATTATAGCCAGAGTTATGATTCCGGCCAGATCGAAAAAAAAGTCGAGAAAAAAAAGATTTTTTCGACGAGTCACAGTGGCGTCCACCTTAATCTTAAATCGTAGCGATGTTTGACGTCCAATAACTTCAAATTTCGTATTCGAACGATTTTCCCAACATACACTGCAGCGTACCTACAATGTTTATGATTCGATCGAATCTGTTAAAAAATCACGGTAGTTCGATACGATTCGGAGAAAAATAATCGATTCGATAAAGCAGCGTTATCCGAATTATCAAAACGTTGTATACAATCGCAGGCGGCATCGAGTTATCCCCCCATTGGACACACATATGTACTCTACTGTACGTCCATGTGTATAAATACCACACATGGTGTCCCATATATCTATATTTATAATGACATTTAAGCGAGCATAGATACTGTGAGTGTTGCGTCGTTATCGAAGGCGGTGTGGCGAGTGCGCTCGAGCGTTTGTTTTGTACTTTCCTATATATACCCCATAAGATATAGAATCGTACTTTTTGCTCGCAATGCTGGGGTCGAAGAGACATGCATACTTACACCCATATATATATATATATATATATACACATATATACATATATACATTTATACAAAAAATATTATGCATAAGCAGGATTGTGCGCCAGGCTCGCGCACTCTCCCGAGTCCTGTATGAGCTCGGAAAAAACGGCACACGCCTCGCAGTGGCATGAGGCGAATGTGTTTCAGGGTAAAATCGAGCAAAGCGTTTACTTGTTTAGTGCGATTCACTATATATATATATATATATATGTGGTCAAGTTTTTATAGGTCGAGAAATATATGATTTTGAAGGGCACACATCTGGATGAAATTTTAGAAAATATCACTTTTTTGTTTCCAACGGATTCTCAAAATGACATTTAAAAAGTATTCTCTTAAAATTTCAAGTCTATCCGTTCGAAATTGAGGGAGTTACTGGCATTTGAGGAAAGTCAAAAATGACTTTTTCAAAATCGGTGACCACGATACTTCAGAAAACGCTGCACTGATCCATTTGAGATTTTCCAAGCTTCTTTCAAGTATCAAAGCAATGCTAGAACGGAGAATTTTTTTTTCAATGCATAGTTTTTTCTATTAACGAAAACAGAGCGTTTTTTTTTACGAAAAATCGATATTTATGAATTGTGATAACGATTTTTTTTTCACTTTTTAAAAGTGGGCCGAATTGCATCGATGCACTTTAAAATCCATATTCAATGATCTTTGTTCCCAATGACACGACACGATGCACAAAAAAAAGCTTTTCTCAACTCAAAATAGAATTTTGATTTTTTTTTACAATACGCGATTTTTTTTAGTAAACACTACTCTCGTCACACAAACACGCTATATTTTTTTGCAAGGGGCCTTGGAAAACCGTAGAAGATCATATTTTGTATTTTCTTTTGTTTACATTGAATCTGTGTAATTACATTATATCGATGTAACGTTGACTATCCACAGATCTGGCTGTTTTGAGGACAGTCTTTACTGTGGACTAAATTATTGTTCAAAGATATTGATTTTCAGGACTTTTGGTCCCCAAACTACCCTATAAATATACGTATATTCAATGAAAGTTGATTTCGAAGTCATTGAGTTTTGCATAATACCGAGTACGAGGACAATAAGGAAAGTCCTCGAAGTTGGAAAGTCTTCAAAATCTCTTTTCCCCATTCGCACAGAGTACTCGATAGCAGCGTGTCGAAGCTTTCTCTGGACCACCCCGCCCTCTATAATGCCCACTGGAAGAATCGCGGAGTTCTCCGCACGATCTCCAGAGCCGACGTTGTTTTTCCGCACAGATCCGTACCCGATATCCGATCTCCATCGAATCGTTGACCTTTCCTTGACTTTTCGACAACGAGCTCTTGCTTGAATCTCGATCGTTGAGCTACCGAAGAATTTCTCCACTTTCCGATCACAACACGAGAGGATTGACTTCTTCGACTCTTTGACGATTCATTAAGGGGTTAGGCCACAGTAACGGGTACAAAATCATGTGCAAATTAAACAATTTTTTTCGTATGAAAAAGCAATGTCTTCATAAAAGTAGTTACACATCTATTCAGTATGAATATCAATGTTAGAAAATGTTTTTTTTCTTTCGTTGTACAAAATAGCCGATTACTAATATTTTCTCTTGTTATCTTTTTTTAGGCACTCCGCGGCGTGACATTCAGCATCCACAATTTTCGACCTAGAACAAAAAACAACAATTCTCGTCAATCTACATTAGAATACCTAGAGAAGTACGTACGGAATTTAAAAAATATTGTTTTATTCAAAAGTTGTAGATATTTGAACTTAAGAAATTAATTTTCAGTGAAAAATTTCATATATACCTGCGCATAAAATGAAAAGTTTTCGATTAATCCGATTTTCCGTAACTACTTCTCTGCGAAATGCAATTAGGAACATAACTTTAAAATTTGAAGTAACTCGAGTGAAAATTGTTGAAGTTATTCATCACGCCAATTGAAAAAATACTCTATGGCCGTGTCAGAGGTGGACTTACGTTGTATGCTCAAAGTCAGTGAAAAAAAAAGTTCTTGCTATAAATCGAATAGTAACTCATTCTTATGATGATAAAGCACCGTTTCGGCGGGAAAAAAATCGAATTTTTGAAAATTCTACTGTGGCCTTACCCCTTAACGGGTTACGACTAGTTGTAACGGTCGAAAATAATTAACTTTTAATTTTTTGTTTTTTGAAAAAATCGCGATGATGAATTTCTACAAAAATTAGGTATATTGAAAAGTAATATCTGAAGAGCACACTGCAATTTTTTGGTGTCAAAATATTTAAGGGATCATTACAGTGTAATGTTTCCGAAAAATGAATTGTTTGCCTTATTCGATAGTCCAGACGGTTATAAACATGCTGTTCAATTTTTGGGGCGAAATTCGAATTATTCCGGTTGCTACAGCCTCTCTCAGAAAAAGGGATTCGACATGATACCTGGCGCGGGTCGACGCGATTTTCTCGTAATCTCGTTTTTCAAAATGGTGTACACTGTCAAAGGAAGAGTTTTCAAGCTACCCGTCTACAATTTTGATACAAGATTCTTCACGCCATTCTTTATCATGCTATGGAAGCTTTTTTCCGAAACTTTCATGTTTTTTTAAATGAAAAGCTGTCGAAAAAATAGACTAAATTCGATACTCTTTTCGTCAGTTTTTATTTTTTTTAACTTGTATAGCAAGATAGCGGCTTTTGTACTGATTAATAATATTTTACAAATCTTGTTTCATATAATATTCACTATCCAACCGTGTACACCACGAGGACTCCTTTTTTCGAAGACTTTTTTAACTGTTGAAAAAATAAAAAATAAATAAAAATGACCGTTTAAAAATATATTTTCTGTTCTTCGTCCGTGCTTTGATTTGACATAAAAAAATCAGACTGATTAGTGTATTTAAAACATCGAAAAAAATCGCGAAAATCAGCTATTTTTTAAGCCGTTATGTTGTGATGATCCTTCAATTATAATCGATTTATAGCCGATGGCCGGTAAGCACCTCTCGAAAGCGTCTTCGGATCCAATGATTAATCGAAGGAATTTCCGAAATATCAAATTAGAGAGTGTGATTTTTGCAAAAAAAATCGGAAAAAAAATCCTTCGATCAAATACTATATTTTGACATCTAGCAAAAGCCCTAAAAATGTCACTTCGAAGACGTACTTTCGAGAAAAAAGCGTTCAAAGTTTTGAACAACGCTCCGAGCGTTGTTCGAAAATTGAGCCTATAACTATCTCAATTTAGATCAGTACATCTTGAAATTTTCAGAAATGGACATTCATGTCCATTATAAATGTTCATTATACATTAAATATATAATGTATAAGGTACATAAATTATATGTATAACATATATAATACTGTATAAATTAAATGTATAAGATAAATGTCCATTATAGACGTTATAAATGTACGTTATTGATGAACATTTATAACGGAATTTCGAACAATTTCGTTGCTCGAAATTAAGGGCCAACAAAACAGCCTATAAATCTGTCAGTTTTATCCTATCATCTTGACATTTTCAGAAATGGACATTTATGTCCATTATAAATTAAATGTATAATGTATAAGATGTATAAATTATATTTATAAGATGTATAATACTGTATAAATTAAATGTATGAGATAAATGTCCGTTATAAGCATTATAAATTTATGTTATTAATGAACATGTGTAATAGAATTTCGAACAATTTCGTTGTTCGAAATTGAACGTCAACAAAACAGCCTATAAATCTATCAATTTTGATCCAATAATCTTGAAATTTTCAGGGAACATTTATAAAATGACACACAGTCAAAATATATTGGTTTTCAAAAAAGTGATTTTTCGACTTTTACAACTAGTCACTTAAGCCCCAAGTCTGTCTTTTTTGTCTTCCAGCTCGTCCGGAGTTGGTCTCGCGAGTGGTTCGAACGACTGGACTCTGATGAGATTCAAATGGAGAGCACGTAGATCGATGGAGAAGAAAGAATTGATCTGCAGGACTGTTTGGAGTGGCATTTTTTTTTTTGAGTTATCCGCTTGGGAAACCGTCAGTAGCCTTCGAGATCGAAAAACCCGCGGCATAATAATGAGATAGTAAATAATTGCTTTGATATCCTGCTGCGCGAGCTCGATCGAAAACGCGCGTCGATAGCCACGTACTACGTTGAAATAGATATTTATTTCGTCAGAGCGAAGCGTGTCTTTTGTTCGATCGGCGTAAATCAGCGTTTCTCGCTTTCCATCGTGGTACCGAAAAAAAAAAGAAAAACGAAAAATAACGATGACGAGATTGACGAATGTCGGCGCCGGAGAAAGGTACCGTAATAATTGGACGAGATTGAAATTTCAACGGTAACAATGTCGGTACAGCGAGCCGAGCGACGTCGTATTGTACGAAGGGTTGAAGCGCGCGCGCGTGAAAAATTGGAAAAATTGTCCCGTACTGAAAATTCATGAGACGACAACGCGGGCTACGATTTCGTTCACATCGCGATGAAAGCCTCGTTCCACATGACTTTATATAGTAAAACCGCCTTAGCGTTTCGCTTCGTAATGCTTCCCTGGCGCGCTAATGGTCACGCGTGTAGAAATATGGGAAAAGGACATTTTGGGCCCGTTTCATTTATGCGACGTTGGCTATCGGCATATCTCGCGCCTTTGAGGACGGTCGCGCGTTTTATTTTCACGCAACGTTGATTTTGGTGACAGGACGAACCTTGGAATTTATTACAAGGAAGTTGTGTAATTTATGTAATGATTTTATTGTAATCGTTAAATAAGAAGAAATTGATCAATTTCATAAATACATTTTTAGTGAATATTTTTTAGTTGAGACTTTTCATTAATTATTGTGTTTATTCAATAAATTAATGTAATTTATTTTCAATAGTAATAATTGAATTCCAATATTGGCGTAATTATTAAATTAAATGTAATTATCAAATTATCGAATTTATGGTAATGATTAAGGTAATATTGTAGTTCAATAACTACCATTGTAATTGAATTACTGAGATTAATTAAATAATCGTACTCATCGATTAAGATTATTATAACGAAAAAGTATTCACGAACAAATTAGTTCATCAAAATTATCAATTAAAATGAACTCGAAAAATTACAATAATTAACTAAACTATGTCAAACTCAGTAACTAATATAGTATATTCATTGTAATTACTAAAATATTTAAAATTCATTGTTAAAATGTTGTTATTTCCAAGATGTTATCATTAAATTATTTAATTGCAACAAGTTCAGTACAGTAACAAATAAAGTACGCTCTCTTATTAATTATCATAATGTTTTATTTGATCTTAGATAATAATTTAAACTAATTAACTTTTTAGTTAAACAATTCAACTACTTATCGTAATGTAATTATCATATAAGTTTTATAAATTCCATTATTATAATATTATTATTCAAAATATGATATTACATAAATTCTGTTATTGACCCTACGTGCTCGCACTGGTACAAAATCGTCCGCGTACAGTTCTCGACCGGTTAAATCCCCTTAAAAAAATCTTTAAAAAATCACCAATACTCTTGAATCCTTGAAGAATGTGAATCCGCGATTGTTCACGCACAAAAGTTATTATATTTGTTGCTAAAACTTGCTAAAAATTAATAGGAATTTCAAAGTGAAATTTCTTTTCGGATAAAAGCGTCCCAGTGTGACCGTGCAGGGTTAACTATTACATTTATTTTGAGCTGATTCCGAAGACTGAGATTTACATAATCTTGAGTATGTGATGGGATGGCCTATGGAGTCGAATGTCTTCAAAATCACATTCTCCGTGTCTCTCCTTATATATATATATATATATATATATATATATATATATATATATATATATATATATATATATATAATCACGAAATTGCGCGGACCGTATAAAAGCAAAAGTCCCCGCGGTTCAAAAGCCAAATTGTATTTTCCATGGAGCCGCATATGGGCGGGCCTATGGTCAAAGTATCTCCTTATGGCCGTCTGTACACACGCATAACGATGCTTCGTGGCCTGTGGTGCTTCGTGTATGGTATACGAAATTCATTTTCCACCTAGAACGCGCTAACGATGTAATCGATCTCTTCGAGCGCTGTGAAGCCGTTGTGTGAGCGTTGAACACCCAATCATATATATATATGAGCTATTCCACGTGAATCCGATGGACTTTTTCCCTGACCCCCGCCAAATCGATTCGTATTTTTAAATCTGATTCCATTGACTCTAAAACACACCCTGATTTTTTTTTACATTTTTCGAAACGACCCGTAGCCAAAAAGAAAAAATTCCGAAAACAAAACGCCCTGATACAAAAATCTGAGAAAATTCCCAAAAATGCGTGATTATATGTAAAAATTTTCAAGCTGTCACCCGCAGTGGAAGTATGATTTTTTCGTTAGCAGTCAAAAAGTTCTGGTATTAATTTCAATTGAAGTTAAAAAAAGTCATACTTCCACTGCGGGTAATAGCTTGAACATTTTTATATATAATCACGCATTTTTGGAATTTTTTTCAGATTTGTAAATCGGGGCGTTCTTTTTCGGAAAAAAAAATTTTTTTGACTAAGGGATGTTTCGCAAAATGTAGAAATCATTCAGGGTGTCTTTTAGGGTCGATGGAAACAGATTAAAAAATTAATCGCATTGGCGGGGGTCAGGGAAAAAGTCCACTGGATTTACGTGGAATACCTCATATATATATACATATATATACACACACACGCATATATATATATATATATATATATATAGCTCGAAGTCCGCGAGAGATCGATTCTCTCACTTTCTCGCCGGCTATTCTCGTATCAGGCTACGAAACTATACTCAGCATGTACACGTGTACAGTGGGCAGCTACGTTGAGTCAACAATCGAGGCCCATCAGAAGGAAAATAACGTTGTTATTGTTGGAAACTGGAGCCCAGCGAGTAGAAATCGGCAAAGGCCATCATCGCATGATCGAAATATGGTCCGTCCGGTAATCGCTTTTTCGTCGTGTAGGCCGGGTAGTTGCGTCGAGCGATGGAAAGTCCAAACGAATGGAATGAATTAAGTGATCAACGTCAACGTTACACGGTGGTCGGACGTGCGGAGACGGCTCACAACGTCGCACGTTGCAACATCTCGTCGCGCGAAAATTAATGGAGTGTCGATGCACCGACTTTTTTACCCCTATTTTGGCTCCGGATGTATTCAGGTACTCGATGAAAATGGATCGGTCGTAAGGATGTATTTGAATTTCACCCTACGTTGTCACACTGGGTCATTTTGGCCCAGAAGAATTTGAAATAAAATACTCACTTTCCCAAAAGTGAAGTTTTTCAATAATCTTTTACAATAATTCAATTTTGTACTTTTCGAATTTCCATTGTGCAGATTTATTAAGAAATATTTGACACGTGTCCCTGATTTAAAAAATAAATAAAAACCGACTAAAGCGTTGAAAATGGCAGGAGGCTGAAGAACTTTTCGAATTCCAATTGTGCAGATGTATTGAGAAATATTTTAGGTGTGTCCCTGATAAAAAAAAAATAAAATCCTACTGAAGGGTTGAGAATGGCAGGTGGATGAAGAACTGTCCGGGTAAAATTGACCCAATGGGTCAAAACCATGAGCAAATATAAATGTGCCAATGAACGTAGTGGATGATTGTGGTGCAATTCTCTGTATGGGTGGAGGGCGACGACAATTAGGGATGGGTCATTATAATGATATTATATAGCAAATTAATGCCGTAGCAGAGAAATTAAGTGTGGGAGTGTAAATGATTTTATTCTTTTCGAAAAACTGAATTTAGAAACTATTGTCCAATTTTGAAGTCGATGAAAGGCAATTTGTCCAAGTTCTTCTGAAAACCAATTGGAAAAGGTTTTTTTCGCAGTGTTTCACACAGTTTCACAGTAGTGAAAATTGAGTACCTAACGAGTTAAACTTAAAGCCCAAAATGCAGGTCGATTTTCAATATTTTTACTGATGAGAGTATGGGGATGACGCGATCGGGACCTTACACGCAATTGATACATAGTCTTGTCAAGATTGAGCTTTTTATTGCCGAATTTCGATGAGCAATGGAGTTGTTATTGTAAGAATAATTGGCAAATATCAATAAGCGATGAAGTTATTATTATTTAAGCAAAGTGCCGACGTTGCTGCATGACCAGTTGGTGCAGATGGTTTTGGCAACTAGAATCACTCGAAATGAAAAATACAAAATGTACTTTTAGTACAATAATAAACCCTTCGTACTAACGGATACTTTTGCGAAATTCAAAAAATTACTAAAATGGCACGCTGTAGAAAAAAAAGCTGGATTTTCGGCAAAAACACAGCTTTGATTATTTTTTATTAAGGGGGGAGGTACGACAAGGCGACAAGAATATTTGCTGATTTTCATAATTTTTTAAAAATTAATACTTTTTTTTTAGTATTCTTGAGACTTAGTTTAATTACTACTTTTATATGATTATAAATCATACTATTATACTTAGATATGTTTAATTACTACTTTTGGGTGTTACATGGTATTTTTCTAATCAATCTTTTTAAATGGCCGTGGCACGATCTTCGAAACTGTATTTTCAAAACTAGCATGACGTACCTATAGCTAAAAAACGAATAGACCGATTCTGATGAAATTTGGTATAAATCTCTCTCCCCTTATTGTCCAAAACATGATCCTGAATTCTGTGGAAATTAAAAAACAAATATTGTTCCATTGAAAATTGTAGCCATGTTTTTTTTGGAAAAATCAATCTTTTTGTTTCAAATCGCATCGTTTCATCGATTTTCAACATTTCCCACATTTTCTTGGTTCACATTCTCCGTATGAGTGTCAGGGGAAGAAAAGATCTTCGTTGATTTTTTTTCAGATTAATTCCGCCGACGCTTCGTGTCACGCCATCTGAGATCCTAAGCCTAACATCTTAAGAATGTTGAGTCGCTATGAAACATGTTAATAATAATTGTTCAATAAATAGCTTCTTAATCGTCATGCAATTTTTACACGACCTCCTGAATACTTCATATAAAAACATACCAAATTTTCAGAATTCTATCATCATTACTTCAACCTCCTTAAGGGTTCAAATGAAAAATGATATAAGAAACTTCTGAAAATTTGGTATGTTTTTGTATGAAGTATTGAAGAGGTCGTGTTAAAATTTCACGACGATTAGGAAGCTCGTTATTAAAAGATTAACATTTTGTTAAGAACAATTTTTAAAAGAAATAAAAAAAAATGTATCAACAAACTTCGTTTTGTTTCCGTTGCAGTATATTGGAGATATTACAAAATTGAGAGGTCAAAAAAACTTATTGCAAAGTTACATCAGTTTTCATAAGAACACATTTAATTTGCGAATGTTAATTGTTTAATAACGGGCTTCCTAATTGTCGTGAAATTTTTACACTACCTCTGAAATACTTCATACAAAAACGTACCGAATTTTAAGAATTTTATTATCATTTGCGATTTGGAACTCAACATCCTTAAGTCTCAAAAGTTGTGAAGAAATCTTTCCTTCAAAAAAAAACATGAAAATCAGCAATTGTTTCTTCGCCTAAAGATATCCCACCCCTCCACTCAACAAAAAAATAAACGCGACTGAATTATTTTTCTAGCCGACAAAAGTTCTCCCGCCCGATATCTTTGCCCACGTCTGAATAAACATTGCGCATGCGTCCAGGGGGCTTGTCCGTCGGTCGTCACTAAAAACGTCGAAGAAGGTGAAATCGTCGTGTGGCTCGAGAGTACCACGTAGCAAAAGTGTAATATACAAGAGGAAAACGAGAGCTCGCTGGAGATCGAACGCACGGCACGCACGCGGTGAACGAAGGCCGGTCGCCGCGACGAGATGTTGCCCCCGCTCGTACCCCGCGCGAGATATATAACTCCCGATGACCAAAACTAGAGCACTTTCAGGCCAACGCCGCCGAGAGAGCCGCGCGGTGGTTCGACCACGCCAAGGCGGAGACAGGACAGTCCAGAAGAACCGCGCCTCTCTCTCTCTCTCTCTCTCTCTCTCTCTCTCTCTCTCTCTCTCTCTCTCTCTCTCTCTCTCTCTCTCTCTCTCTCTCTCTCCCGCCGCTAGATCGCGAGGGTATATGGTGATGCTGGTGCGATGCCCGCGCGAACCGTAGAGAAGGGAACCGCTCGTCTTTCGCGGCGTTCACACTGCCTCGTTGTACCCTGCGGAATTCGAAGAGACCAACGACACTCTTACGCCTATTCCAATCGATCATACAATCGACATTCCGCCAATTTCCCATTTTTCACAAGCTGTTATTTAAGGTGGTACGAGCGCTCAATCGTGATTTCTATAGATTTTGTTCAAATTTTAACCAGACATTGTTCACATCATCATGCATGTTTGAGTGAAATTTCAGAACAGTCGACTATTTAGATTGGGAGATAGTGGGTTTTAAAAATGCAACTTTTAACACTGCAGGGTCTGCATTGAAATTTAGACATAATAATTTTCCGTAAAAAATATTTGTCCCCCATAATAAGAAGAAATATGGTAACACCGCAGAACAGTGTTGTTTAATATTTTGAGAAAAAAATAATTATCGTGTTGCTAAAGTTAAAAATTTTGTCATAAAAAAATAGTTGCATTATAAATATCAATATTTTATATTGTTTATGTTGTGTTTGTTAACAAATAAAAGTGTTGGTTTATTCATAACTAATTAGAAACTTTGTTCGATTAAAAATTACTTGCAAATAAAAATTTGTGCTACAGTATTATTTTAAATATACCGCGCAAACTCACATCATTGGATACGTGAAACGATGCAGTGTTGCCATGTGATTTTTTATTATAGGGGACAAATATTTTTTACGGAAAATTAATCTGTCGAAATTTCAATGCAGACCCTGCAGTGTTAAAAGTTGGAATTTTAAAACCCATTATCTCCCAATCTAAATAGTCGACTGTGCTGAAATTCAACTCAGACATGCATGCTGATATGAACAATGTCTGGTTAAAATTTGAACAAAATCTATAGAAATCAAGATTGCGCGCTCGTACTACCTTAAGGCCTTAGGCCACAGTAATGGGTATAAAATCATGTGCGAATGTAACAATTTTTTTTGTATGAAAAAGTGATTCACTCACAACATTAATTACACATCTATTTAGTATGAATATCAAGCTGGTAGAACATTTTTTTTTTCGATGTACAAAATGGCCGACTACTCGAAACTTCTCGAAACAGCTTTTTCACTCGATTTACTTCAAATTTGAAAGTTATGTTCCTAATTGCATTTCGCAGAGAAGTACGTACGGAATTTCTGACTAATCGCAAACTTTTCATTTTACGAGCAGTTTATGAGCAGTTATAACGAAATTTTTCACTGAAAATTCATTTCTTAAGTTCCAATAGCTACAAATTTGGAATAAAACAATATTTCTTAAATTCCGTACGTACTTTTCTAGGTATTTTAATGTAGATTGACGCGAATTTTTGTTTTTTGTTCTAGGTCAATAATTGTGGATGCTAAATGTCACGCCGCAGAGCGCTTAAAAAAAAGACAACAAAAGAAAATATTAGTAGTCGGCCATTTTGTACATCGAACGAAAAAAGACTTCTAACTGCTTGATATTCATACTAAATAGATGTGTATTTAATTTAATGAGTGAATCACTTTTTCATACGAAAAAAAAATTGTTAAATTCGCACATGATTTTATACCCGTTACTGTGGCCTAAGGCCTTAACGTGACTTGGTGTGAGATGCAAAACGGAAAATCGGCATTTCACTCACTTTCCGACTACTTAGAGATCTGAAATTTTGCAAACATGTATCTGAGAGGTGACAATGCATGATTCACCTTAAAAAAATAAATAATAAAAATGAATTCGACTTTCTAGATCGCTCAAATTACAAAAAACAATTCAAATAAAAAAATTCCCCTTGTTTACTTACAATAAAATGTAACTGAATTCATTTTACTAACTATTACAATTAATGAATTGTATTCATCAATTGTAACTTAACTAATTACAAAAAAATGATTGCTCGAATGTAAAATCGGGTAATCTTTTTTTTGCAATTAATGCATCAATGGGAATATTTTTAATTTGCACGAGTTTTATGTTCATCTATCATATCTCACGAAATTAAGGATTTGCTTTCGGTTCAAATTTTCGAAACCGAATTCGAAAGAAGAATCCGAATTACATTTGAAATAACAAACGTACTTGTGTTTCGAAATGTTGAGCTTTTTGTATCGCCCCGTTCAATTGTAATTCTGTCTGAATAGCTATACTCAGGCTGACTGCATCGTCGTTCCAAAGGTTTAAATGATTGCTGTGATTACGGTGAGCTCAGGGAAGATGGGCGGAAATGCAGCGACGCGGTCAACATATATATCTAATCCAGTTATACGGACGGAGGACATGATGCGAGAAAAAAGTGGTGAGAAAGATTCAACGACATATGTGTGTGTGCGCGCGCGCGCGTGTGTGTATATGGGCCTTACGGGAGCAATAGAATTTCACGAAGACGGTAGCTATGAGGTGTAAAAAGCGGAGCATACACATGCACAAGTGTGTGCTTGCGGGCATGTGTGTGTGTGTTTGTGTATTATAAACTATTTTTCAAATTTCTTAATTCTTCTTACCTTTATATATATATAAGTGTACAAAGAATTGCGAAATTAAAATTATGATCAAGAATTAAAAAATAGATTACAACCCTAAAATGATTATCACAAATAATAAAATATAAATCTACATCAACTTCTAAATTAAATATGATAATATATCGATTATTCGTACGTTTATAGGTATACATGATATATATATATATATATATATATATATATTAAGTACATATAGATGCGTGTGTGTGTGTGTGTGTGAGTGTGTGTACACGCGCATTACTACATACATACATGAATCATAACTCGATAATCTAACGTTAAAAAATATACGAACGTACGGAAAAATGGGAAATTAGTTAAATCGATGATAATTCTATACTTTAGTATTGTTCATATTTTAAGCGCACATAGCATGTTTTAAGTACACATTTGTTTTAATGTAATGTATGTTAATGTCATGATGTATATATCAACACGTACGTATTTACAGTATAGTTTACAAAATTCCCAATTTTTCGCATCTTGATGGAAAAATATAAATTGCCTTTCTATCTCAATTTGATCAGTCTCGATTTTTATGGGTTCCCCGGAAAATTGGAAAATAAGCATGCCTTTCTCTCTCTCTCTCTCTCTCTCTCTCTCTCTCTATATATATATATATATATATATATATATATATAGAACATTGTACATAAGTGAAGCTTTCTATAAATAAGAGGAAAACAAAAGAATCATTGATTATATATGATCATAGGAAAAAATAATTAATTAATAAGAATTAAATTTTTATTATAACTAATAAAATATTTAAGGAACCTTAAGTATCTATTACAAATATTAGCTTATTTATTAAGATTGAATATCAGTTATAGAATTTATAATTAGATGTCAGATTGTTGATTTATTTTCGTTATTAAATATATTAATATATTATTAATAAAAATTATTTTCAATTTAAATATATTTACAAAATTTTCATTATAATTATCAAAATAAATAAAAATATTTATATTTATATTTCGTGTGTATATATATATATATATACACACGAAAGAGTGAACGCAATACAGTAACGATGCGGCTGCTTCTACGAGTGAAAGTAAACGCCGTTGCTGTCGAGCAGCCACGCGCCATGTACTATGCATTGATACTAATACCTGTGGGCACAAGACGCACAGCTACGCGTGTACGTACTCTGGAGCTAGTGCCTACGTATAAAATCGTGCTCGACGTAGAGGAGGACACTGAGACGACCGGGACGCGGCTAGAGAGAGCGAGCACGAGAGGAGAGAGAGAGAGAGAGAGAGAGAGAGAGAGAGAGGTACGAAGATTTCGCGAGAGTGACACTGTATCTGTGACAGTCGCAGACACGTGGAGGTGGCCGGTGCACCAGTAATATACCTGGAAAAGGCGTACGTACGTGAATCGCCTATGATATCCGGAGAAGATAAAAAATAAAATAAAAGAAAAGAAGAACGTGGGATTAATCGAGAAAGACGAGGATAGTGTGCATATCTTGTTGAACGTAGGTATTTTTGCTATACAACGCTGGCTCTCGAGGCTCGGCTCCCTCGTTGCGAAACTCACGGGACTGGTCGTCCACCCGAGAAAACTCGAGCAGAGACCCATCACTTATGCGGCGCGCTGCCCGCGACGATTGTCACTCGAAGATCTGCTCGCACTGAGAACGTTCGACTTTCCACTCTCGCGGGGATTTCACGCGGGCTCGAAGAAGCGCGAGAAAAATTGTAGGATTCATTGCAATCCTTAGGTTCGAGTTGATAAGATGCTCGCTATCACGACGTTGGGCTTGTGGCGAAGAGGAGCAGGCGAAACGACGATGGGTTGGCTATTGAAATTTTAAAGTCACGACAATGTTCTTACTAATGTTAAAGTCATCAAAATCTTCTTACTAACGTCGGGAGATTTTATTAATTCGAAGTCTTTAAGGAAATTGAATTAAAGTCTCAAATTAAAGAATTATAGGGAAAAAAATTAGTCACCACAACAATTTTCTTACTAATGTTACGAGATTGTGGAGGATGTAATTTAGTTTTTCTCAGGGGGATTAGCTTGGGGTCCAAAAAACAGATCGGTTTGTTATATATGATTTTTTCCGGTGAGAGTATTGGGATGGCGAGATCGGGATTTTACAGATGATTGATACATAGGCATGCCAAGTTCGAGTAAAAAATATATATATATATTTAAATATTTCTCATCGTATCTCCTATGAATTTGAAAAGGCTCCATCGAGTGGTTCTCAAGATATCATGTCCACCGACTTTGAAAACAGTATAAGCTGCCGGCGGCCATATTTTCGTTGTTTTTCTGTATTTTTTGGTGATTTTTTTAAAGACACTCAATATATGCACCTTTGCGTTAATAAAATGCGTTTCTTTCAGCAACCGTTTCCGAGTGAAAAAAAAATCAGAATTTGGCCATTTTTTTCGAGCCTCTAGGTGGACGTAGCCCCTTAAAGAACTATACATCTTATCTCAAAACAGTATAAATAGCTTAAAGATGTACATATTAAAAAACGATTTGAATCGCATCACTGGCAATCCGCTTTATTTTCGTGTGTTATTTATTTTACTGCACTTTGACATATCGCCACACACGTACATGCTCACGAGGCGTGCAGGTTATGTTTCAACAGGCCGAGTTTTTTCTCGTGACGTTCACATATTTTCGATTCGAACGTGGTAAGAATTCTCAAATGGCGTTCATCGGGGAACTGTGCACAATCCAATTGGATACCAATAAGGACTCTCTATGTGCGGCCGTCCCTAATAAATCTCCATGACGATGTGCGTGCATTTTGGGCCTCCCCAACAAATTCGTGCCCGGATCACGAAAGGATTTTTTTTCGAAGACCCAACGAAGTTTTGATGTATCGGTGTTTTGATGTTTCGGTGTTTTGATGTTTTGTTGTTTTGATGTTTTGATGTTTTGTTGTTTTGATGTTTTGATGTTTTGATGTTTTGATGTTTTGATGTTTTGGTGTTTTGATGTTTTGATGTTTTGATGTTTTGATGTTTCGCTGTTTTGATGTTTCGACGTTTTGATGTTCTTGACCTCGACGATATATGCATGCACTGTGATTACATATCTCTTTTCAATACGAAGCTGTCTGTTATCAACTAGTCTAAAACGTCAAAGCTTAGCGTTACAAACTTGCATGAAATAAAAGTTCAAAACGGAAACGCGAAAACTTGGGTTAATTCATTACTCAATTATTACCAATCAAATTTTCAATTACAAAACCAAACATTAACATAATAGAGGTACTGCTGTTGAAAGACATCGGGAATTATACACAAATCACCATTTTCAAGTGCTGAAGAGTTTGAGATACATACTGTACCTCATTTCTACGTTATTCTCACTTATACGTTTTGATGTACCCCTCAAAAAACGGATACCTGAAGTTTCACTGTAATTCCGAAATTGAACATTAATTCCCATATAATCGAAGTGTTTTTAAAATGACAAGAATACACGCGCATTTGATGTGCTGCTTCTCTCTTGTCAAGCGACGGTTTCCTGGGCCGATACTCAGAGGGGTGACAGCTGAAGCTGTCTACCGAGCTCAGGGTAAGTGTCTAAAATCGGGGATCCTGACCAAAAAGGGGTTAAACATTTTTTCACCGAGCTGATATTTTTCAGGGTACTTCCTTATGATTATGCAACTCGGCGGACAATTTCCACCCTATTTTAACCCCTAGAGACTTTCTTTACTTAACATTTTTTTTAAATATTTTTATTAGGGCTTTTTAAAATTGAAATTATATTTATGATTCACTGAGAGGTGACGTTTTTGGTCAGGAGCCCCGATTACCATATATATATATTCTAATTTTAGACATTTACCGAGCTCAGTTCCTCCCAGCTCCTTAAGGCCTTATATACGCGAAGAATTTCAAAAATTTTCAATTTTTATTTATTTTTGATCCCATTAGCCTGAACGGTTAGGAATATTTTAAGCTTGACAGAATTGAAAAATTCCAAAAATTGTTAAAGTTAAGTAAGATTGCATTTATAATAGATACCGCGCGAGTAAAAAAATGTTAAGTTTCGAATTTTTATTATAATAATTTAAAAAAAATAATATTGTTGGTTCACACTGGTGCAATTATAAATATGTTCATTTTTTTCAAACGCCCACATCGATGCCGAGGACATTCACCATCAACGCGCGCGCAAGAAAAAATACATTGCTTTATTATGTTATATCTCCGCCATTTGTTAATATTTCTGATTTTTTTTACATATACTCAACCATGTGGATAAATGATCCGCAAAAGAAAAATGTTGTCAACATATGTGTCATTTTTTTAAAACCGCGTCTAGAAAAGTACCTTCGAAAATCGGCGAAATCGCGTATATAAGGCCTTAAGGATGTTGAGTCCCAAATCGCAAATGATGATAAAATTCTGAAAATTCCGTATGTTTTTGTATAAAGTATTTCAGAGGTCGTGTAAAAATTTCACGACAATTAGGAAGCTCGTTATTGAACAATTAACATTCACAAATTAAATGTTGTTTTATGGAAACTGATGTAACTTTGCAATAAGTTTTTTTTTTGACCTCCCAATTTTATAATATCTACAATATACTGAAAGCAACAGAAACAAAACGAAGTTTATTGATAAATTATTTTTTATTTCTTTTAAAAATTGTTCTTAACAAAATGTTAATTTTTTAATAACGAGCTTCCTAATCGTCGTGAAATTTTAACACGACCTCTTAAATACTTCATACAAAAACATACCAAATTTTCAGAGTTTTCTTATCATTTTTTATTTCAACCCTTAAGGAGGTTGAAGTAATGATGATAGAATTCTGAAAATTTGGTATGTTTTTACATGAAGTATTCAGGAGGTCGTGTAAAAATTTCATGACGATTAAGAAGCTATTTATTGAACAATTAATATTAACATGTTTCATAGGGACTCAACATCCTTAAGCCCGTAACGTACCTCGGCAAAAATATTTGCGCTCGTATCCGTCCCTCAAAAATGCATCAATCCTCGTCGGCATTGCGAACGAACTTACCGATCGATCATCCCAATCGCGATCGTCGTCGTCGCGAATCTCGTGCTATTTTGCGATTAAATAAAAAAGTGGGCCCTTTCGTGCTCTCTCGCGGTCTCGGTAATTTTATGTCGTCACCGGGCGGCGGCTCGGCGTGAACGGCGAGATCGAGAACGGTCCGTACGGAGCGGAGAGAAGCGGGAACAGGATCGTGATCGAAACGGGTTGCGCCGCGTCCGGTCCAGGAGCGAATAGGCCAGGGAGGGGCGAGACGCGGAACGTTTGCCGATCGTCACGGCTCAAAGATCCCGGCCGCGGAGATATTGGGTGGTACCGCGACGATCGGAAGGCCGTTAGACGCGATATTGCGCGCCGAGCCGAGCCGTTTTGCCGCGATGCTGCCGGGCCGCGCGCCTCTAATCGAGTTATATAGAAGGAAGCGGTTCGCCCGGTCGTGCGACCGATCAACCGAGCGACGCGCCGCGTACACTTTTACCCGACAAAAATCGACATTAATCCTCTCACGAGTATCGCTTTGCGACATCGCGACCGTTCCGCACGCACGTACACGCGTGACGAGGACAACGCGCTTCGAGCGAAAATACCCGACCAGAAATTTTCATAGGGACAAACCCTCGTGAAAAAAATTAAAAGGGCAGCCTTAAAAAAAATCGGGCCCCGTGAGGTTTTGAATATGGATTCCCTACTAGGGCTTTCCCCAACACAATTGGACTAGGCTCCAACAGGAAAATAACTGGGTTGGGTAGTTTATTTTAAAAAAGGTCGTAGCGAGTTAAATGGTAAAGGGCCCAGACGGGATTCATCAGGGGAGTGGTCGTTACAGGGCATACGATGTAAACTGTAAAACTGAACTTGTTTTTTATTTTCTAACTTCGAGGTGAATAATAAATAATCCTTTATTTGAAGAAAATAGTTTTCATTATTGCTAAACACCTCGCTTGCTATGTATCCACTAATAAAGTTGATCATTATAGGGCACCCGTGAAAGGAATTGGAAGGGCAGCCATAAAAAAATCAGGCCCCGTGAGGTTTTGAATATGGATTCCCTACTAGGGCTTTCCCCAACACAATTGGACTAGGCCCCAACAGGAAAATAACTGGGTTGGGTAGTTTATTTTAAAAAAGGTCGTAGCGAGTTAAATGGTAAAGGGCCCAGACGGGATTCATCAGGGGAGTGGTCGTTACAGGGCATAAACTGTAAAACTGAACTTGTTTTTTACTTTCTAATTTCGAGGTGAATAATAAATAATCCTTTATTTGAAGAAAATAGTTTTCATTATTGCTAAACACCTCGCTTGCTATGTATCCACTAATAAAGTTGATTATTATAGGGCAGTAATAGGGTTGCTTCATGGCTTCGATTGGGTTCTGCTGAGGCAACGAGTCGGGCCCTGATTTATAAATCAGGGCCCGACTGAAAGAAATTGAAGTGAATGAAGTGAAAATTTTCGTATAAAACTGCTCATAAAATGAAAAGTTTTCGATTAATCAGAAATTCCCTACGTACTTCTCTGCGAAATGCAATTAGGGACATGACTTTTAAATTTGAAGTAAATCGAGTTAAAATTGTTGAAATTATTTGTCACGCCAATTGGAAAAAAGATAACGAAAGAAAATATTAGTACTCGGCCACTTTGTACATCGAAAAAAAAGATGTATTTTCTAACAGCTTGATATTCATCCTAGATAGATGTGTAATTAATTTTATGAGTGAATCACTTTTCCATAAGAAAAGAAATTGCTAAATTCACACATGATTTAATACCCGTTACTGTGGCCTAACGCCTTAAACATTTTCTTGGCTCCCTTTTTCATTCATTTTTTTAAATTTATCTCCCTTTATATTTACTTTGTTTGTTTTTTACTTACTCCCTTTTTTTATTTACTTTTTTCATGTTTTTGATTACTTCCCTTTTTTTTATCTACTTTGTTATTTATTATTTCATTTACTTCCTCATTTCATTTGCTTTTGGGATTTATTTTTTTACCTACTTCCTTTTTATATCCACTTTTTTGTTTAGTTTTTAATATACTTCTTTTTTATGGCTACTTACTTATTTCAGTTAGTTCCTTATTAAATTTTTTTTACTCCCTCACTCCCGTTTTTAATGAAATTTTTCCTTTGCTTACTTTACTTTTATTTATTATTTCATTCACTTCCACATTTCATTTGCTTTTTGTATTTATTTTTTTACCTACGTCCTTTCTACATCCACTTTTTTGTTTATTTTTCAATATACTTCTGTTTTATGTCTACAGCCTTATTCATTGTTTTATTTAGTTCCTTGGTTAATTTTTTTTTTAATTATCTACTTCCTTTTTCCTGAATTTTCCGTCCTAACCTCCCATCTTCGTAGGTCCACGTCTTTACCCAAAATAGTGCCGGAACATAATTTTTCCAAAATTCCTAAAAAAATATTAATGAAAACAAAAACATCGGCTTCCTTCGAGTGGACTACATCACAGGACATTCCAAATCCTACGCAACGCTCAACGTCTATTCGAACCGACCATAAGTTGGATGCGCAAAATCCTTTTCTCTGCCGCAATGAGGGAGCTCGCGAAAAATCCCCCCCCCCCCTCATCGTCGTCCACCGGGTGACTAACAGTTCATATTCAAGACAATTTGGAGAAACTCTCGGATTCGTCTTGTCTCTCACTTTCAAGTGGACGAGTCGCCGTGGTTCGCTTCTCTCGTGTCTCACAGTTGCGCAAAACTGTAGCGAAAAGTACCGGAAGAAGCTGTGAATAGGCTTGTATTTTGCTCGCAGTAGGAGCGCAATTTGTACGGCAATTTCACGAGTGCTTGTACCTTGTTCGCGCACGGATGCTTATATATTGAGTGTGTACGTATATATATATATATATATATATATATATATATATATATTGCCACATAAGAGGTTTTCTTACATTATAAGCAAGCCTCTTAGCTTCTCGTAGCAGCGGATCTTGACTCGCGGATTTTAGTGTGTACAGCACACTTTTTTTATGGGCCAGATTCTAGCAACGTCGAATCGCAATGGCCAAGTTTTCTGTGCGCCACTTTTATAGCGTCCCGAGGAGATATAAGTATAGAAAAGGACACGACTCCGTACCAAAGCAGACCAAGAGAGAGAGAGAGGGAGGCTCTTTCGATCGTGCTCGAACGATTTCCCCATTGCGCCGAAATATCGCTCAACTTTTTCCTTCACCCTCCGAGAAAAGATGCTAACGGAATATTTGGGTGAAACGCGGAATTGCGGATCGCGTTTCGTCGAGTTATTTGCGAGAATAATAATGTGCTACGTAATCTGAGGGTGTTATATGAATATATATATATATATATATATATATATATATATATATATATGTATGTATATAAGTCATATAACATATAATATATAATATATATATAAATCAATGAACAAAGAAAACATATCGCGAAACCACCAAGCGGTTTAAATACCTACGGATTATTGCTCTAGTGTGCAACTACTCGTGCAGAAATGGTCATCGAGATCCAATTGGATTCCCATACTTGTCGCTCTGCTTCCTGATAAGGATCCAATGGGGCATAGCTTTGAAACCCTATACCGAAACGTCACGCTCATCCATTGAATTCTAATCAAGATTCGACATTGGAATCCAATGTACGAATCCAATTTGAATCCTTGAGAATTCCCATAATATCGAACAGAATCCGATACGATTCCTCATGGATCCTATCGCATTCACTCAACGTACAAGTTTTCCAAAGTTAATATCTAGATATACGAAATAAGTGGATCGTTAAAAAAGTATTAATCTTATCTTAAAAAAGTATGAATCACTTAAAAAAGTATATCTTGAAAATCGATTTCAATCACATAATTAAAAATCCACTGTAATTGTCGTTTGTTATTTATTTTGCTGCACTTTGACACAATATCACCGCCCACGTGCATGATCACGAAGCGTGCAGGTTATGTTTCAACATACCGAGTTTTTTACGTTTATTAAAACGTGCTTTTAATAAATTAAAATGCCAGGTCATTTTGAACCATCCCTTAGTTTCGATTCGAACGTGGGGGGAATTTTCAAACGGCGTGAATCGGGGTACAGTGGACAATTCAATTGGATCCCAATGTCCCTAACAAATCCCCATCGAGATGAGGGTGCATCTGGAGGATTTTTTTTCTCCCGAGATCCAAAAAATTCCAATTGAAAACTTCGAATACAAAAATTTTCAAACGACGTCAATCAGGAATCGGCGCGAAATCCACTTGGATTCCAATGTCGCCTCCGTGCGTTTGGCGTCCCTATCAAATCCCCATAGGGATATGGTAAGATCTATGGCCTCCCATAGAAATTTCTACCCAGGTATCGCTTTTTTGCTCAACGAGATTTTAATTCCCCCCCCCCCCCCCTTTTTTCGCATCCACCTTTCATTTTCACGACGGGGTCAACGCGCCTGTTGGCGATACGAGAATTTGTCGCTACGCGAGAGCGCACGCGTTTCCGCGCGCGGTAACGAGATACTTCAAAGATCCATAAGTTATTTCGATATACCAGAATGTGAATGAACGATCAAACGTTGCGGCGAACGGAGAGGATAAATTCTGCACGTTTCTATTTCCCGTTTTTTCTTCTCTCGCGAATTCATATTTCTTCGGAGATGGAGAGTGTATTTTTATGTGTAACGGAATATCTCGGATACTTCTATTTCAATATACACACACACACACATATATACATACATACATACATATATATATATATATATATATATATACCGACGTTATTAGCATCGAGGACCACCCATGAATCGACCCTATAAGTCGAAGCCGGGACCAGCGCTAAAAATGCAACTACACATATGTATACGTATAAGGAAAGGTGATTTTGAAGACATTCGACATCGACAACGGTCCTCATACCAGACCTTGGTCCCCATAGTCAAAACTCGGTAAACCCCGATTTCTTCAGTATCACTTTTAGACAAAAGGAAGCATACCGACATAAAGGACATTTCAAGGTTCTACCAGGCTCCAAAATAAACGGTTTAAAAAAGAAATTAAATTTCGTCCTCAGAATAGCCAGATGTGCTGATAGCTAACATTACACACATACAACGAGTTCAATATGTCCTTTGCCTTTATATTTATATATAGACACTTATATCTCCGCAATGCCGGCTATCACAGTGCCTCAACCTTATAATAAGCCGCGTGGCACACACCGCTCATGTCGTTTGCCCTACGTACATGTACCGCTCGTGTACCACCCATCCGCCTATACCGATTTATAACGATATATCGACGTTCCTCTCTATATCGACGCCGCGATATACGTACCTCTGCCGGGGCTGTAGCTGCGCCATTTCGATTGGAACAGGAAGAAGAACGAGAGGAAGAACCGCTCATCATCCTTCGTACATCGATGTGCGTTTTTTTTTTTTTTTTACTTTTCAATATCAATCTTAAGGGGGAAGATACCTTTAGGCGAGGAAAAAATTGGTTGATTGTCATTGATTCTTTTTAACGGAAAGATTTGTTCGCCATTTTTGAGACTTACAATAAGGGTATGGTTTATTACTTCTTTTGGCTGTTACATTCTATTTTTTTCGATTCATCTTGGAAAATCGCGGAGGTTTAGCGCGGTTTTCTAAACTGCACTTTCAAAACTAGCCTGACGTACAGATAAAAAACTAATCGATCAATTCTGATAAAATTTGGTTTAAGTTTTTCGGACTTTATTAGCTGAAACATAACCCTAAATGTTTAAAAAAATTAAAAAAGAGTATTTTTTATTGCCTAATGTAGGCATTTTCTTTCGGAAAATTCAATATTTTTGTTTGAAAGCATACTATTTCATCGATTTTCGAAATTTCTTACTTTTTCTTGGTTCATATTCTGCGTGTAAGTGTTAGTGAGAAAAAAGTCTTCGTTGGTTTTCTCTCAGACCAGTCCCGCCGACGGTACGTGTCACGCCGTCTTACGACATCCGCCGCAACCCCTTTAGAAGATCGTGAAAAAATTTGCTGATTTTTGTGTTTTTTTTTAAGGTAAGATTTCTTCACCATTTTTTACACTTAGCGTATATTTTATTACTGCTTTTGGCTGTTACATGGTATTTTTTTATTAGTCTTTAAAAATAGCGGCGCGGTGGTCTTCTGAACTGGATTTTCGAAACTGGCCTGACGTACAGCTAAAAAACTAATCGACCGATTCTGATGAAAATTGGTTTAAATCTTTCTTATGTAACTTTATTATATAAAACTAACCCTCAGTGTTTTTAAGAATTGAAAAAAGTATTTTTATGTTGCAAAATGTAACCGTTTTTTTTTCGGAAAATTCAATATTTTCGTTTAATAGCATACTGTTTCATCAACTTTAAACATTTCTCACTTTTTCTTGGTTCATATTCTGCGTATGAGTGTTGATGAAAGAAAAGTCTTCGGAGGTTTTTTTTTAGATCAATCTCGCCGACGCCACGTGTCACGCCGTCTGACAACATCCGCCGCAGCCCATTTAGAATACCGTGCTTGACCTATGCCATTTTTAAATTAATTTAAAAAACACGTACCAGCCAAAAGTAGTAACAAAACATACCCTAAGTCTCAAAAATGGTGAATAAATTGGTCCTTATAAAAAAATCATGAAAAACAGCAATTTTTTCCTCGCCTAAAGGTATCTCCCCCTTGAATGATCCGTCGATCTTTCACTGCTCGACGATCCACACGACGATGAACTCCAGCTGGATGAAATTCTTCGTCTCCATCCGAGTTAAAAAATGGCATTTTTTCATCGCCTCGTTAAGGATCAAGATGAATAATTCTCGAGAGCAAAAAAATCCAATTGCGTGGATAATGTATAACGTACGAAACTACGGACGGATATTTCGCAACTTCGTGAAGAAATGAAAGAATTTCGATGCATTGGAGGGACGACGTTGGCGACTGAATTTCACGCAGCCTGCTCGACACCGGATACGGTGACCAGCATTGGCCATGAGAACGCCGGTAATTTCGTGCCAATGTCGTGTGCACGGAATCGCCCCGTGCAGACAAGAAGAATTATACGATAGGGCGTATACCATTCGTGGGATCCAGCTATTATATTATATCATGCAGCGTATCTCGATTCGCTGTAATTCTCGGCCTCCTGATAGAAATCGTGAAATGTACATGTCGACGATGCAATATTATTTAGTTCCATATCGGTGAGAAGATTTGCGTGATTTACAGTGCGTGGGTTTTTCAAATCCAATTAGGGGCCCGAATTAAATCCGAATTAGGGTTTATGAAACTTTGGGGCTTTGCACATTAACGTAAAGTTAATCGTATTTGTTATATGTATAAAAGACGTGTACAAATACTTTGTTTACCCACTTTTATTGTAATAAATATTATATTCTGAATTATATTCTTTTTATATATAATATTAATTATATTGCACATGAATTAATATCAATATTATAACATTAAAATCTAATATAACGAATTATGTTGTTAATATTACATTACTATAGTAATGTACTATACTATAGAGTAGTATAGTATATTACTATAGTACATTACATAATTATAGTAATGTAATATTAATGAGTTAATATTACATAATTAAAAACTCATATTAATTCATTATATTAGATTTTAATGTTATAAAAAAAAATACATTAAAATAATGTTATACATTAAAATCTAATATAACGAATTATATTGTTATATATATATCAGAATATGAAAATTATAGTAATGTAATATTAACAATATAATTCGTGATATTAGATTTTAATGATAGAATATTGATATTAATTCATGTGCAATATAATTTCGTTATAACTGCTCATAAACTGCTCATAAAATGAAAATTTTTCGATTAATCGGAAATTCCGTCCGTACTTCTCTGCGAAATGCAATTAGGAACATACATTTTAAATTTGAAGTAAATCGAGTGAAAATTGTTGAAGTTATTTGTCACGCCAATTTGAAAAAAGCTGTTTCGAGAAGTTTCGTGTAGTCGGCCATTTTGTAGATCGAAAAAAAAAAAATATTTTCTAACAGCTTGATATTCATACTAAATAGATGTCTAATTAATTTTATAAGTGAATCACTTTATCATACGAAAAAAGTGGTTAAATTCGCACATGATTTTATACTCGTTACTGTGGCCTAAGGCCTCACTGGAGGACACCGCTGCAGGGGCCGAAAAAAGGTCGCTATTTCCGATTTTTTTGTCTACTCGATTATTTATTTGCAATTTAGAAAAAAGGTATGTTATTAAGCATACATTGAACTTATTTTGTGTAATTTTTTATTAAAAAAAAATGAAAAGACCACACGTTGTTGAGGTATGACAGAGCCTCTGTAGAACAATATGGTCTAACGGCCGGATCCATAACTTGATAATGGTTGGTGTGGAAAATTTTTTTTTTTTTTAAATAATCTATATAAATGTAGTTCTCGATGCACGTAGCCGTTTTTCGCAAAAAAATCACAACACGGCGGGTGTTTAACAAAAAAATGTTTACTTTTGGCGAAACTTCGACTTATATTGGAAGAATACTAAATTTTAAAAAACGGCTACGCGCAATGATAGCTACTGCAATAATGGAAATTTGGGTTTCTTAAAATTGGACATCGAATAATTATAATATAAGTGAATCGTCGTACTCTCTGCGCTCACTAAATCATCCGTAACTGTGTCAATTTTCAATATTTTAACTTGAATTTTTTTTCACATATCCTCGAGTATATATAATTTGGAAAAATGCAACAAAAAATATATTTTTTCCCATCACAATGGTGTCTCGCTTTGAGAATAAAACATTGAAAATTAAATTCGTATTGTTAATAGATTCATTCGAATTTAATTCTCATTTTTGAATGTTTAATTAATTTACTCGTCTATTCAATTAAATATACATATATACACATATGAGTATGTGTGAAGATATCCCTTTAATTTGTCAACACACCTCATTAATCTTATTAATAAAAAAAATTATAATTTGTATAAAAAATTATAATCATAATAGCTGCAATGGGTTGATAAACTTCAGTCTCAATTTCCTGCAAAAACTTAATCAATTCACAGATCATGTTCCGCACGTGTTCATAAAAGCTGTCGGATAGCAAAATCCTTATCGTCTAATGTTGACGAGGTAATTACATAAAACACTTCATTACCAAGCGAAACGGTTAAAATGCACGAAAAAATGCACAAACATATTTATAGATATATATGTATTTGCAATGCAGCGTATAATAAGGCCTGTAGACGTTTCGGCGAGGGGGCACCTGTGGGGATTCGTGAGAACGTCTGTAATTGTTGTAAAATTGCCTAGTGACCGTGTACTTTATTATTATGTATATATGAGTATAAAGGTATAGCGACAAGATGTATTTATCTCGCACTCTAATTTCTTGAACGTAACACTTCCTGGGTGGAAAGTAAAACGCACGCGTAAAGAAACAAAATCGCCCGCGCTTACGTCGTGTATGTCGAAGTTATGGCAACTTATTTGACGGGGAGGATCGTAACATCCGTGGCTGTATTTATTATATTTGTCATAAGCGTTTACACATTTATTTCTAGTATTTCGACGGATTTTTTGCAGGTCGGATTCGCTCGCATTTTATGATTGTATTTAAATAAATAAATTACTGCGCGAATTGTTTGAAGTTAAAAAAAAATAAGATCTGTTATGTACAATGGTGTATGGTTTTTTATTTGTATTTTTTAATAACGAGATATGTGATGTATATCTGTACTTTTAGTTTTGTATTTTTTTTCTCAATAATGAGATCTATCATGGATATTTGTACTTTTGATTTCGGATTTGTATTCGTTAATAATGAGTTGTGTGATGTATATTTGTATGTTGGTTTCGTATTTTCAATAATGAGATCTGTTATGTATATTTGTGTTGTTTTTGTATTTGCATTTTTGAATTATGAAATCTGTTTAGTACTTTTATATTTGAATAATGAGATACGTCATGGATATTTGTATTTTATTTTTTTAATACTGAGATCTGCGATGTATATTTGTATTTCGATTCTTCAATAATGAGATCTATAAAGTATATTGGTCTTTGTATTTTTCAATATTGAGATCCGTCATGGATATTTGTTTTTTTCGTATTTGTGTATTTTTAATAATGATATCTTTGATGTATATTTCTATTTTTCAATAATGCGATCTGTTTCGTATTTTTATTTTTTTCATAATGACATACGTCATGGACATTTGTATTATTGGTTTTGTAATTTATCTTTTTTATACTGAGATCTGTGATGTATATATGTATTTTTATTGTATTTCTATTCTTTAATAATGAGATCTGCAAAGTATATTGGTGTTTGAATTTTTCAATATTGAGATCCGTCATGGATATTTGTTTTTTTCGCATTTGTGTGTTTTTAATAATGACATCTTTGATGTATATTTCTATTTTTCAATAATACGATCTGTTTCGTATTTTTTTTTCACAATCACATATGTCATGGATATTTGTATTTTTGGGTTTGTATTTGTACTTTTTAATAATGGGATCCGTGATGTGAATTTGTATTTTTAGTTTTGTTTTAGTTGTAGTTTTGTTTAGCATTTTCTAATAATGAGATCTGTGATGTGTATTTATATTTTTTTTCGTATTTTTAATTTTTAATAATGAAATCTGCGATGTATATTTGTATTTTTGAATGAGATACATGATATACATATTATCGTGACAGAAGAGGGAGGCGTGTACGCTTTATAAGATAGAGCAGCATGTAGGATCGTAACGGCGTGTTTAGTTGTGCAGCAGCGGATGCTTGCGGTCGATATTGGACAAACCTCATTCCGAACCATTTCCTACTAAATTGCGAAGCGACTTGAGCTCTGAATAAAATCGACGCTCGCAATTATTTCGTGATAATTCTCGAACTACTGGCGGAAAAGCGGAAGTTGCGGTTGGTATTGAGTTCGCCGCATAATCAGCGGGCACGTTCGAGTGTCCGATCTATGCTTCATTTTCCACTTGCCTTTGCAACACGTACGTTTTGTTTTAAATATTTTTTTTATACTTTGAAGGATACTTTGTTCTTGCGCCCCTAGATCGTTTTTCTTCGAGGTTCGATGCCTCTTACAATCAATGCTCTTTGTTCTTAATTTAAGGGGAAGAGGTCTTTAGGCGTGGAAATATTGCTTATTTTCATTATTTTTTTTTAAGGAAAATTTCCTTCACCATTTTTGGGACTTAGGGTAGGTTTTATTACCACTTTTGACTCTTACATGGTAGTTTTTTTTAATTAATCTTCAAAAATGGCGGAAGTATGGAACGGTCTTCTGAACAGGTTGCGACGGATTCTGTCAGACGGCGTGACACGTAGCATCGGCGTAATTAATCTGAATAAAAAAACAAACGAACACTTTTCTTTCATTGACACTCGTACGGAGAATATGAACCAAGAAAAAGTGAGAAATGTTAAAAATCGATGAAATGGTACGCTTCGAAACAAAAATATTTAATTTTTCGAAGAAAATCGCTACATATTTCAATAAATAAATCCTTTTTTTCAATTTTCGAAATCATTTAGGTTCATGTTTAAGACAATGAGGTTAGAAAAATTTGTGCCTTATTTCATCACAATTGGTCGATTAGTTTTTTAACTATACGTCACGCCAGTTTTGAAAATGCAATTTAGAAAACCATGCCATACCTCCGTCATTTTGAAAGATTAATAATAATTAAAAAATACCACGTAACAGTCAAAAGTAGTAATAAAACGTACGTTAAGTCTTAAGAATGGTGAAGAAATATTTCCTCTAAAAAAAATCACGAAAGTCAGCAAATTTTTTCCTCGCCTAAAGTTGTCTCGCTTAATTGTTTTTCGGACGTAATTATACGCTATTGTTCGCCATTCGAGCATTGTTTAAGTACATGTCGATTGAACGAGCGTTCGCTTTGGCTGAATTCCGACAATGTGAGAAACCAGGAAACGGCGGATCTACAATTGCCGGAGAATCTCTTTCGACGCCAGGCAATGCGCGTGTACACGTTCTAATGTACCGGTCGTGTACCGGAACGACGAAGTCTCTCGGCTGTCTTCCCCTCAGCGAGAGTGCGCACCAGACACGATCGACTATCTCGATGTGGCTTAAAATTCATTGGCGCGGAACGAAACGATCGCGTTAACGAGTGCACTGTTTTTCTTTCAACAACCAAACGCAGGGAGAGAGAGAGAGGGGGGGATATTAAGGGGGTGAGAGGGGCAGAAAAAAATGAATCCTCGATTGAAGAAAAAAAAGATGACGTTGAAGTTTCCATCGTTGGAATGCAACGATGTTTTTAATTCATTTTTTTATTTTTACCTTCATTTTGCCTTTTAAGCTCGTGAACTTCCAATGAAAACACGTAAAAATGTTTAAGTAATTTTCACAGACCTTATTGGCCAAAAAATATGTTTTCCAATTGAAAAGAATTATTTTCGTTGCATCTCAACGATGCAAACTTCAACACCACAAAAGAGTGGATTGCCTTCGCGAGAAGAAACGTCCGTTTTCTTCCCCTTTTTCTCGCGGTGGAATACTTAAGGGCGCGAATTAACAAGATCGCAATCGCTGGATATCGCAGTCGTCTTTATTTAAATTTTTTTCCCCAAAGCTGACAATGCGGGGGAGTTAATTTTCTCTTTAGACAAAGCTACCCTGAGCTAGTATGGATTTTGAATGGCGGTAGGTCAGTGCCGTATGGTGTCGTTCGATTTTGGATTCCGTATAGACGACGCTTTGGGCAACAACAAAACTTTCTAAAATGAACAGCTTCAGGGGCGAAATAAATTGGTGAGGATGGCAATTTGCAAGTGACGATCTTGCACAATTTTATTCTGTGCAGGAAACAACACCACTTTTTTGTACAAAATAATTTCGGCGCTCGCCTTTCTTTTTTTTTCGAATTCACCGAAAAATTCGAACGTAATTGAAATCGGACCTTTTTGGTCGATTGCTGCTAAATAAAATCGTTAAATTTAATTTATGCGCAATAAATTATCAAAATATAATTTACAATTTCATAATTAATATATAAATCACTCAATTATATTTATTTTACTCCACCTGTGCGCAAAAAATTATTCAAGTATAATTCACAAATGAATAATTATGTAACAAATCACTAAATTTTATTTGTTGCACTCTTCTTATTAGCAAAAAATTATTCATGTGAAATTTACAAATGAATAGTTCATTTATAAATCACTAAATTTGATTCACAATTCTCCACTTATGGACTAAGAATTATTCAAGCATAATTTCCAAATTAATAATTATTTCATAAATCACTAAATTCAATTTATCAGATCTGTTACGTATTTTTGTTTTCATAATGACATATGTCATGGATATTTGTTTTTTTTAATTTTCTATTTGTATTTTTTATAATGGGATCTGTGATGTGAATTTGTATTTTTAGTTTTGTATCTGCATTTTCTAATAATGAGATCTGTGATGTATATTTGTATCCACCATTTCTATCCATTTGTATCCACATTTGCACTCCACGTATGCGCAAAAAATTATTCACGAATTTAAAGTTTTGACAACGTTACACTATATAAATGTTTTACCGAAAATGTCATCTCCTTCAAAACGGAATCTTTTCCCCGATTCCCGCGAAATTAAATCTTCCCTTATCCGGCAATAACACTCAATATTGATGTGCAACAAAACTATCCGGAAATCCAAAAAAAAAAGAGAAACATTGGTACAATTTGTACCAGGTTGCATTTGGCGTTAAACGCCTCACTTGTAGCCTTTTCCCGGATGATATACGCGCGCGACTGGATGCAGCAAAATGGGATGTTCGTGAATATATTCCGTTGACTTTTTGTCGCTGTTGGTGTAATCCAACGACAGCGGCACTTTATTACGTTGCGCATATATATTGTGTTCCCGCCGTTCACGTGTATGCAAGACAAATGGACTCGCGCGATTCGCGCCGAACATCCCTCTTATAAATCGTTCTCGTATTATGCACCATCTCGAGTTTCGCGAGCGAACGCGATTATTAACGATAAAGGAGCTCTCTTTTGTCGTTATTCGAGGCGCGGCAAATATTTTTATTCCCTATTATCTTCATTGACCGAATGATTTTATCGCTCGTATCGTCCGCCATCGCAGCTTCTCGTCCGGATAAGGATTTTGTCACGGAGCTTGCTTAATTCTGGGCCGAGAAGATACGCCGGGCGAACAAAGAGCTGATTATGAGCTGGGGAATATCTATATGTGCAAAAAAAAATCTACGATATTGAAGTGGGAGTAGATCTCGTAGATTTCTCTCTCTCTCTCTCTCTCTCTCTCTCTCTCTCTCTCTCTTCCCTCCCTCTCTGTCTTTTTCTTATATTGCAACGCCTTCGTACGATGCTCTTTCGTTTTTTTTTGCACATCCGGGCCATACAGTCTTTGTACCTCCAACTTTTCTCTCTCTCTCTCTCTCTCTCTCTCTCTCTCTCTCTCTCTCTCTCTCTTTGCCTTTAATCCGGACCCAGCTACAACAGGTTTTTGTGCGCTAACGACCCGCCAGAGACGCACAACGAGAACTGCTCCGTCGATACACTGAGTGTGTCCTCGCGGATGTCGGTTAGCAGTTTCCTGGGAGAGCTGAGCGTCCTTGAAGCCGTTATACGCTCCCTACATGTACGTCATAAGTACTGCACGCCGATATATATATATATATATATATATATATGCAAACATTTATGCGTATGCGTGTAGACATTAACTTTTACAAATCGAAATAGATCTCAAGTCACTTTATCGAAACTACACCCACTGAGACACGCCTGTCCTTTAGCCTACGCGAAAGCGTGTAAGGCATATGTATGTATATGAATAAATATATATATATATATTTATACGTTTGTGAGCGGCTATAACTACACGGATACGCGGGATAAATTAGTATTTCGGTGATCTTAATTAAATCATTGCTGTAAGGCAAAATAAATCAACGGGAGGCTATGCCTAGCTGTCAATTCGTCAATCCATATCGACAAGGCTGGATGCAGCCCCCCATACCGTCCTCCCAACTCTGTGAAACATTCACAATCACTTATAGGATCTTCGACGCGAGTTATAATGAGCCTTCCTTCGAGAAACATTTTGACTTCGGTTCCAATGATGGGGAATAATGTGCATTGCAATCTTGAGGAAAAAAACGGAGGCAGTAGGAGAAAATTATTCGGAATCTAAATAAGCAGGTAGAAATTTATATTGATTGTAGTTTAATCAGTCGCCTTGTTTACAATAATCAAATGTCATAGATGTGTGCGTAAAAAAATGTATGTGTGTGTATATAAAGGATATACGTTTGAACTCAGAATATAAAAAGACATATTATAAAAGTCAGATATATATAAATTAAGGATATCTTAAGGTGACACCACTGTGACGGGAGGAAAAAGGTCGTTTCTTCGATTTTCTTGTCTACTAGATTACTCATTTAAGATTTGGAAGAAAGGTCGGTTATTGAGCATACAATGAACTTATTTCGTGTGAATTTTCATTTTAAAAAGAATAAGAAATGAACATCGTTATTGCGGTATATTAGAGCTCCTGTATCAAAAGTGTGGTCCAATGGCTGGATCGATAATTTAACAATGGTTGATCGGAAGAATAAAAATGAAAACGTTTTATAATCTATATAAATGTAATTCTTGACCTACATAATGGTTTTTCGACAAAAATATCAGAAAATGGCGGTTGTTGCAAAAAAGTGTAATTTTGAGAAAATTTTTACTTACATTCGGAGGCTTGAAAAATCCTGAATAAAAAAATGGCTACGAACATCGACAGCTACCGCAATTACGGATTTTTTTTAAAATTACAAATTGGACAATTATAGGTAGAGTTATGATTCCGGCCGGGTCAAGAAGAATCGTTGCGAGAAAAACGTCATTGAAAGTTTTAGTACACCTAAATCTTTGCGCTACCTGCTCTCGCTAAATCATCTGTAACTTGGTCAATTTTCACTATTTCAACTATATAAATTGTTTTCACACATTCTTGGTTACGTATACTTTGTGAAAATGCAAAAAAAAATATTTTTTTCACACGTTACAGTGGTGTACCGCCTTAACAATATCGCAAAATTGTAGTGTCTGTTAATACAATGTGTTTTTAAGCCGGAATTTCGGTTAGTCGAATTACAGTACGATATTCATCGATTGTGAACATTTTTTGTCTATGTCTGATTGATTGTATAATAATAAGAATTTTTTAAAATATTTATTAGATGATATCTAAAAAAATATCTATATCTAGATATATATATATATATATATATGGGTATGTATGTATATGTATTTTATGTATGTATATGTATTTTACGTAAAATTTGTTATTACTATACAATCATTATCATATATATATATATATAGATTAACAATGGCGTTGTGACAAAATTCTATACAGAGTATTCAGGTACACTTACATTTCGTCTCATGACGAAGCTTTCAGAGGAGCTTAAGGATGTTGAGTCCCTATGAAACATGTTAATGTTAATTGTTCAATAAATAGCTTCTTAATCGTCATTAAATTTTTACACGACCTCCTGAATATTTCATGTAAAAACATACCAAATTTTCAGAATTCTATCATCATTACTTCAACCTCCTTAAGGGTTAAAATAAAAAATGATAAGAAAACTCTGAAAATTTGGTATGTTTTTGTATGAAGTATTTAAGAGGTCGTGTTAAAATTTCACGACGATTAGGAAGCTCGTTATTAAAAAATTAACATTTTGTTAAGAACAATTTTTAAAAGAAATAAAAAAAATGTATCAATAAACTTCGTTTTGTTTCCGTTGCTTTCAGTATATTGTAGATATTATAAAATTGAGAGGTCAAAAAAAAACTTATTGCAAAGTTACATCAGTTTCCATAAAACAACATTTAATTTGTGAATGTTAATTGTTCAATAACGAGCTTCCTAATTGTCGTGAAATGTTTACACGACCTCTGAAATACTTCATACAAAAGCATACCAAATTTTCAGAATTTTATCATCATTTGCGATTTGGGACTCAGCATCCTTAAAGCGTGGTCGTGCATGTGTATGGGTTTACGCGTACGTGCAGCTCTTGGAAGGCCAAGCTCCGTAAATAAAGAGAAAAAAATAATACTCCGATTTATCCCGTCTGTCCGTACGTCTGAGTACGTGGGATGACAAATCAGTACATTTCGATATCGTTCACCGCGACGACACGAGAAATCCGTGCTTCGCACTGCGAACGTGAGATATTTCTTGCGCACGAGACTCGCACACGTTTTATGATCTCGCGCTTCGGTTAGATCGATTATATTATCGTACGCAACCCTGCGGCCAAGGGGGACGATGTTCCTCTCAAGATTGGGCTGAATTTATCGAGAAGAAACCCAAGAGAGGGAGAGAGAGAGAGTGAGAGAGAGAGAGAGAGAGAGAGAGAGAGAGAGAGAGAGAGAGAGAGAGAGAGAGAGAGAGAGAGAGAGAGAGAGAACTGCGATAAGATACTCCCAAAGTCGAGTGTAGAATTGTAGGGTAACTTCAGGAAAAATGGGACACTTCGGGAAATGGGACAGATTTATTCTTTGCTAAAAAAGTCGATTTACGAAGGTTCTTCTGAACGTTTTCTTCTTCCTTCGCTGGAGTACTCGATGCGCTGCACTCGAATTCTATTCGATCTTGTTCCGATTTTTCAGAATACTGATTGCGTTTTTTTTTAAATTTGATTGTGATTTTCTTAGCTCGATTTCGACCTATCAAGATGTTTGAGTATTCTTATTTTATTCTCATGTCGACCTGAAAGTTCTTTGGATCAGGTAAGATGAGACACCACTACGACGGGTCGGAAAAGACTTTTTTTTTGCATTTTCTCACAGTGCACATACTCAAGAAAATGTGAAAAAATGTTTAAGTTCAAATATTTAAAATTTAGCAAGTTATTGACGATTTAGTGAGAGCAAGTAACGCAGCGATTTACGTATACTAAAAATTTCAGTTGCGTTTTTTTCAATCTGGCTGGGTTCATAAGTCTAGCTATGATTGTATGATTTTCAATTTTAAAAAACCAGTGATTGCAGTAGCTATCATTGTAACCGTTTTTTTTTTATTTAGTACTTTCGAGCCACCAAATATAAGTAAAAACGTTGCCAAAATTACACATTTTATCTCAACACTCGCTTCTTGTGAAATGTTGTTCTTTCGAAAAACGGTTACATACAACGAGAACGGCATTGACATATTATTAAACTTTTTCATTTAATTTGTTGAGAAGAACGGCTGTCAAGCTATCGATCCGGCCCGTTGAACCACATTGTCTATACAGAGGCGCTACTATACCTCGATAAAGTTGTTAATTTGTTATTTTTTTTCAAGAAAAAATGTACACAAAATAAGATCAATGTATGCTTCATAACATACCTTTTTTCCAAATAAATAGTCCAGTAACAAATAACCAAATAACAAATCCAGTCGAAATAGTAAAAACGCAAATAAATAATCCAGTGACCAAAAAAAAAAAAACGGAAAAATGACCTATTTTCGGAGCGTCACAAGTGGCGTAGAATTTTATTAGCCCTGACCCCGTTTTTTTACTACTCTATACCGCTTGAAAAATAAACTAGGCCGAGATCGAGGCAAATGAATACGTTCGAAAAAATTGTTCTACCATTTCGGTTATCGATACACAACGTATTCAATAATTTCCGATATTGAACCACCAGATCCGAATCAGGGTCGAAATGCCAGGGCTAAAAAAGGCCTCGTTCCCCGACCCGATGAAATGCCAATTCATGCCCTCATCAGAATCAGACCTAATTAATGCAGACTCCCATCACGAGAAATTACAGACCTTCAAAAAAAAACAACAACAATAATAATAATAATAATAAAAGTGCAAGCCACTACGAATTTTCGACTCGACGTACGTTCAGTTCTAAAGTAAAAGGGCAAGGGTGGAGGGGGTGCTCAATTGTTACGATTCGCCCGCTCGGCCGTGGCATTATTAGGAAAGCGAATCCCCGTGGAAAGAAAAAGGAACGAGATGTTACACACCGTCCGAAATTGAGCGCGACGAGGGCACTTGGTCAATTCGTTTCTCGTACTCGCGTTTCGTCATGAGATCGATCACGATCTCGATTATTTTTCGTAGCCGTACGTGTCCTTCTCTCGGGCGAACCGTATCGCGAGAGTCGCCACCGTTTCTGCCGTCGCTTTTTTTTTGCGGCTCGTTGAAATTGGCGTTTATCGATGTGCCCGGACCATCGCAGGGAAAACGCCTTGAACGCGCGAGCTCCGAGTATTTATTAGGCGTGTCGAACTATTCTCCGTGTGTACTCGGTCGTACGTACGTATGTATGATCTTGATACGAAAATAAAATGGGTCGTCATTGATCACTGTCGAGAGGCTCGGACGCTCTCGATTTCCATTATTTATGGAGACTCGCGTGGCTCGTTAAAAATCCCGGAAAGTTCCGGCTATGTTAATTGTTCCATTTCGATTACAACATAATTGATTGTTTTTTTTTCTTTACTTTTTGTGTCACGATGATTTACGAATTCCCGCGCTACCGTCTCCGCGCGACACACGCGAGTATTGATTAAGTAAAAAAGCGAAAAAAAGAGCAACACTCGAAACGTCACACGTGTGCTTTGCATACAATCGTTCACGCTCGCCTGCCTCGTGACAACGTGTCATTGTAAAGCCATTAATTAAACCTATCAATTTGATGATCGGCAATCGTTTTTTTTCTTCTTTTTCCTTTAGTATGTGAACTCGGGGATCTCGGGGGTAGGATTGTCGGTTTGTTGGTATCCGGTTTCTTTTTTGACCGCAGGTTCGAGCCGGAAGGTCTCCGAGTCAAAGTGACGAGGTTAGGAAAGGTTTTTTTTCACGAGGCATTTCATTGCAGTCCCGGAATCACAATATTTATCGGTTAAAGCTTATTTTCCGTGCACATTTTTTAAATGTTTGTACTCGGGTAATTCCCGGGGATTTGGCCATAAGGGAGAGATGGCCAATAGAAATATTTCATAGATTTCACCTGGTACTGCTTAACGCGTTACCCCCACTTGTAGCGCAAAAAAAGGCCTTTTTCATGAATTTTTTTAAAGAAAACTACAAAACTTTTTTAATCGATCAATATACCATCTTAAAGAACACATCTTGAAGAACGTTCAGTAATTTTTTTATTGAAAAATATGACATTGTTCAGTGGCAAATGGCCGTCAATGAAATAATGTTTTTATATACACGGTTTGCGGTGACCAACATTACGGCGAAGTGGATCATCCGAAAAAAAAAATGCGGATGGATTTAGTCAAATATAAGTATAAACTAGTCTTTAATGGAAGGATTTGAAAAAATATTCATTTTTCACAAAATGGCGGACAGTCAAAGTTAATGGTTCGATTTTAACGAAAAAAACGGCCGTTTTTTGGCTATAAAACGGCCATTTTTTTCGAAAAAAAAAATCGAACGGTTTAAAGACTACATTTTTATGTATTAAATAAGCCTGCAAAATTTCAAGAAGATCGGTTCATTGGTGTTCGAGTAATCTTGGTCACCGACTTCAGAAATGCCATTTTGAGAAAAATGCGTTTAAAGTTTCAATTTCAGTTCTTCAATTCACGGATTCTTCTCTTTCAACGCTCATATCTCAGTCAATTTTGTTCGGATCGACTTGAAATTTTCAGGACATATTCTCAGATACTTATACTTCAAAAAAATTCAATAAAAAAGAAATCGATTTTTTCAAAATCGCAAGTGGGGGTAACCCCTTAATTCGCTTTGCGTCGTACGCAGGTGCAAGTGCACAAGCAAAAGTTTGGCAAAAAATTTTAAGTAATTAAAATCCTTTTTAATTATTTCGGCTACTGCTAAAAAATGTTGAAGGTTTCATTTTTTACGTTGTGGTGATGTCATTTTGTAAAATTAATGGTTACTTTTGTATTTCTTGAATAGTTCACGAACAGTGCTTTGTTTTAAACTCGAGATTTTGCATGTATTGTTATTACTTGTTTACATGTTAGATGTGGCCATCTCTCCCGGGAGATTAGGAGAGATGGCCACGTACAGTCGGTGTATGATGGCCACAGTATTAGTTGTAATGTGTTCAAGTAATTCATTGTTCCTACATTTGTTTTGGATGCCTAATAAGCGCAAGATAAAAGCAATTGCTCTACGAGGGAACTGGATTAAAAGATAATTAAAAGCAACTAATAGTGCTGTAAAAATTGATGAATTATCGGTTCGTGCAGCCGCTGGGATCGACGAAATACCTAGCAAGACCTTAGATAGACGATATAAGAGCTATGACAAAAAATGATGCGGAGAAAATTATTATGAAACTCGTCTCATCGAATAGTGGCTTCAGTGGATAGTGTGCCAACTTGGGGGACACAAAAACTGTTCGATTATATGTGTTCTAGATGAGACCAAAAGGAAAAAAAATCAAAATCAAAACATAAAACCAAAGACAAAACCAAGAGCATAAAGCTGGCCATCTCACCTCTACTCTTATGGCCATCACACCAGAATGCTCCGGGAGACATAGCCAACCGTAATTTTAAACAAATAGCCATTTTAAGATTGATCTGATGGGAGTTTGTTTCTATTTCGTAAATTATCTTAAAGTTAAATGTTCAAAGTTTAATTACAAACGAAGATAAGTCAAGAAACGTCGGTACATTTATTTTGACGGATCCTTAAAAAGACTACCCCGGACTTATCCTACTTCAAGGGATAACAACACTTTAGCGGCAGAAAATAAGGCCCAACTTTGGCCATTTATTTTGGAAGTATGAAGAAAGAAATAGAATTTCTTTTGAGAGGGTTTATTTGACGCATATAAAAGTATTTAAAATAATTATTATAATTTTCATGCAAAATGGCGGTGACAGAGCCCATCTTGAAAAACGTATTACTTCCAAATAGTTTCACGGGAGGACGGTTTTCTCGTAAAGTATAAGACTTGGAGCGAAAAGTAAAAAAAAAATATAATCTATATATTATTAGATATGGGACTACCTAGAGATTTTTTTTTATTTTGAAAGAAATAAATCGATATTTTGCCCAAAATATAAGCAGTAAATTGTTTATAAAAAAAAGTTTACGTTTAATTTAAAAAAAAAAAAACGGCTACGTACTCCCATAGAAAACGCAATTGTCAAGCTTCAATGAAAATTTCAAATCGATGCATACAAAGGTGTTCGAGTAAACCGTCCTCCCAGTTTGAAAAAAGTTTCGACATCGAAACCTCAATAAGATCGATAATTGAACCATTAAAAAAAATTTGCTACAGGACCAATTGCATATTGTTATTATAACCCCAAAGTATATTTTGAACCAAAAGAACCATTTTTCCAAAATCCCAGAGTAGTATCCTCCCTTAAAGCATAATGCCTTTAAGGGGGGAGACCCATTTAGGCGAGGAAAAAATGTTCTGACTTCCATGATTTTTTTCGCTCCATATATTCTTTTTCACACTATATTTCAACAAAGAAAATGTTTTTGGATAAACTTTTTCACAAAAACAAAATAAAATTGCAAATCCAACCTCAAAGTCTCCACATCAATTTCCAGGCAAGGGTGTTACCCCCCGACTAAAAAAAAAAACGTTCCTATCCAAGGCTCCTCGTGCTCAAGAATTCGACAGCATCCTCGGTTATAAGCTCCGTCCACTAACTCTATTGCCGCTCGGTAACGTCGAATAGTCCATCGTAGAAAAAAAGCGTGAAAATTGTACGAATTAAAACGGAACGTTCTCCTGTACGGCGCGTTAGACGAGATTTCCGAGTGGCAGAGAATCGCGAGGGTGTGTACCAAGGTGTGTTCACCACATGGAAGAATTTGCGCCAGCCAGGGCGCATAAAGACACACACACACACACCGGCATTTAAAGGCAGAGCGAACTCGGAATCTGTAAAAGGTATCCGTGCTCGCTTGTGCAATAGTGAATGTATAGCGGATGTCAAACCACGCGAGCACATACACGCGTGGATATAAATGCGGCTGTACGGTGCTAGGAGTACACCCCTTTTTCTTGCATCGTATAAATATATATAAATCGTATATATATATATATATATAATATCAATTATATTTTTTATTTTTTACATTCTTCGTTATTTATTTTATTTTGTATTTTATTTACGTTTATTATATATATTCACCATAACAAATTATATAAAAACTATGAATGCATTGTTATTTTATATAATGTTTAATATTAAATAACAATGCATTCATAGTTTTTATACAATTTCTTATGATAAATGTAAATAATAAATATAAATAAAATACAAAATAAAATAAATAACGAAGAGTGTAACAAATAAATAATATAATTGATAAACAATATAAATAATAAATAATATCAATAATAAATAGCATGAATAATAAAATAATGAATAAATAAGTTCTCGTCTCCTCGCTAGAAAATCGCGCACCTCTGCCAAAAGCACATACCCTTAAAATACACGTTATTTTTCTCGGCTTCCACCAAAATTGCCATCTCAAAAACGCGCTGCGGATGGTACACGATATTTTTTTTTCCTTTTTTTTCGAAATAACAAAAGCAGTAAATTCTCCGTAAACTTCTGCCTCAAATATTCAAAATGTCCCGAATGTCAAACACGTTTCTAATCTTCCAATACGTGGCTGAGCGGTCACCCATCCAAGTACCGGCCCGGGCGAACGCAGCTCGACGGGGTGATCGCCGGAAAATTAGAAACATTCGGAACATTTCAGGCCTGGCAGACAGAAGTCTACGGGACGAATCCACGACTTTGTCATGGCGAAAAAAAAATAAGGAGATTCGTGCCACGCTATCTCTCTCGGTAACATCACCCAGAATCACGCACTAAATTTTTATGGCACGGCGATCAGCAAATTGACGAGAAAAAATCCTCGTTCTCTCCACTCAGACTGCTAATTCTCCGTCGCTGTAAAATGCAAAACGTACTATCCCTAACGGGCACGGAATCAATTGCGTAATTGAAGAATTTAATTCAGAGTCTCTGGCACATGGGTGTCTAGTGGAAAAGGTGCACACACTCCGTTCATTTCGCCTACTCGTTACTCCGCCATGAATCGCATCGCCTGCCAAGAAATGGAATAAAAATTAGAAGAAATAAAAAAAAAGGAAGGAGCCGAGCGATACAATGGCATAATATTTCACGGTTGCAGATCGTGATCGACCTTGGCGCGAACGCGGCTGAAACGCCGCGGATCCAATCAGCCGAAGAACGCATGGTCGATTGTGTGTGTGTGTGTGTATGCAACACCTTCGCCACGTGCTATCTACACTCGCGGTGAATGGCGTTTCTCTGTGCATATTGATATATAGATACTATGCATGAATTTACGAATAGTGCGTGCGTGTGTGTGTGTGTGTGTGTGTGTGTGTGTGTGTGTGTGTGTGTGTGTGTGTGTGTGTGTGTGTGTGTGTGTGTGTGTGTGTGTGTGTGTGTGTGTGCGTGTGCGTGCGTGTGTGTGTGTGTGTGTGTGTGCGTGTGTGCGTGCGTGCGTGCGTGGGTGTGTCCTTTCAAAACTTTGATACTTTGATAACGGCACAACGCAGTTTGGGCGTGGCAACAATCATTATCGGAACAATGTACAAAGCACGCTACAGGGATCGATCGTTCTTTGGTACTTGGCTACTCCAATGACTAATTTGTTGCTGATACGACGGTTCTTAGAATAATAATTTTAACGAACCCAATGATTCACAACGGGAGAACCCCCTCGGCTGTCCGAGATTGAGCGTTCCAATTTCTTTGGACAATCTTAAAGAGGCTGGAATGGTCCAGTTGACCCAAATGACGGCTTGTGAATTTTTTTTTTCAGCGCACTTCTGAAAATTGCATACGAGATATAGATTCGTTCTGTAGATGCTATTTTGGGTGTAGTTCTGGAAAGCCCATACTTCTGATTAATTTGGAATTTCGTGTACCCATGTATTTTGACTCGCTGATTACGAATATCATAGTGAAAATACCCGCAGATTTGATTTTCAAGGTTAACACTCACGAAAACTGATTTTTTAACAGTTTTTCTGTTTTATTTTAGTAAATATTCATTTTAGAAAAAAATGTTTCGTATAAAAGTTATAGCATATGAAAATATTGATCTTTTATGTTCTATACAGTTTTTATCTGAAACCATTCCGCTTCGAGAAAAATGGGATAATGGTCCATTATGTGAAAATTACTTAGCTCCATTAGTTTCGATATTATCTACTTACGCACTTTATCGCGGGGCGGTTGGTATTTAGTCTTTAAAGTGCATGTTTTTTAAAAATTTTTTCAATTTTTTTTTCTTTTATTTTAGTTTCTTTTTGTATTATATACTATTTTTGCATTTGTTGTTTCGGTTTGGATTTGTTTGGTTTTGTTTGGCTTTGGTTTTTCTTCTTGGGCCGTTTCTTTGGGTGTTTGGGCTTTTTTGTTTAGATTTGTGTTTGGATTTTTTGTTGGTTTTGTTTCAGTTCGAATTTATTTTTTTTCTTTGGGTTTGTGTGGGCTAATGAACATTATCTATATTCTTGCTGTTACCGATCCTTTACTATAGATAAGTAGGTAATACCGAACCTGATGAAGCTTTGCAAGCAATTTTCACTTATTGGACCATTATCCCATTTTTCTCGAAATGGAATGGTTTTAGACGAAAATTGTGCAGAATATAAAAGACCAATATTTTCATAGGCTACAACTTTTGTTGAGAATATTTTTCTCTAAAATGAATATTTACTCAAATAAAACAGAAAAACTGTTGAAAAATCAGTTTTCGTGGGTGTTGACCTTGAAAAAAATTGCGGGTATTTTCAATATGATATTCATGATCATCGAGTCAAAATACATCGATACACGAAATTCCAAATTAATCAGAGGTATGGGCTTTTCGGAACTTTATCCGCTATTTTTTCATAAAATATGTAATTAAAGAGCAAGATAATGCATTTTGATATTTATTATGTATGTATATATTTACTTTTATATTTATTATATTCTTATTATTTAGTATATTTTATATTATATAATATTATTTTATGTTTATTCATATTTTTATTATTATACTTGGAAAAGTACAAAATTGTCGATGATTATTATGAAAAAACTGCGTCAGCGAATGTTTTATATAACTCAGAATGAAATTTTGAGTGATTTATAATTGTGCCTGATGATACATTGATGTCACGAGATTATTTATTATTACTATTGATTAATATCAAGTGTTGCCGAAGTACGGCAACTTCGCGGAAATTGACGTTGGCAGCAATAATCTTCATTCGCCAGCCAAGATTCGCACTCTTTCATCAAACCTCGATGATTTAATATTGATTATAAATGGTTTACGACGGGCAAAATGGGTGTTTTTTTCTAAATATTTACAACGGTTTAGTTTTTTGATGAATGATGAAACTATTTTTGATCTCTGGTGTTTGGTGGTGAAAAAATTTCGAAAATTCATAGACTCCGTATAGTCGAGACTATTACATGTATTTTTTTACATTTAATTTTGGATTGTGACCGACGCTTTAACCTCCTCAATTGCACAAAAGCCTCGACCCGACGATCGCGCGCACGCTCCAATTTGTAAGACTGCTGACGTGCCCGTAACTACTCACAACAACGCACGAATGCCGCCGCTGTCACAATATTTTCAAAATATGTAAATTTACGTAGTAATTAAAAGTGAGCGAGCGAGCGAGAGAGAGGAACAGGATAGTTCAGGCGTCCCTCGTACAGACCGCTGTCGAATCACTTTTTGATGGAGCCATTGATCGAATACCCAAGTGCGGTGGGCATGTGCAACTACGGAGATAGAAGCGATAGATGATGTGAAAGAAATTAATTGTTCGATCGTAGACGACCCAACAGATGCAGGTCGAGAATTTTGTCACAGAATGCAGAATGCATAACAAAAAAATGTTATTTTCGTCTTGTTTTTTTAAACAAAATTAATAAAGAAAAAATTAATTGTTCGATCGTAGACGACCCAACAGATGCAGGTCGAGACTTTTACAACTGGACATCTGCATGGCAGTACTAATCAACTTGTTTTTTTTTCTTTCGAAATTCAATATGGGGCACGTGGCTTTCACAATCCTTTCATCGAGGAGGAAAGAAGCCGATTTGGGGACTTTGACATTCATTTTGAAAGATTGATAAACTTTATTAAAAATTTATGACACGATCCTCAAAATATACACAAACGAGGGTGAGAACAAATTTTGAAAGATTTTTTTCAATACCAAATGGCGGCACGGTGTCTGACTGGAGCCATCTTCGGAATCCATCAACCTTTTAAATTTTTAGTATCAAACTCAGAGAAAAATACCAGAACTTACTCAGATAAGTAATAAACCACAAGAACTAGATACTAGATTTTGGTACTAGTAACTTTGGTACTAATAAAAGTACCAAAGATCGTCGCAAAACCTTGCAAAATCTTTGCGCAATGCATATTTTTTAACATGTTTATTTTAACAAACTCAAATGCACCTTGTTTTTTAAAAAATGAATAAATAAATGCCCGCGACTAGTATTTTATGCCTACATTAAAAAACGTTCTGGTCATTTGCACCGGTCCCTAAGAGCGAGCGAGATATAGGCCGGACAGTGCAGTCCGCCGTCGAAGCACTTTTTTATGCAGCCACGTCATTGATCAAACATCCAAATACATTGGGAATTGGCAAGCGGAAATAAAAACGACAAATGTAAAATAAAAATTGAATTGTTCGACCGTGGATGATCCAACGATGGCAGATGCAGTTCAAGATTGTTGCAACAGGATATTTGCATGATAAAACTAATTGATTTGTTTTTTCTAAATCGGCTATGCGGTGCGTGGGGTGCACAATCCTCTGATCGATGGAGCAAATTGCGTGTGTGTGTGTGTGTATGTGTGTGTGTGTGTGTCGTAATTATCCGACGTCGTAGCTTCATTATTTCATCCTTACGAATATATATATATATACAGGGTGTCCTGTTATGAATGGCCTGCAACTGTCGATAGGCCAGATCATGTCCTACTATATGCTGGAATGTCAGTTTAGCAAAAGTTCCACGGTTTTCGAGATAATAATCACCTGCTTTTGGTTTTTCGCATGCCATTTCTACAAATGATAATGTTCTTTGTCCCGGATAAAAAAAAATACTCTTGCTTATTTGTTTTATCTAGAAAAGTCTTCGTTTTAACCTTAAATATTAAGGAAACTTTATGCAAAAAAGATCTTATGCAGAATTTTCCTACGAACCAATTCGAACGTCTGACTTCGATAGCCTACGGTGTAAAAAAAATGTACTACGTATACCGTGCCAATTACTTTGAAAAGTTGCTTAGTTAGAGTCGATTCATATCATTTGTGGAAATGGCATGCGAAAAACCAAAAGCAGATGATTTTTTAAAAAACAACATGAGGCCCAAAATTTCAAAAACCATGAAACTTTTACGAAACTGAAAATTCAGCATATAGTAGGTCATGATCTGACTTATCGACAGTTGCAGGTTCGTCCATTCATAACATGACACCCTGTATGTATACGTGCCCGATGATCAAGCGGGCCGAGTATCGATCGAAAGTTTCGGCCAAAGATTAGCCTCTCCGACACGACTATTATTAATCCGCGGTGCGGGTTATGTATTGCCTATTTTCATCTCTCTCATTACGTAACAAATATATATATATATATATATATACTGGAGGAAGTAAGATCGGAATTTTAGTACCATCCAGAGGTATCGACGTCCAATCAAATCAAAGTACGCATTAGCGATAGAAAATTTAGTTTGCTGCTAAACATAAAAATAAGAATGTATTTTCCGTGCGTGTGCGCGACGTATTGAAAGGCAATCAATTGTAAAGTGTCATAACGCAACTTATTACCAACGCGGGAATCGCGGTTATACAATGCGTACACTTTATACAGGCTGGAGCAGTTAGAGGGTCAAGAGCGGCACGTCGTGACGTTTTTTTTTTATTTTTTTATTTTTCCCTTTTTCCTAATCGCGAAACGGCGAGATATCCGAGTGGCCTCGCGACGAGGCATATCGGAGGCAGCCTTGGGGGATGTCCTCACGGTGCCGGGAAGTCGTGAGAGGAGAAGAAAAAAACGGCCAAGATTGTTCGAAAAGTTTGAAGACCTCGAGGAAAAAGAGAAAGAACGAGGACTCAGTGACAAATGGAGATCGCGGGCGCAGGTGATAACGAGGTCAACGATAATTAGGATCGCGAACGAATTGCCGAGTGTCAATTTAAGGAGGGTCGCGGATTGTCGATTGATGGTGAAGGATAGTTTTATTTTTAGACGCAGATGGATTCAATTGAAGTTTCATTTGCAATTGTTTGAGTTCTGCTGCATCGTTTTCGAGAGAAAAGGGATATTGGAGTGTAGGCACTTGAGGAGTCTGCGTAGATGAAATTTCGGTATGTGATTTTTTTAGCGTACGGGTTTATTAGGCCCTTGGGTCTTGAGGGAAGACACCAAGGGTTTCGTTATAACATTGTGATGGGCCGAAAAATATCATTTTTCCGGAATTTTGTTCGTCTACTGGATTATCTATTTGGGATTGGAAAAAAGGTATGTTATTAAGCATACATGTAACTTGTGTCGTGTAAATTTTTATGAACAAAAAAAACTTTACATCATTATTGAGGTATGATAGAAAAAGGTGTGTAAAAATGTGTACGATGTGTAAAAAATGATGACAACACTGTGACGGGTAGAAAAAGGTCATCTTTCCATTTTTTTGCCTATTAGATTATTAATTTGCGTTTTGGGAAAAAGGTGTGTTATTAAGCATACATTCAACTTGAAGTATGATAAAAAAATTGAAAATTATTAACGTTATTGAGGTACATACAGCTCCTGTATAAAAAATGTGGTCCAACTGACCAATCAATAGCTTGACTGGTTGGTCTGAAATATAAAAATAAAATAGTTTTACAATATACAAATATAGTTCTCGTTGTATGTAGCCGTCTTTGCAGAAAAAAAAATATATTTCACAAAATAGCTTCACTACACAATTTCACAAATTCTTAACTTATATTCGGGGGCTTAAAAAATACTAGATTTCAAACAAATAAAAAAGAGCCTACGCACAACGATAGCTACAGCAATAACGGAAATTTTGATTTTTAAAAATTGAATATCGGGCAATTGTATTTTGAGTTATGATTCCGATCAGGTCGAGGAAAGTCGTTTCGAGCAAAAAGGTGAATGAAAGTTTTAGTATATGCTAATCGTTGCGATACCTGCCCTCACTGAATCGCCTGTGACTTGATCAATTTTAAATATTTTAACTTCAACATTTTTTCACATATTCTTGAATATGTATACTTTGAGAAATTGGATTAATTTGAATTTACAACAAAGATTTTGTAACCATCCCAAAAACTAACCGAATAGTGACGATTTTTGTGAAGGGTGAGACTGCCCTTTTTCCTTTTGCCTTTTTCTCGAAACTACTTTTTATGAAACGGTGTGAGTCGTATCTCAAAATCTATTGGTCCGATTTACTCCGAATTCTGATAGAGCATAGCTAATAACATTTTCTATCGTATATCCTTATGATTTTTCGATATGTTCGTCTATTCGCAAATAACAAATGATTGAAATCTTTTTTTTGGCGCAAATCGATGTTATTCTATAACTTCCCATTTTCGTACTTTACAAAATTGAAAACACATAATCCGGTCAGACGATAGTTTTATTATTATGTTAAAAATAGATTTTTTATTTTCCCATATCAGATCAACCTAGAAACACCTATACCGGTTGGTCATGCAACGACAGTGGCACTTTGTTTAAATAACAGTAACTCCATTGTTTATCAATATTCTTCAATAAAAAAAAACTCAAACTGGGCAAGTCTATGTATTAATTGTGTATAAAATCCTGACCCCGTCACGCCAATACTCCCATCAGAAATAAAATTCAAAATAGACCTTGAATAGTCAAGAATTTCGGCAAAATTAATATTCCTATGTCAATTTTTCACTATTTCAATTTTCTCGAAACCGATAAACTCCAATTTATGGAACCAAAGTTGAACTTTCCATAGGCTTTTGGTTCACGTCCAAAAAAATCACTATCTATAATTCACGAAACGATATTCGATCCCCTACGATGATACAATCGAACCTGGATACAACAAATCTCAAGGGCAGTTCGTTATGTCGAGTTTTCGTTATATTGAGGTTTCGTTATACCGAAGTCATGTTCCTTAAAATGTTCTTTAAATAACATATGGTAGTATTATAAATATGGGGATATTTTTTTTTAAAAGAAATGTTTAAATTGTAGCATTTTTTCCCACAATTAGCAATTAGAGCATAATGGATATGATGATGTTGCATCAAGGTTTCGGGTGTCTATCAGAAGGGAATGGACAAATGTTCCTTACATCGAGGATTTCGCTATAGGGGTCGTCCATTAAGGCTTTACCCCCACTTGAAGCGCAAAAAAAGGCCTTTTTCATGAATTTTTTTAAAGAAAACTACAAAACTTTTTTAATCGATCAATATACCATCTTAAAGAACACATCTTGAGGAACTTTCAGTAATTTTTTTATTGAAAAATATTACATTGTTTAGTGGCAAATGGCCGTCAATGAAATAATGTTTTTATATACACGGTTTGCGGTGACCAACATTGCGGCGAAGTGGATCATCTGAAAAAAAAATACGGATGGATTTAGTCAAATATAAGTATAAACTAGTCTTTAATCGAAGGATTTAAAAAAATATTCATTTTTCACAAAATGGCGGACAGTCAAAGTTAATGGTTCGATTTTAACGAAAAAAAGCGGCCGTTTTTTGGCTATAAAACGGCCATTTTTTTCGAAAAAAAAAAATCGAACGATTAAAGACTACATTTTTATGTATTAAATAAGCCTGCAAAATTTTAAGAAGATCGGTTTATTAGTGTTCGAGTAATCTTGGTCACCGACTTCAGAAATGCCATTTTGAAAAAAACGCGTTTAAAGTTTCAATTTCAGTTCTTCAATTCACGGATTCTTCTCTTTCAACGCTCATATCTCAGTCAATTTTGTTCGGATCGACTTGAAATTTTCAGAACATATTCTCAGATACTTATACTTCAAAAAAATGCAATAAAAAAAATCGTTTTTTTCAAAATCGCAAGTGGGGGTAACCCCTTAATCACGTGAGGTTTTTCAGGCCACTTTTTGAGTGCACCCTCCCCTATGGTGATATGTGGTGAGATTCTAGGCTACCCCCTCCCCACCCCGCCTGCAACATCGCGTGTATTTTTTTTGTCAAGAAATGCCTTATTTTATTGCGTTACTAAACTTATTATATTTTCTTATTCTATTATATATTATATATTATATATTATATATTATACATTATACATTATATATTATATTATATATTATATATTATATAATATATATTATATTATTGGATTATTATACTTATTATATTTTATTGTAAAAAACAAAGATATATATATTGTCAGTATATTTCAATGGCACTGTCCGCGTAGTTACCAAAAAAAAATATATGTGATCTGTCACAACAACCCCCCCCCCCCCCCTCCGCAGTGTGATTAATCGTGATGTTATCCAGCCCCTCCCCCCTCATTTGAGCCTTACGTGATTCATAGATGACCCCATATCGAGATTCGACTGTACCGATTTTCCGCAACAGTGTACTCTCAAAGCTCGTACTTTTTGGCTCCTCGTCCTCCTTTCTACGCGTTTCTCATTTGCCTTCGTCCGTTAGATCGACGATAATTAGCATTCGTGCACATTTTTTCTTCCTCTCGTCTCGTGTCTCAAGCTCGTTTACACGCGTCGATCTGTGCTCGTGCGCGTGTATTTGTACATACACCGTTTAGAGAAAAGCGCGACGTGTCTTGATTATCCCTAATCGATTTTTTACCACCTCGCAATACGAACGGTATAGCGGGACATTGGGAATGGCTTCTCCGATGTGACTATGGTCGTTGGTGTAATGAGCGGTTTCAATCACGAGGATTGTTTAGTGACCATCCTGCAGAATAATTAATTAAACGGTCATTTCGTATCGACATAACGTAGCGGAGTTCTGACAATGTAATGGCTAGCTCCTCTCTCTCTCTCTCCCTCTCTCTCTCTCTCTGGCTCTCTACCAATCTGCACATATGCACACTCACAGCTATATAGTTGTCATAATAATATACGTAATGACGTGCCACGATACCGAAACGTGCAATCACATGGCAGGAACGCGTAAAGTTAAGCTATACTCATTACGAAAGGCTAATCGTTGTGCGTAACAATTTGACCTTTTTGATCGTGCGTTCGCGCGTATACATGTGTGTGTGTACATGACATGATCACTGGAAGACTTCAAATAGATGATTAGATAGAGGGTCGTGCGTCACGTTTCCGGTGCTTGCGCATTAATAATATGATTATCGAATATGTCTATGAATTTGTGTACTTGAAGGCCAGAGTTGAGGATCATGCGATGTTAGTCCGTCCACATGGGGACATTAAGGCGGGATTCTACTTTGAAACCATGAAAAAAAAGCTATTTTCGTGAATTTTTTCTGAGAATACTATTAAAGATATCGATATGGGGTTTAAACTGTTCAATAAATACACTCTTTAAGTACATAAAATTTTTTTTTAAAATGTATTTTATTCATTTTTTGTACACGTAAAATATGTTTAAAGCCAACGCCTCGAAAAGCAGGTACCGTTGCCGTGGTCGTGAAATCTTCCCGACGGATGGTCTGAAACAAAAAAATCAAATAGTTTCATGTTCAGTATGTCTTCAGGAACCGACCTAACTAGAATATTTTATATACGTGCAAAATTAACAAAATGGCGGCTAAAATACGAAAAAAAAATGCGTCTTTTTTGGGTCTTTTTTTGCAATAAAAAAATAGTTCTAATCAAAATTTTAAGTTGATTGTAGTTAGGTCGGTTGGTACACACATATAGAATATGTGTTCCAAATTTCATAAGGATCGGTTAAGTACTTTTTGAGTTATCACGACCACGGTACTTGAAAATGTCGTTTCGAGAAAAACGCGTTTAAAGTTTTGGTGAGTGATAAATCGTAGAAAAAATTATCTTAGCCTCAATCAGCGATGCCTGGGCCATATAATATGCCTTCGACGTGTTCCAGGTGGGTGTTTTCATCCAATTCAGCCTTTTCAAAGTTTCAAAGTAGAATCCCGCCTTAAGATGCAGGCTTTTTGGTCACGCCGTTGGGGTAACCAGTGCAGACATTTTTTGAGGATTTGCCAAGTCCTACCTCTATAACAAGTAGCAAACTAGAAATAAATAAACGATAATTACAGTGCATTTTCAGCGATGTGATTCAAATCGATTTTTGAGATACACTTTTTAAGGGGGAGTACCTCTATGCCGGGAAAAATTGCTGATTTTCATGATCTTTTTTTTAAGGGAAGATTTTTTCATTTTTGAGATTGAGGGTTATTTTATTACTACTTTGGGCTGTTAGAAGGTATTTGTCTTTTATTAATATTCAACCCTTTCTTAACACACTGAGTCATTTGGTCGAATCCAAAATGGCCGCTTTCCTAAAATTGAAAGTTTTTCATGTTTTTTTTGCAACAATTCAATTCTATACTTTGCGAATTTTAATTACGCGTACGTATTAAGTGTTCAAGACCTTAGACTACAGTAACGGGTATAAAATCATGTGCGAATTTAACAATTTTTTTTTCGTGTGAAAAAGTGATTCACTCATAAAATTAATTACACATCTATTTATATGAATATCAAGCTGTTAGAATTTTTTTTTTCGATGTACAAAATGGCCGACCACTAATATTTTCTTTTGTTATCTTTTTTTTAGGCGCTCCGCGGCGTGACGTTTAGCATCCACCATTTTTTACCTAGAACAAAAAACAAAAATTCTTGTCAATCTACATTAGAGTACCTAGAGAAGTACGTAGGGAATTAAAAAAATATTGTTTCATTCAAAAGTTATTTGAATTTGAGAAATGAATTTTCATTGAAAAATTTCGTTATAACTGCTCATAAACTGCTCATAAAATAAAAAGTTTTCGATTAATCAGAAACTCTGTACGTACTTCTCTGCGAAATGCAATTAGGAACATAACTTTTAAATTTGAAGTAAATCGAGTGAAAATTGTTGAAGTTATTTGTCACGCCAATTGGAAAAAAGCTGTTTCGAGAAGTTTTGAGTAGTTGGCCATTTTGTACATCGAAAAAAAAAGATATATTTTCTGACAGCTTGATATTCATACTAAATACATGTGTAATTAATTTTATGAGTGAACCACTTCTTCGTACAAAAAAAATTGTTAAATTCGCACATGATTTTATACCCGTTACTGTGGCCTTAGGCCTTAAAGTGTATTCCGGATTTTTTAAAATAAAAATCGCCCGAAGGGTTAAGGGCGGGTGGATGACGTGCTATCTGGGTCAAATTGACCCAGTGTGTCGAAGCCGTGGCCAAATATAAGTGTGTTGTGGAAGGGTTAAAAACGGCGGAGACATGGCACGGTCTTCTAAACGAGTTGCGGCGGATGTTGTCAGGCGGCGTGACCCGTAACGTCGGTCAGATTAATCTGATGATAAGCAACAAAAATTGTTCTCTCACTAACACTCATACGCAGAATATGAACCAAGAAAATGTGTGAAATATCAAAAATCGATGGAATGGTACAGTCCGAAATAAAAAGATTGAATTTTCCGGAAAAAACCTACCTTTTGCAGTAAAAAACTACCTTTCGAAATGTTCAATAAACATTTAAGATCATGTTTCAGACAATAAGGTTAGAAAAACTTATACCAAATTTCATCAGAATCGGTCGATTGGTTTTTTGGCTATACGTCTCGCCAATTGTGAAAACGCAGTTTAGAAGACCGTACCATACCTCTGCAATTTTTAAATATCACTAAATAAACAAAATACCATCTAACAGCCAAGAGTACTAACGAAATATACCCTGAGTCTCAAAAACAGCAAAAAAATCTTTCCATCAAAACAATCATGAAAATCTTCCCAGAACTCATTTTGTACATCTAGTTATTTTGTTTCGAAAATTCAACTTACAGAATGCGATTGGATCCTTCAAGAATCGTATCAGATTCTGTTCGATAATGTGGGCATCTTTTAGGATTCAAATTGGATTCGCCCATTGCAGTGGAGGATCTCGATGAGAATCCAACGTACGAAGGTGACGTTTTAGTATAAAGAAGTATCCAATACGACGACCCATTGGATCCGTATCAGGAAGTAGGGGAATCAAGTATGGGAATCCAATTGGATCCCTACGAAAATTTCTGCACGGGAAGAGAAAAGGAAAGGGACGAGCGGAAAGTGAAACGTGAAAAGGAAGAGAAGAAAGGGCGACGGAGGAAAAAGCAGGAGAGACGAGAAATGAGAGAGATCATCGGAAGATCATTATCGCTTAATCTTTCGTAGCCTAGCCTCCTTCATCCTCTTTGATCGCCATGACTCATGCGCTTACACACGTAACAGTCTCATATCCACGGAAGACCAAGCTATATTTCTACTATGTGCGCTATCCCCAAGCTTTGGCGAAATTGCCTGAATCGACCTATTGACTTTTGAACAAAAGGTAAAAAAAAAGAACGTTCTATCGTCATAGACACGAGCGCATAACGCAACCCGGAAAGATTGATCGTACGGTTATCCTCTTGATTTCTTATTTGCCCTTATTTCAAGATCGTAACGACATTCAACTGCGCATCTACTGTAGATCGGCTGTATGTGTGCCTATGTGCGTCCGCGGACGGTCCTCGTTGATCGCCTTGGATTGTAAATGAGCTTCGACGGTCGAACACGTAAATTGCGATTAATGAGCGTACGCATCGACCCCGCGGCCTGATTCGTCTTCCCAGCTCGTCTAACGTCTTCGCTCGCCTCGACTTTGAGGACTGAGCAAGACCCAAAAATGTCCTCAGCCGTGCTGTGAAAAGTATTTTTTTTGTTTCTTGCGATTAAGGATCATTCCGTTCGATCGTTCGATCGAAAATGTTAGTGCAATTAAAATTTATTAAATAAAAATTCCAAACGCGAAAGCAAAAAAAACCCTGTCAAGTTTAGCTAATAATATCTATTTTAAGAAAATAAAACTCATTTTTGTTTCAGATCAACTGGGTGGCCAAAATCAAATACACCGTTGAGCCCATGCGTTTAAAGGTCCTTCACGAAATTGCTTATAACTTCTTTAATTATCAATATTTTTAAATGAAATTTGGTATACAGCTTTGTTAATGTACATACAAATAAATTTTTTAACGATTTTTCACTAATCTTACCTTTTTCTTTAAATTGTGTTTTTAACAGACCTTGTTTTCCGGTCGTCAGAGTGGCTTAACGCCTCAATATAATAATATTTGGTAATAATGTTTTAAAATAATGTATTTTTGATATTACTTTTTAATAATGCCATATTGAGGGTTAAATACAAGTGGTCTTCTGAAAAATACATATTTATTTTGAGTAACACGGTTTCTATAGAATATAAAAATGCCTTTTTATAGAATTTTGAACCCACTTATAACCACATGGCCAGAAAGAAGCGATTAAAATAATGATTGAATCTAATGAATCCGTTTCATATCGATTCCACAGAGGAAAAAAAAGGTTAAATGCAATTGTTTATTCACGGGTGGCCGTCAAAATATCGAAACACCAAAATATTCTATTATTATATGTATTCATCAGTTCGAGGGAATAAATAATTCTTGAAATAACCTGATATTCCATTTTTTCAGTACATAATTCTGCAAACATTCAATCCCACATATGAAAGTAAAAAAAAAGGCTCCAGCTATTTAAACAACATCAATGAAGGTAATAATAATGTGAAAATGTTATTTATAAGCTCGCCTGCAAAAATGGTTGTCATCAAATTGTCCAAACCTCAAAATTGGATATACCCTGTCAATATCAGAGAGTATATTTACAGTCCACGGACACTGATTCTGAATAAATGATTTTCTTTTCTATCGACATTGGAATCAATACTAAAATTACCGCGAACTCCTCGTCTTCATTACTATGCTCAGTAGAAATAGCAGACTACGGTAAAAGGTTTGCCCGAATGGGAGAAAAACAGGTGAACATTTTTTTTTCTTCGATTTCCGGGCAAGAGTTATCTCGCCGGTCAGTTTTTTCCAACTGGCAGCCGCTTCAAAGTGCGCTCGTTGGTGTCCGAAAGTGGCGAGTAAGCTCACCCGCACTTGCGGGTGAAAAATACCTTTATTTTCATTCCTATCATCAACGAGTGTATTTATGTGCCACCGTCATTATAGCGTCATGGTTACAGTTGTGCGAACGACTGTCAGAGCGTTCCGCCCTCTCTCTTACGCGCCTTAACGTGTCCAATTATTATAGAATTGTGGAAAAAAGGCTCAAACCATCGTTGTTGCACTCCGGCTATTAGACACGCGGAAACATTTTTCTTTTCGCAGCACAATAAACGCGGTAATATATCCGCCTGCGGAATTCCTGACCGCGCAGCTGTGCCCTGAGGGTAACCATTTTCAAAAATAATAAATTTTCAATTTTTTTCCAAAATTAATTAATTAAAAAAAAAACATAAGTATTATTATTTTTAGCGAATCTGCACGAATTGCTCGGATTCAAAATTCTCAACTCAAATCCTAACTTAAAGCAAAAAAATATAAAGTACGAAACGAAGTGCCCTGCTTGGTAATTTTTTCGCAGCATTAAGATTCCTGAGATCGGCAATGACCGATATTCAAATCGATCACCCTAAACTTACCCACCGAGAATGGAGGAAAAATTTTCGTCGTCCAGGACTCGCACCCGAGGTTGGCAGGTAAAAAATCGGCACACGTTCCGTTTTCTAAAAAGAAGAAAAAAAAAATCTTTATATTTACGTATACCCAATTTTCCGCTGTACGAGACTTTACGTCTTAACGACTGCAAAATGAGCAGGGAGACCGGCGAGTAATTGTCGAAGAAACTCGAGCGAGTGCCTCGTAAAGAATGGGCCTTCTGCATGCTGTACTTCGAACTCTCATTCGAGACAGAAGGGCACACCCCAACATAGGGTATTGTACTAGAGTTAATGGGAGATACGCCCTTCTAATTGCGAGCAACCTATGTGTGTGTGTGTGCGCGTGCGTGCGTGTGTGTGTGTATATAAATGCGGAGCCATGTGTGAGTACGAAACGTTTATTTCCGACTGGATAGCCAACAGATTCGGTATGGCCGCTGGCTATACATTTTCGCCAACTTCTTTTCGAATTTCTTCCGCGTGACCTACATGTTACGATATTCTAATAAAATTTCGGCTCTCTCGTCCCGACGATACGTTTTTATTTCTTCCTTTGATTAATAACCGGGGTCTTACAAAGAGGGGCGCAGGGGGGGGATACAAAAATGTCTATCAATCTCGATCTGCGTATACACAGAGAACACGTTTCCATCTGGGTACATATATGAGTCGATAAATAGAAGAAAAAAAAATGTTGACTTGCCAAAAGGGGATTTGCACGCGTGATAAGCTTTTCGGGTCGAGTTTCTAATTTCTAACAACCAGTTTCTCGTTTCTGGTAGGACGGAGGGGATGGCGATACAGTTGAGAGTGAAAAGAGGTTGCAAAGATTTTGTTTCAAATTTTGGTGGTGGTTTCGAGAGCAGTGGGTAATTTTTTGTGATTTTGAAGATGTTGGGGCTTGTGTCATGTTGAGTTTGGGGATCAGCCATTATGGGGACGGTCCTCGAAGTTGAATATGTTCAAAATTACGTTTCCTCTGCTCTCTCTCTCTCTCTCTCTCTCCTTCTCTCTTTCTAAATATATGTACAGGGTGTCCTGTTATGAATGTTAGATCATGTCCTACTACAGGCTGGCATTTCAGTTTAGTAAAAGTCCCATAGTTTTCGAAATTTTGGGCTTTATGTTATTTAAAAAAAAATCATCCGCTTTTGGTTTTTCGCATGCCATTTTTACAAATGATATGAATCGTCAATAACTAAGCAACTTTTTTAAGTAATTCGCACGATACGCGCAGTACATTTTTTTACATCGCAGCCTATCAAAGTCAGATGTTTGAATTGGTTTGTATGAAAATTCTGCATAAGATCTTTTTTCATAAAGTTTCCTTAACATTTAAGGTTAAAAAGAAGACTGTTCTAGATAAAACAAATAACCAAGGGTATTGTTCAAAAAACCGGGTCAAAAGAAGTTATCATTTGTAGATATGGCATGCGAAAAACCAAAAGCAGATGATTTTTATCTCGCATGGAATGCTGCTAATGTAATGTTGGGTATAGAGACCAGCCATTATGAGGACGGTCCTCAAAGTCGAATATGTTCAAAATTACGTTTCCCTTCTGACTCTCTCCCTCTCTCTAAATACACACACACACACATATATATATGGGGTATTCCACGTGAACCCGGTAGACTTTTTCCCTGACCCCCGCCAATACGCGTTATTTATTTTTATCTGATTCCATTAACTCTATAAGACACCCTGATTTTTTTTACATTTTTTGAAACAACCCTTAGTAAAAAGAAAATATTACGAAAAAACGCCCCGTTTTAAAAATCGGAAAAAATTCCCAAAAATGCGTGATTATATGTAAAAATTTCTCAAGCTATCACCCGCAGTGGAAGTATGATATTTTCTGTGCTTTCTGAGCGATTGACGTTAAAAAAATCCGAAAAATTCAAGAACCGCTTACTTCGGGCGGACACTTAAATATTTTGATACCTACAATGAATTTTTTTGACCATCTTTGAATAACCAAATCACAATCATGGACCTTGAACAGTGAGCAGTCAAAAAGTTCTGGTATCAAATACAATTGAAGTCGTCTTCAGCACAGAAAAAATTATACGTCCACTGCGGGTGATAGCTTCAAATGTTTTAAATATAATCACGCATTTTTGGGAATTTCTTTTCATTTTTAAATCGGGTCGTTCTTTTTGCGGAAAAAAAAATCATTTTTTGCCTAAGGGTTGATTCGAAAAATGTAAAAAAAAAATCAGGGTGTCTTTTAGAGTCAATGGAATCGGATGAAAAAAATTAATCGAATTGGCGGAGGTGAGGGAAGAAGTCCACCGGATTCACGTGGAATACCTCATAAATATATATATGCATGTGTGGACCACAAAGAAATTATATCTAGAAATTATGCTCAATTTTCATCAATTACGTCTTCATAACGCCAATCAATACTTCTTTTTCCACGAGCATTCGTAATTACAAAATTAGTTTGTGCGCTGTTTCGCGGAATCGGTGTACATCTCTGTCTCGTGTCACAGTTAAAGTGCAGGTCAGCGCATAGACGCTGGGTATTTAGTTTCATATATGAATTCCGCGTATATATATATATGTATGTATGTATGTAGAGTTCGTGTAAAACACACGAAAGTGCTTCCGCTCGGCAGTATAACGTCAGATGCGAGAAACTGCAATGATGGCAGAATAAAGATGCTGCTGAGGATCTTGGGTGGTCCAGTGTGGATTACCATGGCTCCTACATTGTATATATAAATATATGTACAGCTATGTGAGAGCCTAGTAGCATCGTTTTCGAGCAGCGAACTCCGCGAATTTTTCACGAGGAAGAACGCAATGATATCCGATAATTGCACGAAATATAGTCAACTAACATACGGTCCAGGGTCGTTTCCCGTGCGCTCCTTCATTCTTACCATCTCCCATTTCGAAAGAAAGAAAAATCAGAGGCTAAGTCTACGAATAACTCCACTTATAGAGCGTTCAGGTAAATGGGCTCTGTTCATATAATTCATTTTACACGGCATGTAGGTACACACATTTATATAGGTATGTGTGTATATATATATATATATGTTTGTGCATAGATATACAGACACGTAAGCTTATGTATGGGAGTTTCCGAGAGGTGAATCAGTCGTAACCTCTTGGCGTCGATAAAATCACGAGATAGCAGTAATTTTTGATTGGAAAGTAATTTCATCCATTGTCTATCGCGATATCCGTCGCATGAAAATCGTTCGCAAGTCGGGCGAGGTCCGTTCAACTCTGATTAAACAACAATTATTCTTTATAAGTAATTGTGTATCAGACTGGAGAATTATTCTGAAAAATGATCATGTGGGTAGCTAAATGATAATTATTATTTATAACTGATCGACCAATACTGAAGAATTGTTCTGATCGAATAATACTGGAGAATTGTTCCAATCGAAGAATACTGAAGAATTCATCTCACAAATGATGAAGGAGATAATTATATACTCATTATCTACAACAAACAGAATAATACTGAAGAGTACGCGGAAATGATCGAGTGGCTTATTAAATAATAATAATTATTCATAACTAATCAAGTGGGCAATTAAATAGTTATTATTATTGATAACGAATAGAATGCTATTGAAGAATTATTTCAATCGAAGAGTATTGGAGAATTAATCTCACAAATGATGGAGTGGGATATTGAATAATGATGATTATTCATAACTGATCCAATAATACTGGAGAAGTATTCTCATTGAATAATACTAAAGAATTATTCTCATCGAATAATACTAAAGAATTATTCTCATCGAATAATGCTCAAGAATTATTCTGATCAACAAATACTGAAGAATTAGTCTCACAAATGATCGAGTGGGTTATTCAAAAATTATTATTGCTTATAACTAATGAAATAATACCGAAGAATTATTCTAATGGAATAATACTGCAAAATTATTAGTATCCAATAATACTGAAAAATTATTCTTATCGAATAATACTAAAGAGTTATCCTTATCGAATAATACCGACGAATTATTCTTATCGGGGAATACTAAAAAATGATTCTCATCGAATAATACTGAAGTATTATTCTAGTTGAGCGATACTGAAGAATTGTTTTCACAAATGTTCAAGTGGGTGATTAAATAGATATCATCATTGATTGAATAATACTGAAGAATCATTTCTATCGAAGAGTATTGGAGAATTAATCTCACAAATGATCGAGTGGGTTATTAAATATTGATGACTATTTATAACTAATCAAATAATTCTGGAGAAGTATTCTCATCGAATAATACTAAAGAATTATTCTAATCGAATAATGCTCAAGAATTATTCTGATTAACCAATACTGAAGAATTAGTCTCACAAATGATCGATCGGGTTATTAAGAAAATATTATTGCTTATAACTAATGAAATAATACCAAAGAATTATTCTAATGGAATAGTACTGAAAAATTATTCTTATAGAATAATACCGAAGAATTGTTCTAATCAACAATGCCCAAGAATTATTCTAATCCAACAATACTGAAGAATTATTCTCACAAATTGTCGTGAACCACGTTGGTGCGAATTCCCCAAGACATGCCTTTTCCTCCAACTTTAAATGACAAATCGATGCTCGAGTTTGGTGCGAAAAACTTACGAATCGTATGCAAAAAATGCACGCATCCCTGGACTCGGAATGAGCACGATGCGTTGCACGTGCCCCTACGTATGCACGAACTGAAATCTAAGCGCGGAACGTGCGAGTTATTTGATCCGCGGGTTATTTATCGGCAATGGATTGATCGTTGCTCGGGGGCATCGATGTTCGAGGATCGATCGACAGTTATCATATTTCTCCTCTATACCATATATATATATATATATATATATATATATATATATATATATATATATATATATATATATATATATATATATATATATATATATATATATATATATATATATATATATATATAAATGTATATATATATATATATACATATATATATATATATATATATATATATATAAATAGCATATCAGGTGCCTCGTATCTATATACATCGTATGCAGGAATCTCCGTGACGTTGTACATCACACACTTGGTGCTATACTCGCTGCGGCGCACGTCTCGTCTCGCAATCGCAATGACAGTGACAAAATACCATTTAAGCGCGTTGACCATCGCGCGACGAATAAATGATACACGATGCACGCACGAAAAAGTGCCCAATCATTTTTCCCGCTCAAGAGAGAAAAAAAAGAACGCAACGTTGAAAGGTTCATTATCGGGATGTTCTAATTTATCGTAAGTGGGAATATTAAATGATCGCTCGTCTCCGATCGCGTCTCTCATCGCGCGATCACGCTGCGTTCTTCGCTCGGACCTCGAATGCGATTGAGAAATGTCATAATAAAGAGCACTCATCGGGCGCGTTTGATTAATCGTACGAAATAATTATAAAATGCCGAATTCACTCGCACTGACGTGGAGAAGAAACTTCGAGGGGACGAGCGTTTCATCGATGAATATTGAAATGTGACGATTTTTTTTTTGACACTCGTCAGATGGAAGATCAACTTTGTTCGAGCCAATTTCGCTGTATCGTTTTCGAGAATTTTTTAAGCGTCTGGACAATTTGAGACGATTTTTGGGAAATGTCGCGGATTGAGTTGAAATTTTGAATTTTTTTGGATTGGTCGTAAATCTGTGATCAATTGCTTAGATTAATATCCTTTTTTTTTAACGAAAACGATGTAGCTTAAAGATAGATTATCGTCGAGGCGTAAAAAATGCATGAACTTCGGGAAATTTTTTTAATGTAAAATAAATGCTTTTGGCAATGGGTTTCGACGTTTTTTATTCTTCTATCCCGTTGAATAAAGCCACAGCCGTGCCAGTTAATCTGAGACAGAAACGGGTTAAAAGTTATTGGACTGGCCTAAATTGGGGGGGGGGGGGGGGGGTCTTATCGTTTTTGTTTTCCGAAAAACCCCTGAAAAACAAAAGGGCAGCCGTTAAAAAAACCTATTTTTTGCCCGTTTTTTGCTTCAACGGACGAAAAGAAATTACTAAATTAAATTTGAACAAAAATCGCTTCTCATCGGCCGCGAGAATTGAATTTCCTTTCAATAGCACAGAGATTTATGTGAATCGATTCATCAGTTGAAGCTGATCCAGAAAAACGCTCCGAACGCCTCAGCTCTGTTCTCCAGCCGGCGAACGGTTCCGCTCAACAGGCTCTAAATTGAAAAATACTTTAGATATGAAAATATCCTTTTACCCAAGTGTTTTAAAAACTCCAAAGACGCAAATTACGTATGCAACAGAAATCGAATTTCTCATCGTCATGAGCCTGTCCTGAAGCAGCGAACCTTCGACGTTGAGCTTTCATTGGTGGAATCCTCGTCTAAAAAAAATCGGTAGCCTCGTCGAAAGAACGGTCGTCGAAACAAATCGCCGGACAGGCCAATTGACAAGCTCTGATTCGCGAACTACGAGAATGACACTGGCTCGTAAAGAGGTGTGCTATCTCGATGTCGAAATGTTGCCAAAGTGCCACCTCGCGATTGGTATCCCCACGTGGTCGTGCCTGGGAGCCAGTTTGGCAGCCGAAAATTGCAATTCTCGCATAATGAACAATTGGCGGGTAAAGACATATTCAAAGAGAAGGTCTACGGCGGAGCTCCAACGGATCTCGTCTAGGATTCGATCCTGTGTGCAACGCGAGGCGGTGAACGAGTTTGCGATCCGGTCAGCAGCATGACAGATCTCTCTGCCTCTCTCTCTCTCTTTCTCTCTCTCTCTCTCTCTTTCTCCCCGCCTCGACAGAGAGAAGGAGCAAAAGCTATAGAGCAATCGGTGCAAGAGTTCCCCTTTCTATGTGGGTGGAGTCGCGTTTACTCGAGGCTGTCAGGGCCAACGCGTTTGCCGTGTTAAACCTCGGCTGTATCGCACTGTGGCTACGTCCTCTTTGAAGCTTGCTGCTGTTGCTGACTCGACGACTCTACAGCTCGGCGTTTCTCGGCTGGATCTATCATTTATGCTTACATATACAGGGTGACAATTATAAGCAGGCTATATTTTTCAATGGGCTTGGGCGAAGATTTTGCCAGCGATAAAAAAAAATTATGGTCAGTGGATTTTCAAGCCCCGGGAAAAATTATAGTGTATTTCTGTGGTGAGCAGTATTTGCCAGAAAAAAATTGAGCATTCTAGAGAAAAAAAAGTTGAAAGTGCATTATTGAGTACAAGAGAATGAAGACATAATGAAATACCGAATACGAAACACTCCTGAGAAGCTTATTGCGTGTCGTCGAGAAAAAAACATATTATCGAAGATGCATTTTAACGTGGACCAATGAAATTTCATTGCTTTGATGGATTGCACCCAACAGGTGGCCGGAAAAAGATACATTTTTGTGAATTTTTCTCGGGAGAACGTGGGCTGGGTTTCAATTAATTTTTTTTACATCGTAGAGTATGGTTTCAAGTATGTTTAAAAATGTTTGTCTTGAAAAATATTAATCAATGTAGTAGATACGAATGGTTTGTGCAGACCGCTGTTTGGAAAACGTCCTTCACGATGACCACTCCTACTCGGAAACAAATCATCCGAAATAAAAAATCAGACGCATTTAGTTTTTGCCATACAATAATCTAGCGCTCGGACGAAGAATTTTTAAAAAATGTTGATTTTTGAACAAATTGCGGTAGTCCGAAGTGAGAGTATCGATTTTCGGTGAAAAAAATTCTTTATTTTTGTTGATGACAAAAACAATGCCTCGAAAAAATTAATCCATCATTCACGCACTGCATTTTAAAATGTAGAGAAAACATGTAAAGCTCGGAGGTGTCAGCCCTGCTGACGCAGACTATAACGTTTTGCGAAACGTCGGCACAACGCTGATTCTCAACACCTCCTCCATCCGGAAGCCACATACTCTTCGAAAAACATGTCAAATTTGAAGTTGATCGGTGCAGTGATTTTTAAGATATCGTGGTCACCCATTTTGAAGAAAGTAATTTTAATAAACGCCCTTTGCTCCCCTGTGATTTCCTAAAAAAAAGTTTTCCTAGAAGTGTTCCGCAATTGAATTATCTTAATTCTGCTCAGGTCAAAACGAAACTGTGATTTTCATCCGGAAGCTCAATTTTTCTGGCAAATCCTACTCATCCAAAAAAAAGTCGCTATATTTATTTTCGAAACGTACTCAAAAACCCATTAAATATCACATTTTTCTCGTGGCCAAAATCTCCGCACCAGGCCCATAAAAAACCCATGGCCACCAAACAATCATCACCCTGTATATCCACGTGTACACGTCGCTCTCGATGCCGATCTACATGTATACATCAACCTGGAGCGTTTGACCAAAAAATGTATACCCACTGTTCTATACGCTCTATTAGCGGAAAACGAAAGTGCGAGATCAGCGACAGCACAAAACCAAGCAAGGCGGAACGGCGGACGTCGTGACGTCGTCACAATTCTTCGTCCTTTCTATCTCGAGCGCGGCTCCGATGTAATCATTCACTCCCGGTTACACGGAGCACAACGGCGGCAGCAAAGGAAACTACGGAATGCTCGGAAACGTAGACACAGCGGTGTGGTAACTTTGGGAAGTGGATCACGTGACTTTTCGATCGAGAGGTGTTTCACGTGGGATTCAGGATAGGTCGGAAGATTCGTCTGCCTTTGCTTCGATCAAAATTTTTTTTGGGGGCCTTTTAGCCCACACTTGTCACCTCGCCGTTTCTCGGGGTGTTGCCCACACTCGCTCTTTCCTCGTGCAATTGGAATTTTCCCCGAGGGCACAGGCAAACTGCGGAAAACCCGCGGAGAAATGTAGCGCATTGTACATCGTTGGCGCGATTACACAATTGGCAACATCGGACAGGGGCGTGATCATCAATTTCGGAATCAACCGTTATTGCGAAACGGAGAGCGCAGCTGTTTTCAACTAGGAGGATTGAAACAAGGGCCACACCGGGTGGCGGGACAATTAATAACTTAAGTGTATTAGCGAATCATCGTTCAAGCAGCGAGAGTCGCGGGGGATATGGATTTTTAATGAGCACGCTGATCTGGCGCAATGTGTGCGGGCTGGTCAGCTCTCTCTCTCTCTCTCTCTCTCTCTCTCTCTCTCTCTCTCTCTCTCTCTCTCTCTCTCATGATTTTGAGTAAGCAGCCTCCTTCATCGAGAATCAAAAGAGATTTATGAAACTCCACGTGAAATCGTTGCGTGTAACAGAGTTCATTAATAACGACAGACTTTCGATACGAGCAGTCGATTCTTCACCGGGAATGTTTACCGCCTCATAAGGACACTGCGTTTTGGGGGAAATCAGTCGCAAACCTCCATCCAAGTTTTTCGTGAGTCGAAAGAGCCTGAAATCTTGATACCGTGCTTGCAATAAGCAGGTCGTTTTATCGGGGTGGAATATTTCGAGAGATCGAGAGATCGGTAAAGTCGTTTTCGTTGGGTTTGTCATTTGGACAAACTTGGGTTTGTCATTTGGACGTCACTGGAGTGGAGGCAAAAAGAATCCGTTTTCTTCAGCTACACTTACGATGTTGGAGACTTTACCGGATCAGGGACGTTAGGGGTATCCGGAGGATGAATGAATAGCGAGAGGGGTTGATGGCTTTTGCGATCGTCGCACGTGTTCACCCTTTCAACGAGATCAATCCGTCGGCACGTCCTGGTTAGGGCAGTTCTTCGCTTTGCCCCGAGACCAAGAAGAGCGAGAGAAAGGGAAGGAGAGAGAAGAACTCTGAGATGCAAAAAGTCGAATAATAATAGAGAATAAGAGAGCGCAAGAGGGAAAGAAGAAAACAGAGAAGATCGCGGAGCGGAGTTGGGCAGGGAAGAAAGAGAACGAGAGAAACAGAGTGGCGGAGAGCAGAAGGAGAGGAAAGAAGGACAGATAGAAAAAAAGAGAATAGGTGAGAAAGGGAAAGACGGAAGGACTAGCGAGAGAAAAAGCACGAGAGAGAGAGAGAGGAGGGCAGATGGAAGCCAAAAAAGAGGAGGGTAGATGGAAAAGAAGATAAAAGAAGAGAAAAGGGAAAGACGAAAAAAGTACTAGCGAGAGAAAAAGCAAGACTAGAGTGAATGAGTGAGTGAGAGAGAAAGAGCACCCGCGGCAGCACTCGGAGCTTCACAAGTAGCAATAGAGCTCGCGCGCGCGGTATTCGAGGCATGGTTGACCCTTTCATGTATCGTGAAACGCCCGCGGGGTCAGCGATGTCAAGTCGTGGGCTTCTCTCCGCAGCAGCCAAACGGCTTTGCCACAAGCTCGCCGCCACTGACCCCTCCCCTTCGCTCCCATACACTTTTGCCGCGCGCATATGTACGTACTGTACACGTAACTATGTATGTACATGCTCCAACTATGTATGATCGAGAATAATAATAACGTATCCGTCCCTCTCTCTCTCTCTCTCTCTCTCTCTCTCTCTCTCTCTCTCTCTCCTGCTCTCTTGCGAGAGAGGGAGAGAGAGAGAGAGCGGACGTAAGATTCACCGGGCGTGACGCCCGGCGATGTCAAAGCTGCTGAAATTCTTGCCTGGTCCAGCGGGGCCCGCTCGACACACTCGTGGCGAAACTACACGCTCGCACCACACGATCGATTTATTGCATCGTTACCTTGGCGCGAACGATTACGTTACGACACCGCGAGAGAAATCACGCTTACAATACACGTACGCGCCAACAGGAATCGAGCCTCGTAGTTCGGGTAACCATTCTTTTTTTCGCCTCTTTTTGTGGGAGCAACTATTTTTTTTTTTTTTTTTTCGTCCGCTGGTAATTACTTTCTTGGCGTACGGTGGCTATGTGTGTTAAGGAGAACGTATTGTTGCACGAAAACAAAATCGATCGCTCGATCACACCGTGGATACGATACGTTTTTACCGTCGCGGAATGTCCGGACCGGCGTTCTTTCTTTCTGCAACGCTTAGGACTTCGCCGTCGTACGGAGATGAAATACTTCGGGGGAGCACCGAAGATTTTTGCAACGCGATGGACAGTCTCTATGCAATCGATGGTCTTGGAAAGGAATTTTATTCTCGGAAACGAAATACGGATTTAATAAGATAATAATTTAATAATATTATAATAAATGTTAATAAGATGACGTGATTAAAAATCAAGATAGAACAACATAAAAAAGGCAAAGTGCAGTGTATTTAAGGTAAAAGTAGGAAGATAAAGTAATATTCAACAGATAAGGGCTGCGTGGAATGTTGAGCCATCTTTTTGCAATTAATGTTCTTGTGAACGATTTGTTTTTTTTAAATGAAAACAAATGAGATTTTAGCATAAAAGTAAAATAAGTTGAAAATAAAAATAATATCATAATAATTAAATAATAAAAGAATGCAATTAAAAAATACAAATAGTGTAATGTGAAGAGAAGATAAAAGGAAAATAAATTTAAGATAAACCCAAGAGATAAAAGATTATTTAACTTTAATAAGACAAGGTTTTTGCGAAATGTTCGACAATCTTATTGGAATTAATGTTTTTGTAAACATTTTGTTTATCCTGAAAATAAATATAATATATAAATAATATATATAACAAAAATTATCTATGAAAATCCTTAAACAAATTTTCTATTTACTCTTATAGAGATACATGAACTACATTTGCAATAAATAATTTTCTCAATAATGAAAAGGAGGAAATAAAAATCAAAAACAGAATTATCGTTGCATTTCAATGATCCAAACTTCATGAGCATTTAAATTTGCTGCTTCTCATATATATGTACATACTTACTATTGACTATTTTTTAAAATTAAACTTTTAATATTTCCCTAATTCCAACGTATGGCCGTGCGAGTTGTAACGTATTACCCTTCTCAATAGAACCCTTTTCCTATCACTACCTACCCGCACTCCGCTAATCTAGCCTAACTTCCGTTCCGGCACCAGCCATTTTAAGGAACACGTAAAATTGTGTTGAAGAGCATTTACACTAACTTTTAAGTCAATCTGAACAGATATTTCTTTCACCATATAAACTTTGCTGCCCGCTTTCCCCTTAAGGATTGCATTTCCAAAAACGCTAAAATTTCATTAATTGTGTCTAGGAGCAATAATACAAAGTTTCAAGTAAATTTGACCCGATTTTTTTAATTTTCCGTACAAACTTCGTCACCCCCTTTCGTTTAGGGGTTGAATTTCGAAAAGCGCTAAAATACGTGTATCATTAATTGTGTTGAAGGTCTTTAACCCTAGAACTACACACCGGCGTTGATATCTACCCCAGGCGAATGTAGTTTAGAGGGAGACAAAAATGTGCTTGTAGTTATAGGGTTAACACGTTTTAAAGAAATGTAAAATTTAATACGTTTTAAGTAAATCTTCTGGCCAGATTTACAAACTTTGCCACCTCTTTCTTCCCTTAGGAGTTGAATTTCTAAAAACGCTGAAATACGTGTTTCATTAGTTATATCAAAACCCACGAATACCAAATTAAAAGTCAACCCGACCAGATCTGAAAAGAAATTTCCATACAAACTTCGCCACCACATTTCTCCTCTTAAGGGTTGAATTTCGATAAATCCCTGGATGAAGTCGCGTAGAGGTACCTCCGATTAATTTAGGATTTTGTGTACCAATGTATTTTCACTCACTGATCACCAATATGATAGTGAAAATACCCGCAAATTTGATTTTCAACGTCAAAACTCACAAAAACTGATTTTTTAAATGTTTTTCCATTTTATTGTAATAAATGTTGATCTCAGAGAAAAATGTTTCCTACAAAAGTTGTAGCCTATAAAAAGATTGATTTTTTATGTTGAGTATAAGGATTGTTTAAAACCAATTTGTTCAGGGAAAAATGGGATAATGCTCTACAAAGTACATTTTCCTAAACTCCATTAGTTATGATATTATCTAGTTCGATCTTTAACACTCTACGCATACCTAAACAACAAACAACACACAACACAACCAACGAACCCAAACAACGTGACAAATAAAGTAATTTTATCCCAAGGGAAAAATGGGATCGTTATCCCATTTTTCTCAAAACAGAATGGCTTTACACAGAAACAGTATAGAACATAAAACATCAATCTTTGTATAGGCTACAACTTTTGTGGGAAACATTTTTCTCTAAGATCACCATTGATCAAAATACCGTACGAAAACTTTTAAAAAATCAGTTTTTGTGAGTTTCAACCTTGAAAATAAAATTTGCGGGTATTTTCACCATCATCCTCCTAATCAGCGAGTCAAAATACCTGGGTACACAAAATTCCAAATTACTCAGAAGTATGTTCTTCGCGGAACTAAACCCAAATTCCTTCTTGGTGGGTACTTACGTTACAAAAGCAACCTACGGTCCAAATTTCATACACATTAGCTTCAGCGGTTTTGGCTCGGCGTTGATGAATCAGTCAGGACATGTTCTTTTTATATGTATAGACATAGGCCTTTCAAATAGAAAAATAATTTCGTTGATACCTCACACATAGCCTGTTTTATTCCATTTCGACATCTACCCGCCCTTTTTGAAAAACCCTTCGTTAGGTGTAGTAAAAAGAAATGCATTATTCTTGCCTTCAATTTTATACAAAAATAATGGATTTCGTTTGCCACGCCCAATATATTGCATAAATGAGTAAAATCGGAGTCGTCCTAAGCATGTCCTAGGAGTGAGAAGAACTCGACCCACCTCGTTCCTAATGTTGTTATCGTATGCGCAAAAGAAGTTCTCTTCTGCGTCGCTAGATCTTTAGTACATATATATATATATATATGGGATGCTGGGATTTTACATACGTAGACACGGGTATACAGTTGTCCAGGTATCCGCGAGACTGGTCCAGCACTAACGGCTGATAACGCGAAGGTGAAAAGAGAAATCCTCGAGTGATACCTTTCCTCTTTCTCACCTTTATCCCAAGTCTCGCCGTGCTGTGTGGACCACGTCGCGTGACTCTTATCGATAAGAAGGAAGCTGGCGCGAGAAAGGATGCACGGCGCGCGATGTCCGTGCCAGAAGGTGTTGCCCCTACATCCTTTCCACACGGTGAACTATTCCGTACAAGAGGTACGTGCACGCTCCGGTTCTAGGTACACACGTGACCGAGATGGAGGATGTTCCGTTGCTATTTCCAGGTCCGTGCGCAGAGGGAGACTAGGAGAGAAATGTTCATTGATAATGAACATTTGACCGCTAGTTTTCTTTTCGTTGCATCGTTTTTTTTTTATCAACGAAAATCGAATGTTTTTTAATGGAAAATCGACACTTTTTGCACCGCGGCCATTTTTTCAAAAATCAATATTTCGTTAAATCCTTCATCCAGGCACTAAACAATTTCATGCAAAAACTAAACAAAAAAATTTGTTTAGTTTTTATAGGCTTAAGGACATTTTTCGAACAGCCGTCAGCACAAATCATTGCATCTACCACGTTTGTAAATATTTTTGAATGCAATAATTCTGAAAAATACCTAAAACCATACTGAATGCCGAAAAAAACTTCAAACACGTTTTTCCAGATATTCACAGAAAATTCGTCTTTTCTGTTGCCACCAGCTGGTCGTAACCTGTAGAAAACCATAATGATCAAAACATGCTTACCTGGTCATTTTTCTCCTTCTGTCTCTCCGTTTTCTCGCGTCCACTTCCGAGCCTCCCCCGCCCCCTTCAAGGAAGAACCTTGCTTGCATAATTGCGCGTAACGAACCGCCATAAAGTACGTTTTGCAAATAATATTCCGGGTTGGAGTTATACGAGCTGTAAATACCCGGCCATGTTTATTATCAGTGCTATATACGTAGCACTGATAATAAATGTGCTCGAGAAAGTCGTGCATAGTAGGAAGGATTTCTCCTCTCTGCCTTGATTGATATATATATGTGCGTGCGTGCGTGTGTATATCGATATGCCAAAGTATTTCCAGCCAGCTCTTTTCCTCCTTCTCTCTCTCTCTCTTTCCTTTCCCCTCTGTCTTTTAGGTTCCTCTGACTCGAAAACTAAATTTCCCGACGGATCCCACGTACCGGCCAATCCGGCCAATCGTGACCTCATCGCTGTCATTCCTTGCCCTGAGACAATTTTTGGCGCCACCCAAACACCACGAGCATCTACTTCGGCACAAATACCGCAGATTTTTCGCGTGTCTCGAAACCTGGAAGGCCAGGTATGATAATTAAGGAGGTATCCCTCTCTCGAACTTAAAAAAAAATCGTTTTTTTTTCATATCTTTATAGTGTGAACTGTCAACAATATTTTAAGACCAACCGGACCCTGAAATTCTGACAAAAAACGAAGTTACACCTATTTTAGTGGAACAGTGCGCATCGGGTTTACCGTGATCCGTTGAGTTTGAACGCGATTATCTCGAAACTACATATCTTAACACGGTAAGATTGATATCTTGACTTTCACACTATTGACTTGAATTTGCACAGTTAGCGTTCAAACAGTAGTCATTTTCGGCTCATGATCTCATTTTTCAATTAAATGAACTATTTGTTAATAACAATGACTTCAGCATGCTGTTTTTCAACAGAAGAATGAGGTTTTCTTCTCAGAATCTGACACTTTTCGTATTTTTCGAAATTTCGAAAAGTGGATCGTGAACCCATTGCCAGTTGGATATACGTGAAGAAAAAAATTGTTGTTTTCGTTTCAGATTACATTTGAGCCTGGTAGAGATCCCGCCGTTTCGAGCCTCGCCGCTAGAGGGCTGCAACGCCAGCTGCAGCACCACGAACACATTGAAAAGTGTTCTTCCGAAAAAAATTACATTGTAACCCCAAACATGTGTACAACATGCTGGGAAAAAATAAATTTACTCCAACCGATGTGTTACTGGAAAAAAAATCATCATTCTGACTCTTCAAATTGGGCTTCCAGAGAGGGATACCCCGTTAATGAAATTTCCCATTGACGAAGTCTCAGGAATTCCTCTCGTATCTGTATGTAAGGTGGATGGAGGGAGCCGGGCAGGGAGCTAAGCGATGTTCCTCAGCCAGTTACACGCTGAAGTCATCCTCCCATGGCGCATTGGAGCACCCGATGCACCAACGCGCAATGCATATTTCCTTTCGCCTGCTGGATAAACTTTGGTGATAGAATTCCCCCTCCCCCTCTTCCTCTGCGCCGTCTTCATCTTGCTATGCGGGCTCTCTCTCTCTCTCTCTCTCTCTCTGTTTCGCTCTTATAATAAGTATGTATGGTAGAAAGAGTATACGAGTTCAAGGCGTACGTGAGAATCGGGACGATGTGGCGGGACGACGAGAGATAGACTCTCGCGGCCCCTAATGCAGTTGCAGTTGCACCGCACGTAGATGACATGTATACATATATCGTTGAATAGACCGTGGCGAGAAGACGTGCACCGGGCCAGGCCCTCCCGAGACGCGTGTGTACACCATATATATATATATACATATTTTCATGTATGTTTATATTTATGTATGTATATATATATATATATATATATATATATATATATATATATATATATATATATATATATATATATATATATATATATATATATATATATATATATAGATAGATAGATAGATAGATAGATAGATAGATAGATGAGCCAATCGCTTCTTCACCGCTAACGCTCTCAGCGAGAGCCCCGATCGTTTATGCACATCGACGTACATGCATTACGATCTTATTAGAGATATATGCCATGTGTATTTCTCCCACATAATATCGCTCAAGATAAAGGGCGTGGATTGCGGAAATATTCAATTAAGGCGGGGCCCAACTGTGACGGGTCGAAAACAATCGATTTTTTGGCAGTTTCTCGAAGCATATGTATTCGTGAATACGTAAAAAAAAATTCAAGTTACAATAATGAAAATTGACACAGGGGTCAAAGTTAGGGATGATTTTGCGAGAGCGCAACGATTTGTGTATACTTAAGCGCTCAATCGCGTTTTTTTCTAAACGACGTTTCTCGACCCGGCCAGAATTACAACTCTAGCGATAATTGTCCAATCTCCAATTTAAAAGAAAACGAAAATTTCCGTAATTGCAGTAGTTGTCGTTGTACGTAGCCGTTTTTTTTATTCGGAATTTTCAAGTCTCTGAATGTAAGTAAACATTTCGCCACGGTTACATTTTTTTAACACCCGCCATTTTGTGATTGTTTCGAAAAATGGTTACGTACAACGAGAACTATATTTCTATAGATTATAAAACTTTTTTATTTTTATTTTTCAGCCCAACCTCAAGCTATCGAGCCGGCCGTTGGCTCCTGATTTTTACACAGTCTCCAGTATACCTCGATGAAGTTGTTAATTTTCAATACAAAAAACTTGACACGAAATCAGTTCAATGTATGCTTAATAACATACCTTGTTTCCAAATTCCATATAAGTAATGTAGTAGACAAAAAATTGGAAAAAGTGACCTTTTTTATACAGGCGCTCAATTATACCTCAATAACATAGTTAATTTTTAATTTTTCGAAATAAAAATTTACACGAAATATGTTCAATGTATTCTTAATAACACACCGTTTTCTTTTAAATCCCAAATAAATAATCCAGTAGACAAACAAAAAATTGGAAAAATTGACCTTTTTTATACAGGGGCTTAATTGTACCTCAATAACATTGTTAATCCTAAATTTTTCAAAATAACAATTTACACGAATTATGTTCAATGTACGCTCAATAGCATGCCCTTTTTTCCAAATCCAAAATAAATAATCCAGTAGACAAACAAAAAATCGGAAAAAGTGACCTTTTTTACAGGAGCTTAATTATATCTCAATAACATTGTTAATATTTAATTTTTCACAATAAAAATTTACACGCAATTCGTTCAATGTATACTTAATAACATACCGTTTTTTTCCAAATCCCAAATAAATAATCCAGTAGACAAACAAAAAATTGTAAAAAGTGACCTTTTTCATACAGGGGCTTAATTATATCTCAATAACATTGTTAATATTTAATTTTTCACAATAAAAATTTACACGAAATTCGTTCAATGTATACTTAATAACTTACCGTTTTTTTCCAAATCCCAAATAAATAATCCAGTAGATAAAAAAGATTTTAAAAAACTACATTTTTCGACCCATCGCAGTGGTGTCCTCAACATTTATAAACTCCTCAAACTTTTGACAATTGCGTACAAAAATGTCCAATAAAATTCCCCTCATGATCATATCTGAAGCGTCTTCCCACTCCATTTTCCATCAACAATTATTTACCCCACTCTTCTTCCGACAATAATTCTCCCATACTCCGTTTTCATTCAACATCGTATAGTGACAGGATGAGTGTATATTTTTTTATTCATAGACGAGATACAATTTTAACGTCGGCGAGGAAACAGAGGGCGGGAGGGGCGAGTGTGAGGGAGACAGCCGATTGAATTGCTAAACACTTTTGCATAATTCGCCGGCAGGTTCCCACAAAACTGTTGTTTCGTTGCAACAGACACTTCTATACAAGAGACGTTCTAATAATAGCGAGCATTATCGACATCAGCAGGGCGCGGCGGAAGAGGACTAGTTTTTGCCATTATACGGCGCATCCAGGAATTGACGCGGTTGTACGGTGAGAATATGTACGACGCTCGGATCTTGCATGTATACCGAGGTCTATCGCGCCCCCGGTGGCGGTATATCTCCCGCATACAGTTATAGAGTACCGCGGGGGAGCGTGCGAGTGGATCGAGACTTGGACCGTTCGAATGCGATGCAACGAATGTATTCGAATACGAATGGGGAATATTTCGAACTCGTTCTATCTGTGGAACGTTGAATATCGGGAGACCTGGCTGTTTTGAGGACGGTGTTTAAATTTTGTCGAACGCACTGGTGATTTTGGGAACAGGACGGTCCTGGAAATTATCTTCACAAGCATGCCTTCATTCATCTGATGGGGATTTTTTTGAACACTGCAGGATATACTACGGTGATGGTCCTTGAAGTCTAATGTCTCCAAAATGACATTTCCTTATGGATATATACTTGTATACCGATAAAAACGACTCTTGGGTACTGCGTTGAGTGGGAGACGTGGCGAAATAGCGAAAAAGGTACAGCTGGAACGAGTTGATGCAACAGCTCGAGAGACGACGAGCGAAAAGCAGTGAATCTTTTCTATTTCTCTCTTATTCAGATTTTATTTATGAAAAAAAAAAAATTGCTTTGATTGTTGAGATAGATTTTTTTTAAATTTTATTTCACTTTCATTTTGTTTATATTTTATGATTCTTTGATTTTTATTTATCTATTTGACACAGTGTACAGCGTTTGTGCTCTTTTCACAGAATCCTTCATAGTCCGATGGGCGTATATTCAATGGTGTTCCGTCTTCACCTTTTTGAATCAATATTTTATTTGTATTTTATTTTTATTTTATTTTTATTTTATTTTTATTTTATTTTTATTTTATTTTTATTTTATTTTTATTTTATTTTTATTTTTGTTTTATTTTATTTTTATTTTATTTTTATTTTATTTTTATTTTATTTTTATTTTATTTTTATTTTATTTTTATTTTATTTTTATTTTATTTTTATTTTATTTTATTTTTATTTTATTTTCATTTTATTTTTATTTTATTTTTATTTGTTGACACGATACTCTTGGGAATAAACGCTCCCTCCGCTCTCTCGCTCTTTTTTTCTCGCCTTTTCCGTCTCTGTCGAGTGAGCCAGTATCGTTCAAGGCATATCGCGGATCCGCGAGGCCGGTGCTTCCTCGTTGGAAACGTATGTGCCACGCCTTGGCCTCCCGTCGTCCAAACGCGACAAAATATGCGCTCTCCACTGCTTACTCCGCAATACGATGCATTTACGAATCGCACGCGATTTATCGGTCGCGCACGCATTTTACTTCCACGTCTTCAGTCACCGAATCACAGATCGTCGAGTTCGAAAAACGCGCCTGGAGAATACGAAGAGAAGAATGGCGAGCCATTTTCCTGGATGGAAATTAATGTGGATTTTAATAACGCGGCATGAAGTCGACGTTCTTAAGGGGGGATATATCTTTGAGCGAGGAAAAAATTGCTGATTTTCATGATTTTTTTTAAAGGAATCATTTCTTCGCCTTTTTTTTTAGACTCAGGGTATGTGTTATTAATACTTTTGGCTGTTACATGGTTTTTTTAAATTAGTGCTTAAAAATGGCAAAGATTTTGCCCGGTCTTCTGGACGGGTTGCGGTGGATGTTGTCGGACGTTTTCTTTCACTAACACTCATACGCAAAATATGAACCAAGAAAAAGTGAAAGAAGGTTAAAAATCCATGAAATGGTACGCTTTGAAACTAAAAAATTGAATTTTCCTAAACAAATGTCTATATTTTCCAATTATAAATCCTTTTTTTTCAATTTCCAAAAACGTTTAGGATCATGTTTTAGATAATAAGGCTAGAAAGTTTTATACCAAATTTCATCATAATTGGTCGATTAGTTTTTCAGCTACGTCACGCCAGTTTCGAAAATGCAGTTTAGAAGACCGTGCCATACCGCCGCCATTTTAAAAGATGAATAGATAAATAAAATACCACGTGATAGCCAAAAGCAGTAATAAAACAAAATCTAAATTAAAAAATCTAAATAAAAAGAATAATGAGAAAACCTTCACCAAAAGAAAGAATGAAAATCATCAAAAATGTTCCTCGCCTGAAGGCATCTCCCCCCTTAAAGCCGTGCGATGAGAAGGAGTATTGATAAAAAGTAAGAACAAAAGGAGTTTCGCGAGCAACGGTATTGGCCAGCTGATCGCAAGCTGACCAGTCTATTTTTACGAGCCGCGAAAAAAAAAGTAGCCGCTGTTGCGGCGCAATTTCTCAGGGGGTCGAAGGAAATGCAACGCCATGAGTGCCGTTTCCATCAACGGGCGACGAGGCACGGCCCCCCGCAGGCCCTTATTCACTATCGGCAGAGAATTATGGAGATGTCCGTGTTCGGGGGAAAAAGAAAGGGAGCTTAGCAATATCGCGTATGGACGAACAATGTGCGGTCGTTAACAGGAGCAATAAAGAAGGCGAGAGCGGGCCCACGGGAGAACGGTCACTTTAGCTGGCGAAGAGCCGCGATAAATAAGAACCGGACCATCGACGTGTACCACTGCTTGTGGAAATAGCATTGTGTAGCGTTTTGCACGCGAGTGTGTGCAGCCCTTCTTTCGTATACTGCAGTCAAGTTATAATGTACTTTTGGATGGAACATCTCTTTGAACGATTTTGGTTGCTTTCCAACCATTGGCTTTTTCCGCGTCCACCGCGGTTGGTTTCTTTGGCCAACGATTTCCGATCCATTTGGATCATCAATGAGTCGATTATCTTTTTTTGCGTAATAATTAAGGAGTTTCGGGACAATTGACGATACGTTACCATTCGACTTAAATTTATTCAGTTACTTCTTTGCCATATACTGAATTTCAATTTTGAAACGATGGCCTAGACCGTTGCTATAAAATGTACAATTAAAGAAACACTTCTTTGCATAGAGAGGTGCCAACGCTCATCGCCAATGGGGGGCGTCCATAAATTACGTAACGCAAAATTTCCCAATTTTTTACCACCCCCCCCCCCCCCCCCACGCCACCAATTGCGTTTCGTAATTTATGGACGGTCCCATGGCAGATTTACACACGAAATAGGGTGACATTTTTTTTAACAATGTTATGAAAAACTGTCAAATCACATTATGACAATGGTGACGAAATTGTCATAATGTAATTCGGTACATATTGAGACAATTTCGTCTCCCTTTACATTATGACAATTAGGCTACAATACGTAATATTGTACGTAATAAACCCCATTGTGTCTTATATTAAAATAGAAATATTCGTACTTTTTAAATAAATAATACGTTTTATATAATCAATTTTAATGTCAGGTAATTTTGAGACACCCTATGGGAACGTTCATTCATGAAACTTGCGGTGACTGCAAAAGTATCTTACGCCGAGTAGTAACGAGACTTTGACGAGTACCGCAGAACAACGCTGCAATCGTACCTCATTGAGCGGTCTGCATTAGCTTGAAATTTTAAAACTACGATTTTTTTATTTCTTCTTTTCATGTTCTGGATTCTTAATTTTAATTTGCCACCAAAATTTGGTAAATATTCCAAAGCTTAGCATAGTTTATAACATTTTGTGTCGTATGACCGCATGATTTTTTAAATATGTTCATCCATTTGTCAATAACAAATAATTAAAGTTGTAATCGAGAATCGAATTTTTTTTCTACAGTTTGCCATCTTCGGAATTTTTTAAATTTCATAAAAGTATCCTACCATACGAAAGTTTTATTGCCACGCTGAAAGTACATTTTAAGTACACTGAACCATATACTAAAGGTACATTTAAGTTAAATTTAATTCTTATTTCAGATCGACTTAGTTGCCAAAACCACCCACACTGATTGACAAAAATAATAACTTTATGGTTTATCAATATTACTCGAGTAAAAAAAAATACAAGCTTAGCCAGGCTGTATATCACTTGTGTGTAAAATCTCGACCTCGTTGTCCCAATACTTTCATAAAAAAAAATATATTGAAAATCGACCTTTTTTGGGTCCAAATTTTATGCAGATCCGTCAGAAGTCCGTTCTTCTGTCAGTATTAGATAGAGAACAGCTGAGAGAGGTGTAAGATTTGCTCGACTGCTCGCGCGCATCCTTTGCGGAAGGACCTTCCATCGCGATCCATTACCGCCGAGATCACGAGGCTTGAAATTCATCCTCGCTTTAGCGCCCACGGCGCCCGTTTCAACGTGACACGAACGGCCGGTATATATTTCCGATGCGACAGGAACTCGAGGATGCAAAGAGAGAGAGAGAGAGAGAGAGAGAGAGGGGGAGAGAGAGAGGCCTATTCATGACAATTAATTTGCCACGAAACTAGACTCTTATAATATTCAATTAATTCATAAGCGAATTGCCTTATTTCCGTGTACACGGAAAGTGATCAGTCGCATGTGCACGTGTGCAAGTGGGCGTTCGTGCTGACCTGCATAACATCACCTCCTATCCATTCTAATTTTTTTTCGACAATTCCTAGAGAACGTTTTATACGATATATTTCGGGCAAAATCCGGCGAGCATTCATCACGTTTATGATTTACAGTTTCGCTCGGCAGTAAAGTACGACACCTCTACTACACAATGTCGTACACGGATACGTGGATGGACCTGCAGGGATTCTCGGCTGACTGCTGCAGTAGTTGATACTATTGTGTTCATGGGTCCGGCAAGTGCGTGGGCGTTTAACACTAGTCTTCCGCTCTCTCTCCCTCTGTCTCCTTCTGTCTGTCTCCCCTCTCTCTCTCTCTCTCTCTCTCTCTCTCTCTCTCTCTCTCTCTCTCTCTCTCTCTCTCTCTCTCTCTCTCTCTGTCTCGCTCTAACTCTCGTTCCTTACACTAACCTTCCTCTCTCTTTTTCCCTCTTTCACCTCCTTTTACACTCTGCTTTTACACTACCCTCTTGTACACTACAATTTCGTTTTTTCTCTACTTTTTTTGTAATTTTTACACTAGCCTGCCTCCTTCTCTCTCTCTCTCTCTCTCTCTCTCTCTCTCTCTCTCTCTGCAAATACCATTGCATAGTCTTTGGCGGCCACTGAGGAGCAGCGCCTTTATTATACCAAACTATAGGACTAACCTTAGGTCTTCCTGCACCACCTCGTGTTATCTTTGGAACACCATAGACCCCCATATCAGAGCCTATAAAACTCGTCCCATGTTCAAGCGTATCTTAACCCGGTCATTGTTAAATGAATCTATTAACCGATTCCAGCCTAGCGCAATGTTCGATATTCAATCGTAATTTTAATTCAAATTTTAACTTCAGTGTTTTTCGATATTACCATTGTAATTAAGTTTTAATAATATTATTTTTTTACTATATAGTATTTGTTAGTATTTTTTGTTATGTTATTTCCAATTGTTATGCAACCTATATAAGCTAATATTGTTCCAACGTACATGTACTAAGAATATGCATATGCAGTGTGTACAAAAACTTGCACGGTACTCTTAGGGAGCATACGCTCCATAGAACTCTCTCTCTCTCTTTCTCTCTCTCTCTCTCTCTCTCTCTCTCTCTCCCTCGCGTTTTCTTTCTGTTTCACTCTAGCCATTTACCCCAGGGATTCAGACTGACCAGGCTGCTTCGAAAGCCATATATACTTTCGCGGTCACGCCGGGAGACACGCACGTTGACTCGCATCGGAGGAGCGTTCGAGGAGCAAATATTTGGCCGCGGGTGAGCGTCGCAACGGCATCGCATCGTAGGGAGTACACGTGAGAGAAAAGCACGGAGCGGCTCCTGCCGCTCTCGGACTCAACTTTTTACCCCCTGCAAAAGAATCGGAAACAAAGCCGAAGGCGTCGCGAGCCAAGGCTCGTTATTGGGCTCGCGTGCGAATCCACTCGGGATATGTATGCCACTTATTATCAATGCAAGGTACAACGTATAATAGTAATAGGGCAAGAACGGTACGTAGTATACATGCGTGCCAGGGGCCAATGTATGTTCCACCCGAGCGAACCTCGACGCCCCCGATCTCTTAAAAACTGCAATTATGTAATTGCAAGACTCCCTTCCAACTGACCATCGTAGATGGTGTTCGACTTAAGAGGAAATGATACCTTATCGCGGTCGGTATGGTAGAACGATCATAGATTCCCACGAATCTCTGAAACGGCTCTTCAGATCCCGTCGAAACTTTGCCAAACGACGTCAAATAGATAGATGAATGGCTCTCTTCTTCTCAAATTTTCTGATTTTGAGAAAAAGAATGTAGATTGGCTTATGATAACCGAATCTACATTTTTTTTTCTCAAATTCGGAAAATTTGAGGAGAAGACAGCCGTTCGTTTATCTATTTGACGTCGTTTGGCAAAGTTTCGACGGGATCTGAAGAGCCGTTTCAGAGATTCGTGGGAATCTATAATCGTTCTACCATACCGACCGCGATAAGGTATCATTCCCTTTCAATTGCCAGCTCGTTTCTTTTTCTCTTCTTTGCGTGCGTGCGTGCGTGTGTGTGCGTGTGTGTGTGTGTGCGTGTGTGTGTGTGTGCGTGTGTGTGTGTGTGTGTGAGAGAGAGAGGTCGCCCGCGATCGTGCAGAATCTCAGGTCGATAAAACGTTCTACCCCTGGCCTGGCTCGCCTGTGCTTTATATCAGGAACCGGCCGGCCCATTCCTGCCGGTCTCGCTGTATGAAACTCAGCTGATCGTTTCCTCATCTGCATCATACGATCGGGCTCCTTTCGGACGTCTGGGCCTTTAACAGCCTTGCAACGATTTGCAGGGCTGTTTAAGCTCGTCCTGCCGAAATCATATTTCGAGAATTTTTTCTAAGCCACGTCCCGAGCAGAGTAAATAAATATTCGCTTTATTGTATCGCAATTGATAAGAATTTGTTGAGAAATAATTTTTCCCCTATTAACAAATCTTTGGAAATAAAAAATCATAATGAATAAACTATATCATTATAGTATAATAGAATCATAATATACTGAATTATTATTAATTATGTTAATAAGATATAAAATATCATAATGATAACGTCCATAGCAATATAATAATAAGAACAATTGTGTATTATAATTTTTTTTTCTATTGACGAAATTATCATAATATTCGATATTTTAATATATTATTAATAATGTCTATTAATTTATTGACGATTATGTTAATAATTCAACATGATAATATTGTTACAATTACGATAATTACCGACAATTGTTAATACTGTATTATTATTTTGCTATGAAATTATCGTTAATATATAATTATATATAACATATAATTCTACTATTATATTAGATTACTATGTATATGATTACTATATAATATTTGATATATTGATATATTATTAATGATTATATTAATAATGTAATATATTAATATGCCTACAATCAAATTAATTATAAAGCATTAATAATGTAATATATTAATATGCCTACAATCAAATTAATTATAAAGCATTAATAATACTCTATGATTATTATTTTGCCATGACACTATTGCTCTACTATTATTATTGTTTATTTTCAAAGTTCCTTCGTATACCTACCCTTAAGAAATTCCATGATTCCGTCTTGTCCACTTTGCCCTCTACTTCGGCCCAAAACGTCAGTTCGTTATTTTATTATTTTGAATTAAAAAAAAAACAAAGATCGTCAGTTCTGACCCTACGATAAATCCCAGTTGCCTCTTTCGCCCGCTTCGCTGTACGTAAGATGAGAGTACATTGTGGTAAACCGAGCGCGTGTCTGAATACGCACTTACTTTATCTACTTACTCCAATATTGCGGCGTAAATTCTGACCATTAGACCACCACCTCGGGAGATCTAAGTCGAGAGATAATCTTGTGAGTCATTGCACCGTGAGCGCACTCCGGGTTATTTATAATGTATTCTTGGCGGGGAATATAAAGAATATGAAGGGATATACGGCGTGTACATACGCGTGGCGTGGCTCGGCGACGTCGTCGACGACGACGACGACGACGACGACGACGTCGAGGGAGATCAAGTATATCGCCTTTCTCTCGTTCTCCTGCGCAATCACTCTACGCTCCTCCCGTACATTCGTACACACGATACGGACTTTAAATCCATTTATGCCCGAGATTCATTCGCTTCTAATTGTGAGATTCCACTTTTGAAAAATCTTACTAGAGACAGCACTAAATAATCAACTTTTCATTTACTTTACAGCTCATGATTTACGGAACGTTATTTATCGGGGTTATTTATCGGTTCGAGCAAAGCCTAACATCCTGATCCTTTTTTCCAATCACCCAACTCCTGTCAATGACGTTCCGAAAATCGCTGCACGTTTTTTTCACGCGTTATGCCTAGTTGTAACAATCGAAAAAGGCTCGTTTTTGAGATTTTTTTTTAGAAAATCGTGATGATAGATTTTTCGAAAAATTAGGTATTTGAAAAAGTATCATCTGAAGATTACTCTGTAATTTTTTTCTGTGAAAATATTCAATGGCATCTGTCGAAAATGTCTTTTCAACCAGGTTATCTAATATAAAAAAAATTAAATATATTTCGTTAGTATATTAGTTTATCGTATGATTAATCGAAAGAATTTCCGAAATGTTAATATTAAATAGAAATAGCAAGTATTCAAAGCGAGTCTTCATTGTTGCGAAAAAAAATCAGCATTTTTCGTTCATCAAAATGAAAGTATACATCGAAAAAAAAAATTCCCTAAGCAAGAAGTCCTCAAAATTTGAGAAAAATCAAAGCAGTAGTTTTTGAGAGATTTCGCGAAAAAAACGTTTAAAGTTTCGAAGGACGCTCCGAGCATTCCGACTGTCAACATGACAGCCTAAAAAACTGTTAATTCCGGCTGTCAATATGACAGCTTATAAATCTGTCAATTCCGACTGTCAACATTCAGCCCATAAATTTGTCAATTCCGACTGTCGATATTCAGCCCATAAATCAGTCAATTCCGACTGTCAACATGACAGCCTACAAAACTGTCAAGCCTGACTGTCAACATGACAGCCTATAAATCTGTCAATTCCGACGATCAACATGTAAGCCTATAAATCCGTCAGTTCCGACTGTCGACATGACTGCCTATAAATCTGTCAATTCCGACTGTCAACATGACAGCCTATAAATCTGTCAATCCGACTGTCAACGTGAAAACGTATAAATCTGTCAATTCCGATCCGATCACGTTGAAATTATTAGGGAACATTTATAAGCTGATATACTTAAAATAGTCAAAATATATTGGTTTTGAAAAAATGTATTTCTTTCCTTTCACAACTAGGCATATCTCCTCAACGAAATTCAGATAACTTATTGTTAGAAAATTGCGCAGCCCAAAACAAATATTTCACGAAAAAGTGTCTCGCTATTATTCGAAAATATTCCACAAGTCTAATTGCAGACTGCATTAATTTCTTTCAATACCCACGTGGCCCAGAAAGTTGTTCGGTCAAGATCGCAAATGCCGGCGTTTCGCCACTCGACGTACCTTCGTGAATCCCGACGCGTTTTAATTGCGCGATTACTCTTATTATGATATCTCGTATACGAGTGGAATAATACGCGAGACCGAAGGATCCTCGGCAATTTTTATTTTCCCGGGGCTTTCTGGCCAGGCTTTTGAGGAGAGCGGGAAGGCAAAGTGGCGAATGCGGCAGACGTACAAAAAATCGTCTGTATACGCCGCGGGAGAACGAGCGCGTTAAAGGACGGGACCGCGCCTCAAATGAGAGATGGTGCGAGTAATGATCGATGTTTTGCGCTCTGCCCTCGTCTCACGTGAATATATGGTACCCGTGTGTTATGTATATGGAGAAACGGTATTTTGAAGACGTGCGTCTTCGAGGACCGTTCTCATGATAATCTACCGTCTCAACACTCGTCATTGTGTAAAACCCAATGTCTTCAAAATTACCTCTTCATAAATGGTATCAAATTAATCGAAGGGTCGTTTCCGGGAAATTTTTGGCCTCCAAAAACGAGGGTTCGTTAAAAAAAAATTAAAAATCGTTCCCAAACAGCCAGATGTGCTGATAGGCATGGTTGCATAGATATTACGGGCTCAAATATATTTTCCTTGTATATTTGTATATCTGTACTTGCACATCGCACAGCCATAGTTTATTGGGCGCAGAGATCGCAAAAGACCAGTATGGCGTGTATATATATATATTTACACATACTGTGATATTTAGCATCCACAATTTTTTACCTAGAACAAAAAACAAAAACTCTCGTCAATCTATATTGGAATACCTAGAGAAGTACGTACGGAATTTCAAAAATATCGTTTTATTCAAAAGTTGTAGGTATTTGAACTTTAGAAATGAATTTTCAGGAAAAAATTTTGTTATAACTGCTCTTAAACTGCTCATAAAATGAAAAGTTTTCGATTAATCAGAAATTCCGTACGCACTTCTCTGCGAAAGGCAATTAGGAACATAACTTTTGAATTTCAAGTAAATCGAGGGAAAATTGTTGAAGTTATTTGTCACGCGATTGGAAAAAAAGCTGTTTCGACAACTTTCGAGTAGCCTGCCATTTTGTACATCGGAAAAAAATATATATTTTCTAACAGCTTGACATTCATACCAAATAGATGTGTAATTAATTTTATGAGTAAATCACTTTTTCATAAGAAAAAAAATTGTTAAATTCGCACATGATTTTATACCCGTTACTGTGGCCTAAGGCCTTAAAGGATAATCCTCCAACTGTCGATAGGTCATATCATGTCTTACTGTATGCTAGAATTTCAGTTTAGTACAAATCCCACGGTTTTCGAGATTTTAGACTTGTTGTTATTTTTCGAAAAAAAATCATCTGCTTTTGGTTTTTCGCATGCCATTTCTACATATGATATGAATCGACGATAACTAAGCAACGTTTTAAAGTAATCGGCACGATATGCGTGGTACATTTTTTTGACACCACATCGAAGTCAAATGTTTGAATTGGTTTGTATGAGAATTCTGCATAAGATCTTTTTTCGTAAAGTTTCCTTAATATTTAAGGTTAAAATGACGACTTTTCTAGATAAAACAAATAACCGAGAATATTTATTTTTAACTCGGATAAAAAAAGTAATAATTTGTAGAACTGGCATGCGAAAAACCAAACGCAGATGATTTTTATCGAAAAAATTGTGGATGTCTTATCAAACTGAAATTCCAGCATATAGTAGGACATGATCCATTCATAACACGACACCCTGTATGTATGTATGTATATATATATATATATATATATATATATATGTAGGTGGCTTCTGAGCGCATCGCCTTGAAGAAGTATCTCCGTGGGCACGATCTCGCTGCTCGCTCGCTCTCTGATGTATTGCCGATCGCCTCTCGCGCATTTTGCACTCGCGCACCCGAGTGGGAACCAAGACCTTCGCATATACGCGTATACACGGCAAAACCGACTACACGGAACGGGAAACATTGTAATGGTGGGCTGAATGAGGCGGAGGGGGGGGGGCAAAAAAAGGAAATGAGAACGTCCTCGAGACGCTTCGCGATCGTTTGTCGATTGATCGCAGGGGCAAAAAGATTCTCGTATTTGCGGAACGAATTTGGTTCGCTCTGAATTCAAACAGGACGGAACGAAGCGAGCGACATTTAGATCTTGGTATTTATGGGAAGCAAGGATGCTGCGTGGACGACGGGGAAAAACAGCGTCGAGGAAATGAGGCGAGGAGACGGAGGAAATTGATTCGTCCTTTTCTGGCACGGAATTGGATAAAGTTAATTAGGGAAGATGAAGAAGAGAAAATTATGTGGGCTGTGGTTGTGGTGTTTTTTTATTTTGGAAAATACTTTGGATTGGGAAAGGGCAGGGAGGCGAGAGATTGATTATGTATGATGAGCGATCTAGTTTATTAAATTAAATCAAAAAATTTAAATGATTCGGCTTAACGTAGTTGTAGTTAAATTTTTTTTTTGATAATTTGGATTGGGGAAGTAAGGAAGGCGAAAAATGTATTGTTCCACGAGAATTCTAATTTACCAATTAAAATTAATTGTACATCAAGATAAAGAGAGGAAGATTCGTCCGCATTTTGATTTCCGTATTTATTAGTAAAAAAAAGGTGGAGGATTTATCTTGTTTGACGAGAGTTCTAGATTATTCATACAATTATTTGTGCATCTAATTGAAGAGGAGAAGAGTCGTTCATCTTTTAGTTTTAGTATTGTTAAATAAAAAAAAAAAATACTTTGGATTAGGCAAAGGTAAGGAGGCGAAAGATTTATTGTTCGACGAAAGTTCTAATATATCAATTTGAAATAATTGTATCTCCAACTGAAGGGGGCAAGATTCTTTCGCCTTTAAGTTTTCGTATTTTTTAATAATAATAATAATTTATGTTTGGCAAAAGTATGGAGGCAAACGGTTTATTGTTTGACAACAGTGATAATTTATTAATTTATATTAATTGTGCATCATGATGAAACAGGAAAGATTGTTTGGCTTTTGAATTTTCGTATTTTTTAGTTAAACAAAATAGTTTTTGTTGGGTAAAAGAAGGGAGGTGCAAGATTTATTATCTTTGACGAGAGTTCTAATTTACGTGGCTAACATTATCTATGTATAACTGTACTCGCTGCTGGGCAATCGGTATTAGCCGATTATCCATGGGGCGTAAGATGAGAGATGCAAAACTCATTGGAATAACCGGCTGCACGTGGTGGTACATCATATTAAATATATATATTGCTTTTCTCATCTTATATACACACCCGTATTATATATATATATATCCATAGATATTACGTGTACGAGACCTAGTGCTGCCGTAACATATGCGCAAGGCCCGAGTGCACCGTTAGTCCTTCGTGCGGAAATCTTTCCTCGAGGACAAACAAAGTTAATAAGCAATCCATATAACGCTACGTGATAAGAAACCTCCGCCTGTATCGAATACCTCGAAGAGATGCGCGGCTACTTTTGCTTTTCCTTCATATACAGAACATTCTATGACCAATTTCCTCACTCATCTTGACCCTCGTAAAGGAAAAGAAAACAGCTATCATTCTGATCTGATTTTTATGCCTCGTGGCTGAAAAATATTAGCGTGACTATAATCTTTATTTTATTTGTTGCATATAATTGTCTGAAACATTAATTATACGTATTTTCCCATAATCGTCTATAATATTTATTTTATTTACTTTCCATAATTGTTTATAATGTTTATTGTACCTTTTTTCTATGATTATTTTCCTGTATTTGAACCTTGCAAAGGAAAACAAAAACAGCTGTCATTCTAATCTGATTCTTATGCATTAGGGCGGAAAAATATTGGCTTGTCTATAATTTTTATTTTATTTACTTTCTATAATTGTCCATCATTTTTATTTCATTCAGTTTCTATAATTGTTTCTATAATTGTTCATGATATTTATGTTATTTTTCTTCTACAATTGTCTATGGTGTTTATTTGATGTATTTTCTATTATTATTTCTCCTCTTACTATTAGCTTATTTTCTTATTGATTCTTATGCAAAAGGGCTGAAAAATCTTGGCTTGACTGTAATATTTATTTTATTTACATTCTATAATTGTTCATAATATTTATTTTATTTCCTTTCTCCGATTGTCTATAATCTTTATTTTGTTTATTTTTTATAATATTCTATAATAATCATTTTATTTACTTTTCATAATTGTATATATTCGCTTTCTAAATTAACTCAGACGAAAACCCGAAATTGAATGAAAAAATGTGTGGATGATTTTTTTTCACTCGAAGACAATCGGTACATGAATATTACAAAAATTAGACGCGCTGAGTCATCATTCTATATATATATTGTATATTGAATTGAAATTGAATGAAAAAATGTGTGGATGATTTTTTTTCACTCGGGGACAATATATATATATATATATATTGTCCCCGAGTGATATATATATATATACATATGTGTGTACTCATGCGTGCGCGTACCGACTCATCGGTCGATATACATGTCGTTTGAAGTGTTGAATATAAATCACGCATTTAATTAATTGTACGATTCTTGATTACGTCGTGCGTGCGCGCGCGCACGTCAGGAGTGTAATCGGTCGCGGATAATTTATGAGGCTTGATTCGGCATATTTAATTGGAGCCGAATTTAAATATAATTGGAACGCCATGCGATTCGAATGGGTTCGACAGGCCTGCGCGACACTCTCGCGCGCGGTCGAACGGAAGAAACCGCGCGCGGTAGCGAACTCAACGAGACCGAAGAAAAAGAGAACGCGCGATCTCGCAGCGAGATGAAAAGAAGTTCGCGAGAGTGAAGCACCGCGAAAGATTCGCGCGCTGTACGGGCACGAATCGAGTGCCATGGCCGTCTGCAGAGAGGTACGCGTCAGCGAAGTTCGCGCACGGGCCACTCTGCTTCAGATTGACCCAGAGTCCTGAATACAATTTTTTAACTTCCTACTTGATTTTTAAACACAGTAGAAAGGCGAAAAAGGAACTCCACGGGAGTTCCTAGGGGAGAATCTTGTTGAAAACATTTTTTTTACCTTTCGGAGATGAATCTCAAAATGGGAAATGAATTTTCGGTGGACCGGAATTTCCAGCTACAATTCCAATAATATTCCCGGGATTTCATATTTATTTTTAATTATACGAATGATTATAACGATAATAAACTCCTTTGTTGAGGTAAACAAGTAAACATATTATTTTTTATCGATGAATTAAAAAATTGCACGAAGGAAACATCAATACCAAATGAGACCGTCATTATTTTGTTTTGATGTGATATTTTATTGACTTATTTCATGCAATGCAATTGAATGTAATCTTTATTTATTTAACGTGATGAGAAATCGGGTCGGCGACATCAATTTTTTGCGTTTTCTCGTAGTATACGTATTCAAGAATATGTGAAAAAATGGTCAGGTTACAGTATTGAAAATTGATCGAGTCACAGACGATTTATCACTTTGTGACTAAAATTTATCACTGCTCTCACGAGCAGGCAACGCGGCGAATCATAATTCTAGCTATAATTATCCGATTTTCATTTTTCCTACCGAAGTTTTCGTTAACGCAGTAGCTATCGTTGTACGCAACCGTTTTTTATTTTCGAAATTTAATCTTTTTTAGCTCCCGAATACAAACGAAAATTTCTCCAAAATTTTACTTTTTTGAACAACCGCCGTTTCAGACTTTTTTTTCGGAAAATGGCTGCGTGCAGCGAGAACTACACTTATATAGATTAAAAAATCTTTTCATTTTTATTTTGAAGATCAACCATTGTCAAGTTATCGTTCCGGCCATTGTACCACATTTTTTACATTATATTATACCTCTTATACTTTACTATACCGCAACAACGTTGTTAGTTTTGATTTTTGTTCAATGAAAATTGACACGAAATAAGTTCAATGTATGATTAATGACATACCTTTTTGCCAGAACGCTGAAAAATAATCTAGGAGACAAAAAAAATCCGGAAAAACGACCTTTTTCGGCCAGTTACAGAAAAACGTACAAGTGAAAAATCAATTAAAAATTTTGCAGTGAATTTTGTTACGTTACATACAATTTCATTGCCTCATATATATATATGATGATGATGATGATGATGAAATATGAAGCCTTACATAAATGAATACTTACTTACTTACCGCATACCGAATACTCAACTTACTTACCGCAAAATTTGCAACAGTGTATTTAGACCAAGTATAATCTGTACCACATGAAGTATAAGTGCGAAAAAGATCGTTTAAACTTTCGAGCCGTGATTTCTCATTAAATAAAAACATTTCGAACAAAGTAGAATCCCTGAGCTCTGTGCCACTAAATTCGCCCGAGCCTCACATTAAGTTGACCTTGTCCTTGCCCTCAAGCAAGTCGAAAATCATTACTAAAATATAAACAAAATACAGACACAAATTTTTCCAACGTTGCATCAAACACGAAAAAATCAAGGAAGGAAGTACAGAGGAAAAAGCGATAATATTCAGCACCGCTCGCAACGGGGCGTAATATTTTCTCGAGCAAGTTCGAAAAAAATTAACGAAACCCCGAAAAATGTGAAAGTCAGTGCCGAACGATTTTTCCCGTCGCGAAGAAACAAGAGAAGGAAAAAAAACCTGTCAGGGTCGCGACACCGGCAGTTCGATCTGGAATGCACTGTACATAATGTATGTATGTATAGTTACACACACACGCTCACACACGCACACACACACACGCACGCGCACACACACACGCACACACGCACGCACGCGCGCACACACACACACACACACACACACACACACACACACACACTCACACACACACACACACACACACACACACTCACACACACACACACACACACACACACACACACACACACACACACACACACACACACACACACACACACACACACACACACACACACACACACACACACACACACACACACACACACACACACACACACACACACACACACACACACACACACACACACACACACACACACACACACACATACACACGCGCGCACGCACGCACGACGCACACACACATATACACGAGAGTGGTCCAGCAGCGATATATCCGCGAGTCGAGAGAGGAACGATGCGGATGGCAGGAGTGAAAGGCCCACGCCCGTGCCTCAGGCTCCTCGGCAAGGGCGACTGGCCCCTCCGCACACGAACAGTCTGGCCGGCGCGCACACGTTCTCCGCCCGAGAGAGCCACCGCCGCCGCCGTCGCCGCACTCTCCTGTGGAGAACGCTCACGGAGGCTTTACGGGCTGACCAACACACATCCGTAACTACTGCGAGATCTTGCGCGCATGACGAGACGCGCGCGATGCAGCAGCCAAACTCTCTCTCTCTCTCTCTCTCTCTCTCTCTCTCTCTCTCTCTCTCTCTCCCCCTCTCTCTTTCTCTCCTCTCTCTCTCTCGCTCTTTACGCGCGGCAATACGTTCTCCGTTCCAGATCTACGTTTTTAGCTCTATCGATACGAGACCTACACGTGCACACACACACACACCCATCGGTATTATCGATACCTACGTCTGCCGGAGTAACGCTCCAACGGGATATTTAGCAAGATCCGAGAGCTTCATCGATCAACGTTAATTGGTTATTTTTTGGACGTGGATGCGTAGAAAGCTCCGAAGCTTCCGCAAGTTTCGATACATCGTCGAGCAGACGATCGGATCTTGGAGATAGTGTTGTTTTTTTTTAATGGAAAATTCACTATTGCGTTGAAATTTGGGTGGGAGAAAATTGCTGTGTAATTGTTGATTTTTCATAATTAATAACACTACTTATTCACACTTGAGAACATAATTAGTAAGAAAAAAGACTCGCCTTTTGTGTATTTTTCAATGAATTTAGTCATGCAGTCATATGTATGTGATGTTAAGCTGTCAGAAACCAGAAACGTCAGACTCCGGAAATTATCATTAAAGAAATAAAATTAAAAACATAATAAAATTAATAAAATTAATAAAAATTAATGACGTTAATAAAATTCATAAAATTCATAAAATTCATAAAATTCATAAAATTTATAAAGTTTATAAAATTCATAAAATTCATAAAGTTTATAAAATTCATAAAATTCATAAAATTCATAAAATTCATAAAATTCATAAAATTCATAAAATTCATAAAATTCATAAAATTCATAAAATTCATAAAATTCATAAAATTGCTATCACAAGGACGTTGAGTGCAGTCAAAATATCTGCGAGACTACTGCGAGAAACATCTGAGAGCTAATGACCGCGGTTAAATTTCAAGTGTCAAAGCTCTTGGAGCTACTAAAAACTGCTGGAACATCGTCCCATAGTACGGCCCATCGGGGGATCCGAGCAAGCGATGGTACGAGAGGATAAATGCAGGGAAATATCTTCGTTCGACTATGACACATCGATCTTTATCCCCAGGTACCAGCCCTGCGATACGCGCTCGTGCGCGGAGAGAGAAGAATCGCAACAGGAAGAGCTGCTCCCTTGCTACCGCGGGTGGTAGCCAAATGAAGCAGCGAGGAGAGAGAGGGGGGGCGGATAAGTAATGGCACGCTAGCGATTCCCCGGATGAATTTATTTAAAATCGTCGAGATGTAGAGAAACGAGCAAGTTCTCCGTCTGATTCACCGTAACGAATTCAGGAGACACCATTCATGTACGTGTATGTATTATATGCGTATGTGGGCCGAACGAGACATGAGAAGGATTCAAAGTCAGCCCGAGGGACGTGGCTCGTTTCTCTCGATCATGATCCATGGATCGCGACCGTGACGAAAGCGCGCGTTGCGCTTCTTCACCGTTGCCTTATTCCTACTGTACAAGCTCCGCTGGGACAAGAGAAAGGACGTGACGTTCCAAAGGCGTGTATTCCGGTCTGCCATATATGTGTGTATGTACATGGGTATATAAATCTGGAAAATGGGATTTTGAAGACATTTGACTTTGAGGACCGTCCCCATGAATGTCAGCATATTTGTACGAGGGTCGTTTAAGAGGATGAAAATGCCCCCAACATTAATCGTTTTAAAAACATAACGAGTCTGCAAAAGGCCCAAAAAACCGGTCGATTTTTGATATTTTCTTTCTGATGAAAATTTTGGGGTAACAAGGTCGCGATTTTACACACAATTAATACATAATCTTGCCAAGTTTGAGTTTTTTCATTATTAAGAAATATTGATAAACAATGGAGTTATTTTTATTTTAATGAAGTGGCACCGTTGCTGCATGGCTAATTGGTGGAGGTGGTTCTGGCAACTAGGATGATCTGAGATAAAAACCAAAAGATGTACTTCCAGTGTAATAGTAAGGGTTGCAAATGGCCGAATATTTTTTTGAAATTTTGAAAATTACGGAAGCGACAAGCTGTAGGAAAAAAGTCCATTTTTGACGGAAAAAAACAACTTTGATGTTTTGTTGTTAAAAAATGGATGACTGTATCGAAAAATGGTCCGGTTATACGATAAAAAATGTTGTTAGCTATGCTCCGTCCGAATGAAAAGTGAATTGGAAGAACAAATTATGAGATACGACTAACATCGTTTCATTAAACAGTTTCGAAAAAAATGCGAAAAAGAGTAAATGGTGTCGATTCGCCGTAGGGCAGTGGACGATCTGACTCTTCAGAAAAATCGTCATAACTCGATGAATTTTTGGAATTTGTAAAAAACGTTCATTGCTAATTTAAATTAAGACCCTAGGCTGTAAAACTATGCTATAAAATCCCTTTTTTTTATTCACATTTGAACAGACCCCTTAAGCATATTAAAAACAGCAAGATTTGATAGTCAACATTACCCAGATATAACAGGTTCAAAATACCCCTTCCCCATGTACACAAATACCACCCATAGTACTGTAGCACCCAGTTAGTCGTCCCGTTTTACCCGTTATACTTTTGCAGTCTACGCACCGTGGCTCTTTCGTGAAAAGGATAAAAAGAAAACGCCTAAGCTTCCTCCTCGCCCGTGAGTTCCACAGAGCGCGATCGATGTTTTCGTTCCTTCGATAACACACACCAAGCAACGTCGAATGCACACAGCTGCATAGTTTCGACCAAAGTATTATAATTTCGCCACCAACTTAAGGGGTTAGGCTACTGTGAAAATGACGAAGCGTTCGTCACTCGAGGCGACTCAAATTGAAGCGACAGGTCGATCGTGTGATGCAGGAATCGCAGATGGAAGGTAAACTTATGCTTGCAACGATAGAACTGCTGGTACAACATTGAACGCGTTTTTTTCGAAACTGTTTTTCAAAACGGTGCACATGATTTTTGTACATCTAATGAACAGATTGACTTGAAATTTGGTACACTTATTCAGTGCAATAATAGTTTAGTCTTGAAGGACGTTCTTGTCCTTACCATTTTTTCATAAGTCATTAACAAAAAGGTCATCATTCCTCGAAAAATCGGAAAAAAATCGAACAGTTTGTTTGATGCTTGAAAGACGATAACAAAATAAAAGCTCGGATGCAATTCCGAAATGACATGATTTTTGTACATCTAATGAACAGATTGACTTGAAATTTGGTACACTTATTCAGTGCAATAATAGTTTAGTCTTGACGGACGTTCTTGTCCTTACCATTTTTTCATAAGTCATTAACAATGAGGTCATCATTGTTGATCGTCGTCATTGTTCACCTAGGTCGTCATTGTTCACCTATGTGAAGTTGGCAACTGACTTTACAGAAAGTAATTTTTTTTTTTGCATTCGTTTGTACTCGGTTTGTACCCGCTTGTACCGTCTTAAATTTCGTTTGTACCTTAAGGGGGAAAAAAGTACGAGGGTATGAAAAAATGAACCGCAACCCATTTAGAGCTAAGCAATTTTAATAAACGTGACTGAAAAGAGAATCGTTTGTACCCGTTTGTACCGTTAAACATTTTTTTTTTTGAATTTTTTTTTCAAAATTTTTTCGAAAAAAAAAATTTTCGATTTTTTTTTTTTTTAATTTCCGTTTGTACCGACAAGTATATCGTTTGGACCACCTAGAAATGGTTTCTATTCATTCGTATCGGTGAGTACATCGTTTCTGCCACCGTGTAATCGTTTATACCCATTCGTACTGACGAGTACATTGTTTGTACCACCAAGAAAACATTTGTACCCGTCTGTACTATCAAGCAATCGTTTGTACCCATTCGTATCGACGAGTATATCGTTTGTACCACCGAGAAATCGTTTGTACCCGTCTGTACTATCGAGCAATCGATTGTACCCGCTCGTATCGACGAGTATATCGTTTGTACCACCGAGAAAACGTTTGTACCCGTCTGTACTAACGAGGAATCGTTTGTACCCATTCGTTCTGACGAGTATATCGTTTGTACCACCGAGAAAACGTTTGTACCCGTCTGTACTATCGAGCAATCGTTTGTACCCATTCGTATCGACGAGTATATCGTTTGTACAACCGAGAAATCGTTTGTACCCGTCTGTACTATCGACCAATCGTTTGTACCCATTCGTATCGACGAGTATTTCGGATGTACCGCCGAGAAAACGTTTGTACCCGTCTGTACTATCGGGCAATCGGTTGTACCCATTCGTACTGACGAGTATATCGTTTTTACCAACGAGAAAACGTTTGTACCCGTATGTACTATCGAGCAATCATTTGTACCCGTTCGTATCGACGAGTATATCGTTTGTACCACCGAGAAATCGTTTGTACCCGTCTGTACTATCGAGCAATCGATTGTACCCGCTCGTATCGACGAGTATATCGTTTGTACCACCGAGAAAACGTTTGTACCCGTCTGTGCTATCGAGGAATCGTTTGTACCCATTCCTTCTGACGAGTATATCGTTTGTACCACCGAGAAAACGTTTGTACCCATCTGTACTATCGAGCAATCGTTTGTACCCGTTCGTATCGACGAGTACATCGTTTGTACCACCGAGGAAACGTTTGTACCCGTCTGTACTATCGAGCAATCGTTTGTACCCGTTCGTATCGACGAGTATGTCGTTTGTACCACCGAGAAATCGTTTGTACCCGTCTGTACTATCGACCAATCATTTGTACCCATTCATATCAACGAGTATTTCGTATGTACCACCGAGAAAACGTTTGTCCCCGTCTGAACTATCGGGCAATCGTTTGTACCCATTCGTACTGACGAGTATATCGTTTGTACCAACGAGAAAACGTTTGTACCCGTCTGTACTATCGAGCAATCGTTTGTACCCGTTCGTATCGACGAGTATATCGTTTGTACCACCGAGAAATCGTTTGTACCCGACTGTACTATCGAGCAATCGATTGTACCCGTTCGTATCGACGAGTATATCGTTCGTACCACCGAGAAAACGTTTGTACCCGTCTGTACTATCGAGCAATCGTTTGTACCCGTTCGTTCTGACGAGTATATCGTTTGTACCACGGAGAAATCGTTTGTACCCGTCTGAACTATCGAGCAATCGATTGTACCCGTTCGTATCGACGAGTATATCGTTTGTACCACCGAGAAAACGTTTGTACCCGTCTGTACTATCGAGGAATCGTTTGTACCCATTCGTTCTGACGAGTATATCGTTTGTACCACCGAGAAAACGTTTGTACCCGTCTGTACTATCGAGGAATCGTTTGTACCCATTCGATCTGACGAGTATATCGTTTGTACCACCGAGAAAACGTTTGTACCCGTCTGTACTATCGAGCAATCGTTTGTACCCATTCGTATCGACGAGTATATCGTTTGCACCACCGAGAAATCGTTTGTACCCGTCTGTACTATCGACCAATCGTTTGTACCCATTCGTAGCGACGAGTATTTCGTATGTACCGCCGAGAAAACGTTTGTACCCGTCTGTACTATCGGGCAATCGGTTGTACCCATTCGTACTGACGAGTATATCGTTTTTACCAACGAGAAAACGTTTGTACCCGTATGTACTATCGAGCAATCATTTGTACCCGTTCGTATCGACGAGTATATCGTTTGTACCACCGAGAAATCGTTTGTACCCGTCTGTACTATCGAGCAATCGTTTGTACCCATTCGTACTGACGAGTGTATCGTTTGTACCAGCGAGAAAACGTTTGTACCCGTCTGTACTATCGAGCAATCGATTGTACCCGTTCGTATCGACGAGTATATCGTTTGAACCATCGAGAAAACGTTTGTACCTGTCTGTACTATCGAGGAATCGTTTGTACCCATTCGTCCTGACGAGTATATCGTTTGTACCACCGAGAAAACGTTTGTACCCATCTGTACTATCGAGCAATCGTTTGTACCCATTCATATCAACGAGTATTTCGTATGTACCACCGAGAAAACGTTTGTCCCCGTCTGAACTATCGGGCAATCGTTTGTACCCATTCGTACTGACGAGTATATCGTTTGTACCAACGAGAAACCGTTTGTACCCGTCTGTACTATCGAGCAATCGTTTGTACCCGTTCGTATCGACGAGTATATCGTTTGTACCACCGAGAAATCGTTTGTACCCGACTGTACTATCGAGCAATCGATTGTACCCGTTCGTATCGACGAGTATATCGTTCGTACCACCGAGAAAACGTTTGTACCCATCTGTACTATCGAGCAATCGTTTGTACCCGTTCGTTCTGACGAGTAGATCGTTTGTACCACGGAGAAATCGTTTGTACCCGTCTGAACTATCGAGCAATCGATTGTACCCGTTCGTATCGACGAGTATATCGTTTGTACCACCGAGAAAACGTTTGTACCCGTCTGTACTATCGAGGAATCGTTTGCACCCATTCGTTCTGACGAGTATATCGTTTGTACCACCGAGAAAACGTTTGTACCCGTCTGTACTATCGAGGAATCGTTTGTACCCATTCGTTCTGACGAGTATATCGTTTGTACCACCGAGAAAACGTTTGTACCCGTCTGTACTATCGAGCAATCGTTTGTACCCATTCGTATCGACGAGTATATCGTTTGTACCACCGAGAAATCGTTTGTACCCGTCTGTACTATCGACCAATCGTTTGTACCCATTCGTAGCGACGAGTATTTCGTATGTACCGCCGAGAAAACGTTTGTACCCGTCTGTACTATCGGGCAATCGGTTGTACCCATTCGTACTGACGAGTATATCGTTTTTACCAACGAGAAAACGTTTGTACCCGTATGTACTATCGAGCAATCATTTGTACCCGTTCGTATCGACGAGTATATCGTTTGTACCACCGAGAAATCGTTTGTACCCGTCTGTACTATCGAGCAATCGTTTGTACCCATTCGTACTGACGAGTGTATCGTTTGTACCAGCGAGAAAACGTTTGTACCCGTCTGTACTATCGAGCAATCGTTTGTACCCATTCGTACTGACGAGTGTATCGTTTGTACCAGCGAGAAAACGTTTGTACCCATCTGTACTATCGAGCAATCGTTTGTACCCGTTCGTATCGACGAGTACATCGTTTGTACCACCGAGGAAACGTTTGTACCCGTCTGTACTATCGAGCAATCGTTTGTACCCGTTCGTATCGACGAGTATATCGTTTGTACCACCAAGAAATCGTTTGTACCCGTCTGTACTATCGACCAATCATTTGTACCCATTCATATCAACGAGTATTTCGTATGTACCACCGAGAAAACGTTTGTCCCCGTCTGAACTATCGGGCAATCGTTTGTACCCATTCGTACTGACGAGTATATCGTTTGTACCAACGAGAAAACGTTTGTACCCGTCTGTACTATCGAGCAATCGTTTGTACCCGTTCGTATCGACGAGTATATCGTTTGTACCACCGAGAAATCGTTTGTACCCGACTGTACTATCGAGCAATCGATTGTACCCGTTCGTATCGACGAGTATATCGTTCGTACCACCGAGAAAACGTTTGTACCCGTCTGTACTAACGAGGAATCGTTTGTACCCATTCGTTCTGACGAGTATATCGTTTGTACCAACGAGAAAACGTTTGTACCCGTCTGTACTATCGAGCAATCGTTTGTACCCGTTCGTATCGACGAGTATATCGTTTGTACCATGGAGAAATCGTTTGTACCCGTCTGAACTATCGAGCAATCGATTGTACCCGTTCGTATCGACGAGTATATCGTTTGTACCACCGAGAAAACGTTTGTACCCGTCTGTACTATCGAGGAATCGTTTGTACCCATTCGTTCTGACGAATATATCGTTTGTACCACCGAGAAAACGTTTGTACCCGTCTGTACTATCGAGCAATCGTTTGTACCCGTTCGTATCGACGAGTATGTCGTTTGTACCACCGAGAAATCGTTTGTACCCGTCTGTACTATCGACCAATCATTTGTACCCATTCATATCAACGAGTATTTCGTATGTACCACCGAGAAAACGTTTGTCCCCGTCTGAACTATCGGGCAATCGTTTGTACCCATTCGTACTGACGAGTATATCGTTTGTACCAACGAGAAAACGTTTGTACCCGTCTGTACTATCGAGCAATCGTTTGTACCCGTTCGTATCGACGAGTATATCGTTTGTACCACCGAGAAATCGTTTGTACCCGACTGTACTATCGAGCAATCGATTGTACCCGTTCGTATCGACGAGTATATCGTTCGTACCACCGAGAAAACGTTTGTACCCGTCTGTACTACCGAGGAATCGTTTGTACCCATTCGTTCTGACGAGTATATCGTTTGTACCAACGAGAAAACGTTTGTACCCGTCTGTACTATCGAGCAATCGTTTGTACCCATTCGCATCGACGAGTATATCGTTTGTACCACCGAGAAATCGTTTGTACCCGTCTGTACTATCGACCAATCGTTTGTACCCATTCGTATCGACGAGTATTTCGTATGTACCACCGAGAAAACGTTTGTACCCGTCTGTACTATCGGGCAATCGGTTGTACCCATTCGTACTGACGAGTATATCGTTTTTACCAACGAGAAAACGTTTGTACCCGTATGTACTATCGAGCAAAGGTTTGTACCCGTTCGTATCGACAAGTATATCGTTTGTACCACCGAGAAATCGTTTGTACCCGTCTGTACTATCGAGCAATCGATTGTACCCGTTCGTATAGACGAGTATATCGTTTGTACCATCGAGAAAACGTTTGTACCTGTCTGTACTATCGAGGAATCGTTTGTACCCATTCGTCCTGACGAGTATATCGTTTGTACCACCGAGAAAACGTTTGTACCCATCTGTACTATCGAGCAATCGTTTGTACCCGTTCGTATCGACGAGTACATCGCTTGTACCACCGAGGAAACGTTTGTACCCGTCTGTACTATCGAACAATCGTTTGTACCCGTTCGTATCGACGAGTATGTCGTTTGTACCACCGAGAAATCGTTTGTACCCGTCTGTACTATCGACCAATCGTTTGTACCCATTCGTATCAATGAGTATTTCGTATGTACCACCGAGAAAACGTTTGTCCCCGTCTGAACTATCGGGCAATCGTTTGTACCCATTCGTACTGACGAGTATATCGTTTGTACCAACGAGAAAACGTTTGTACCCGTCTGTACTATCGAGCAATCGTTTGTACCCGTTCGTATCGACGAGTATATCGTTTGTACCACCGAGAAATCGTTTGTACCCGACTGTACTATCGAGCAATCGATTGTACCCGTTTGTATCGACGAGTATATCGTTCGTACCACCGAGAAAACGTTTGTACCCGTCTGTACTACCGAGGAATCGTTTGTACCCATTCGTTCTGACGAGTATATCGTTTGTACCAACGAGAAAACGTTTGTACCCGTCTGTACTATCGAGCAATCGATTGTACCCGTTCGTATCGACGAGTATATCGTTTGTACCACCGAGAAAACGTTTGTACCCGTCTGTACTATCGAGGAATCGTTTGTACCCATTCGTTCTGACGAGTATATCGTTTGTACCACCGAGAAAACGTTTGTACCCGTCTGTACTATCGAGCAATCGTTTGTACCCATTCGCATCGACGAGTATATCGTTTGTACCACCGAGAAATCGTTTGTACCCGTCTGTACTATCGACCAATCGTTTGTACCCATTCGTATCGACGAGTATTTCGTATGTACCACCGAGAAAACGTTTGTACCCGTCTGTACTATCGGGCAATCGGTTGTACCCATTCGTACTGACGAGTATATCGTTTTTACCACCGAGAAATCGTTTGTACCCGTCTGTACTATCGAGCAATCGATTGTACCCGTTCGTATAGACGAGTATATCGTTTGTACCATCGAGAAAACGTTTGTACCTGTCTGTACTATCGAGGAATCGTTTGTACCCATTCGTCCTGACGAGTATATCGTTTGTACCACCGAGAAAACGTTTGTACCCATCTGTACTATCGAGCAATCGTTTGTACCCGTTCGTATCGACGAGTACATCGCTTGTACCACCGAGGAAACGTTTGTACCCGTCTGTACTATCGAACAATCGTTTGTACCCGTTCGTATCGACGAGTATGTCGTTTGTACCACCGAGAAATCGTTTGTACCCGTCTGTACTATCGACCAATCGTTTGTACCCATTCGTATCAATGAGTATTTCGTATGTACCACCGAGAAAACGTTTGTCCCCGTCTGAACTATCGGGCAATCGTTTGTACCCATTCGTACTGACGAGTATATCGTTTGTACCAACGAGAAAACGTTTGTACCCGTCTGTACTATCGAGCAATCGTTTGTACCCGTTCGTATCGACGAGTATATCGTTTGTACCACCGAGAAAACGTTTGTACCCGTCTGTACTATCGAGGAATCGTTTGTACCCATTCGTTCTGACGAGTATATCGTTTGTACCACCGAGAAAACGTTTGTACCCATCTGTACTATCGAGCAATCGTTTGTTCCCATTCGTATCGACGAGTATATCGTTTGTACCACCGAGAAATCGTTTGTACCCGTCTGTACTATCGACCAATCGTTTGTACCCATTCGTATCGACGAGTATTTCGTATGTATTGCCGAGAAAACGTTTGTACCCGCCTGTACTATCGGGCAATCGGTTGTACCCATTCGTACTGACGAGTATATCGTTTTTACCAACGAGAAAACGTTTGTACCCGTATGTACTATCGAGCAATCGTTTGTACCCGTTCGTATTGACGAGTATATCGTTTGTACCACCGAGAAATCATTTGTACCCGTCTGTACTATCGAGCAATCGTTTGTACCCATTCGTACTGACGAGTGTATCGTTAGTACCAGCGAGAAAACGTTTGTACCCGTCTGTACTATCGAGCAATCGTTTGTACCCATTCGTACTGACGAGTGTATCGTTTGTACCAGCGAGAAAACGTTTGTACCCGTCTGTACTATCGAGCAATCGTTTTTACCCATTCGTACATCGTTCGAATTCGTATATCGTTTGTACCACCGAGAAAACGTTTGTACCCGTCTGTACTATCGAGCAATCGTTTGTACCCGTTCGTATCGACGAATATGTCGTTTGTGCCACCGAGCAATCGTTTGGCCCGTCTGTACTATCGATCAATCGTTTGTACCCGTTCGTACTGACGAGTATATCGTTTGTACCACCGACAAAACGTTTGTACCCGTTGGTACCGATGAATATATCGTTTGTACCACCGCGGAAACGTTTGTACCCGTCTGTACCATTGAGGAATCGTTTGTACCCATCTGTACTGACAAGTATATCGTTTGTACCACCGTGAAAACGTTTGTACTCGTCTGTACTATCGAGCAATCATTTGTACCCATTCGTACCGACGAGTATATCGTTTGTACCAACGAGAAAACGATTGTACCCGTCGGCACTGTCGAGCAATCGTTTGTACCGGTCTGTATTATCGAGCAATGGTTTGTACCCCCTCGTACTGACGAGTATATCGTTTGTACCGCCGAGAAAACGTTTGTACCCGTCTGTAGTATCGAGCAATCGTTTGTACCCGTTCGTATCAATGAGTATATCGTTTGTACCACCGACAAAACGTTTGTACCCGTTGGTATCGACGAATATATCGTATGTCCCACCGCGGAAACGTTTCTACCCGTCTGTCCGATTGAGGAATCGTTTGTACCCATTCGTACTGACAAGTATATCGTTTGTACCACCGAGAAAACGTTTGTACCCGTCTGTACTATCGTGGAATCGTTTTTACCCATTCGTCCATCGTTCGAATTCGTATATCGTTCGTACCACCGAGAAAACGTTTGTACCCGTCTGTACTATCGAGCAATCGTTTGTACCCGTTCGTATTGACGAATATGTCGTTTGTGCCACCGATCAATCGTTTGGCCCGTCTGTACTATCGATCAATCGTTTGTACCCGTTCGTACTGACGAGTATATCGTTTGTACCACCGAGAAATCGTTTGTACCCGTCTGTACCATTGAGGAATCGTTTGTACCCATCTGTACTGACAAGTATATCGTTTGTACCACCGTGAAAACGTTTGTACTCGTCTGTACTATCGAGCAATCATTTGTACCCATTCGTACCGACGAGTATATCGTTTGTACCAACGAGAAAACGATTGTACCCGTCGGCACTGTCGAGCAATCGATTGTACCGGTCTGTAATATCGAGCAATGGTTTGTACCATTAGTTTATATCGATTGTATCGATAGTACAGACGGGTACAAACGATTTCTCGGTGGTACAAACGATATACTCGTCGATACGAACGGGTACAAACGATTGCTCGATTGTACATACGGGTACGAACGTTTTCTCGTTGGCAAAAACGTTATACTCGTCAGTACGAATGGGTACAACCGATTGCCCGATAGTACAGACGGGTACAAACGTTTTCTCGGTGGTACATACGAAATACTCGTCGATACGAATGGGTACAAACGATTGGTCGATAGTACAGACGGGTACAAACGATTTCTCGGTGGTACAAACGATATACTCGTCGATACGAATGGGTACAAACGATTGCTCGATAGTACAGACGGGTACAAACGTTTTCTCGGTGGTACAAACGATATACTCGTCAGAACGAATGGGTACAAACGATTCCTCGATAGTACAGACGGGTACAAACGTTTTTTCGGTGGTACAAACGATATACTCGTCGATACGAACGGGTACAATCGATTGCTCGACAGTACAGACGGGTACAAACGATTTCTCGGTGGTACAAACGATATACTCGTCGATACGAACGGGTACAAACGATTGCTCGATAGTACAGACGGGTACAAACGTTTTCTTGGTGGTACAAACAATATACTCGTCAGTACGAATGGGTATAAACGATTACACGGTGGTAGAAACGATGTACTCACCGATACGAATGAATAGAAACAATTTCTAGGTGGTCCAAACGATATACTTGTCGGTACAAACGGAAATTAAAAAAAAAAAAAATCGAAATTTTTTTTTTTTTCAGAAAAAATTTTGAAAAAAAAATTCAAAAAAAAAAATTATTAACGGTACAAACGGGTACAAACGATTCTCTTTTCAGTCACGTTTATTAAAATTGCTTAGCTCTAAATGGGTTGCGGTTCATTTTTTCATACCCTCGTACTTTTTTCCCCCTTAAGGTACAAACGAAATTTAAGACGGTACAAACGGGTACAAACCGAGTACAAACAAATGCAAAAAAAAAAAATTACTTTCTGTAAAGTCAGTTGCCAACTTCACATAGGTGGTCATCATTCCTCGAAAAATCGGAAAAAAATCGAACAGTTTGTTTCGTGTTTGAAAGACGATAACAAATTAAAAGCTCGGATGCAATTCCGAAAAGGACATACCTCCAATTAATTTGGAATTTCGTGTACCCGTGTATTTAGACTAGCTGATCACGAATATGATAGTGAAAATACCCGTCAATTCGATTTTCAACGTCAAAACTCACAAAAACGGATTTTTTGAGAGTTTTTCTACTTCATTTTAGTAAATGTTGATCTTCCAAAAAAATATTTCTCACAAAAGTTGTAGCCTATAAAGAGATTCATCTTTTATGTTCTATACAGTTAATGTCTAAAACCATTCTGTTTCGAGAAAAATGGGATAATGCTCCAATAAGTACATTTTGCTAAGCTCCATTAGTTTCGATGTTATCTACTTACGCACTATACTGTGGGAAGGTTCGAGTTTTTTTGGGTTTGTTTGTTGTGTTTTGTGCTGTTTGGGTTCGTTTACTGTGTTGTGTGTTTGGGTTTGTTTGTTGTGTTTTGTGTTGTTTGGGTTCGTTTACTGTGTTGTGTGTTTGGGTTTGTTTGTTGTGTTTTGTGTTGTTTGTTGTTTGAGTTTGTTTCAGTTAGTTTGTTGTGTTGTGTGTTTGGGTTTGTTTGTTGTGTTGTGTATTTGGGTTTGCTTGCTGTGTTGTGTATTTGGATTTGTTTGGGTTTGTTTGTCGTGTTGTGTGTTGTGTGCTGTTTATTTTTCAGGTATGCGTATAGTGTTAAAGATCAAACTGCAACCTTCCCGAGGTAAATTGCGTAAGTAGATAATATAAAAACTAATAGAGCTTAGGAAAATGTTCTTTATGCATCATTATCCCATTTTTCTCAAAACAGATTGGTTTTAGACAAAACTTGTATAGAACATAAAAGATCAATCTTTGTATAGGCTAGAACTTTTGTCAGAAACATTTTTCTCTAAGATCAACATTTATTAATATAAAGTAGCAAAACTTTTAAAAAATCTGTTGTGAGGTTTTAGCTTGAAAATCAAATTTCGGGTATTTTCACTATCATATTCATCAGCTAGTAAAAATGAACAGGTAGACAAAATTCCGAATTAATCGGAGGTATGTCCTTTTCGTAGCTTAATCCAAAAGCTCGGTCATGTCTTAGCCAAGAATTATGTATTTTGAGAAAGAAATTGTTTTTTTTCGCTCAGATCTTCTTTGTTATTTTCTTTCATAACTTCTTTAGTTATTAATATGTTTTTATGAAATTTTGTATACAATTCTGTTAATGTACGTACAAATAAATGTTCAAACGATATTTTGATCATCTCACTTATTTCTTCAAAATTGATTTGTCCAAATAACCCCCACATTCGGCTCGTCACGGTATCCAAACCCCTTAAACTATAAGGCGAAACTGTATCGGTCTCCTCGACACCAGGCATTTCTCAGCAAATTATATCGATGCCACGTCAATTTACGACAGAAAAAAATTCCATTCACCAGGATGTCTCGCACACGAGCCTTATATTTCAAGTACGAAGACGGGTGGTTTCCGAGCCTTTTATTTTTTAATTCGTGCGGCCTCCGGGCTCGATAGCCAGGCATCGAAACGAGCGTTAGTTGGCTTATTTTGAATAAATTTTAATTGCCGGGAGCGAAATCGCGAGTCTAGTCAAATGCGCGTCTCGACGTTGCGCAATTCCGGGACTCGCCCAAATGAAACGTTTACCGACGAGGGAAAAAAGCCTGCAGAGACGAAGGTCGTTCGTGTTGTCCCTGTTTATTTTTCGTTTTTTTTTTTCGCTGTCACGTGGACAGATTTGAGTCGAAAAATGCTAATGGTGAGAAACTCGTCACCAAAGAATATTTGAAAAAATAGTTGGAAGTTCGACACACGAATTTACCGAATTGCCAAAGAAATCGAGATGGATTGAAAGTGAGGTAAAAGCGAGAAGAGGATGCTGGCAGCTCGATGGCGATGATCGCTTCGCCCTGTGGCCAGGCAATCGTCCAACCGACGATCTGACACGCTTCTCTCTTCTTCGTTGTCGTCGTCGTCGTCGTTGTCGTCGTCGTCGTCGTCGTCGTTGTCGTCGTCGTCGTCGTCGTCGTCGTCTCGGTCGAGCACCCGGTGCCCGGAAAGACCGTCACGAGATTATCGGATTATCTTACAGACCTGGTGCTCACGCCGGACTCGCATCGCGCTTTCTAAAACCTTATACCCAACTGCTGTCTACGCGCAAACGCCCGCGACTCTCTCGTTAGGTCTCGTTGTTGTTCAACGACTTATCTCTCCTTTTTTTTGTTTTTTTTTCTTCTTCTATTTTACGTATATAAATGAGGGAGGGACGTTGGGAATACTTGGAGAGTTACGTAATGTTGAGTTTGGGGACGGGTAAGCTACTATGAGGAGGGTCCTCGAAGTTGAAGGTCTTGAAAATCACTTTCCCCTAGATATATGATGTACGTATGTATATAACGTATACAGGGTGGCGTGAAAAGTGACGTTTGAAAAAAAACCCAAAAAACCTCCCAGATCTGGCCGAAGCACCCCTATACGTACTCTCTACGATCTTTTTTACTTTTCGAGAAAAAAGCATTCCTTTCAGCGGAAAACCAATGGCCGAGTGAACACTAACGGAAATGGGATCAGTCGCTAAAGTTTAGACGAAAAAGAAATACTTGCACTAGTAAAATCGACTCCCAATTTATTTTAACATTCCTAAGAGGAAAGTGCATACACAAGAGGGAAAAGAAATATAAATGTACGCTACAGAAAAACTCAATTTTTTTTAGGCTTCTGTCTTGAAAACTAAAAAGAACAAAATTTTGAGAACCAGTCAGTAAAGTTCAGAGGAAAAGAAAAATACTAGTCTAAATAATTCCCAATGTATCCTGAAACCTTCTAAAAGGAAAGTGCATGCACAAAAGAGAAAAAAATATCAACCGATGCTACAAAAAAAAGCGAGAAAACAATTAGAAAACTTTTCGTCTCGAAAACCAAGACTTTTATGAGGAGGATCAGTCACTAGAGCTCGACTAAAAAAACCCATACTAGTCTAAACCACTCCCCTTCGCTTCTAAAAACTTCTGAAAGGACAATGCGTACATAAAAAGAGAAAAATATATATGAACCAATGCTACAAAAAAAACTCGAAGTTTTTTATTTTTAATTAAAAAAGCTCTTTACTCGAAAACTAAAAAGATTTAAATTGAGAGGATCAGTCACTAGAGTTCAGCACATGAAAGACAAATCCTCATACTGGTCCAAATGACTCCTAATTGCTTATCAAGCTTATGGGAGGAAAATACATACACAAAAAGGGAAAAAATAATTAACCTATGCTACAAAAACCATGAAAAAATGCCTATTTCTTGAAAACTAAAAGAGATCATCGAACATACATAGAGGTGATTCGGATAGGCTTACAAGGTGACTAGATTTTTGTTTTGACGTCACTTTTCGGGCCACCCTGTGTATAGTAAAAACAAAGACAAGTCGTTAAACAATGGAAAAATCCACATATATAGATACATTCATACATACATATATATATATAGATATATATTTCTACAGTTTGGTGTTGGTGACTAATAGTACATGGATTTACGCAGGATAAATACACACACACACACACCTATATATATATATATATATATATATATATATATATATATATATATATATATATATATATATATATATATATATATATGGACATGGATTTACGCAGCATATATGTAATCTACAAAGAAGTTCAATACACACACGCTGCTGCGCTGTTGGCAGTGAGTGCACGAGAGATCGGGAGCGACCTACGCGTAGACAAGGCTCACCCGGTCCTCTCTTTTCCCTCAAAGCTAGAGAGAGACCACAAACTCTCGCGGGACACACGTGAGATTTAATCCACGGATAAAACGGCGTATAGGTGGGCGAGCTTTATTTGTTCCGCGATATAAGCTCGTATACACGGATGTATATATATATATATATATATATATATATATATATATATATATATAATGCAATCCAGCACAATTTGCACATCCGATAGTTCGTTCCATCTCTACCGTCATCGCGGATTTCGAAAAACCTCTAACGTAACAAATTCATTTCACCTCGCGTTGCGTAGGGTGTTCAATCGTCGTATGGTGTCTGACGTGTGCACTCGTGAGATTTTTCATTACCCAAATTCGAGACGCGTCTTGCGACAGGCAACGAAAAAATTAATAAAAAAAAAGAAAATGCTTCATGTAGATTAACAAACTATCGGTGCGCTGTGTAATTACGTCGAATGGAATTTTGAGTGGAGTTGATATCGTTCGATCGAGGAGCCTTGATAGGTTTGACTTTCGGACGCAGCGTGCCCGCACGTCCGAGCGTGCGGCGAACAATTTGAATAGTCGACAAACGAAAGATCGCGGCAATCGCTGGACCGATAACGGCGGAAGATAACGCGCGAGACGTCGAGACCCTTCGAGTATCGTCGGAATCGCACCGGCGAGGCGTCAACGCGTCAACGAGATGACAGCAGCTGTCGTTCGCGCCCGAGGACTCTCGTGCCTCATCGGAATCCGAAGTTACGAGACGTCGCGGAGATTTCTCGCGATAACTCTTGCTAACTATATCTCCGCAGCCTCCGAAGTTTATATATATATATATATCACACACACACACATAAACAGGGTATGTCGTTATGAATGAATAATCCTTCAACTGTCGATAAGTCAGATCGTGTCCTACTATGTACTGGAATTTCAATTTAGTAACAGTCCCAGAGTTTTCGGGATAAAAATCATCTGCTTTTGATTTTTCGCATGCCATTCCTACAAATGATAACTTTTTGTGACCCGGTTTAAAAAAAACTCTGGGTTATGTCCTTTATCTAGAAACGTCTTTTTTTAACCTTAAATGTTAAGGAAACTTTATGAAAAAATATCTTATGCAGAATTTGCATACAAACCAATTCGAACATCTGACTTTGATAGCCTGCGGTTTAAAAAAAATGCACTACGCATTTCGTGCCAAATACTTTAAAAAGTTTCATAGTTATTGTCGATTCACATCGTTTGTAGAAATGGCGTGCGAAAGACCAAAAGCAGATGATTTTTTTTTTTTAAATAACATAAAGCCCAAAATCTCGAAAACCGTGGAACTTTTACTAAACTGAAATTCCAGCATGTAGGAGGACACGATCTGACGTATCGACAGGTATCCATTCATAACAGGACACCCTATATATATATATATATATATATATATGGTAATGATAATAATATAGAGATCGACCGATCAACGTGATCGAGTTCACCACCCGCAGAGCTTTGTACACCGTACGAACGAGGACAACCCGCGAGGACCTCGTTCCTCTCGCTGCTACGTCAACGATTCCAAAAAGAGAGCCTCCGCCCGGTGGCGATGCGGTGGAGAACATTAGCCGGACCGACGATTGTGCCACCGCGATCGCTCGGGGACGCCTTCGAGGCGCGGAGAATTTGCGCTTTCGATTCGATCGCTCGTCCACCAGCGATGTCCAGTCTCCGTGTTTAGGTTACGGACGTCGAGCGACTACTTTGTAGATACAGGGTGACGTTGTTAAAGATGACATGCGTTTTTTGAGGGTTGACCAGAAGATTTGGCGATTCAGAAAAATATTATATTGGAGGCTTCGTTGAGTCCTTTTCGAAAAAAATATAACATTTTTTGTGATGAGTAGTATTTGCCAGATAAATTGAGGATTGTGAAGAAAAATATCAGAATTTGATTTCGTGTAAAATTCGAGGAAATTTTTTTTGTCGATCCCGTGATCGAAAAAAACATTTATCGAAGATGCATTTCAACGTGGATGGATGGTATTTGATCTCAATTGGAACGATTTTTCGCTTAGCAGCGTTGCGTATTTGGCTTTTAGTCATCTTCATTCTGCTCAACGCAAAGGGGAATTTTGATTCTCTGATTTTTTCTGGAACATAGTGATATTGATATTCTACGAAAATTGAAGATTCTGAAGAATTTGAGCATTCTCGAATGTCAACAAAATTAATGTTTCACAAAAATGCTGCATTCTGTGAAAAAAAACCGAAATTCAATTTTGAGCGTAGCGGATAAAAAGAATTAAATCCCGAATACGAAACACTCCTGGAAAACTTATTTTGTCTATCCCGTCACCGACAAAAAACCCAAAGAAGCATTTCAAAGCCGACAGAGGGAATTCAATTCGATCTTAAAAAAAGTTCCTCAGAAGTCTTTCGTATTCGGAATTTAATTCCCTTCCTTCTGCACAACTCGAAATAGAATTTCGATTTTTTTCCAGCAGGCTGAATATTTCCGGCAAATACTCAGAGATTGATATTATACAAAAGTTGCGCATTCTAAAAAGTATGAGCATTCTAGAATATCGACAACATTGATATTCCACGAAAACTGAGCATCCCAAAAAAAAAATCATAATTTCATCTTGACTACAGCAGAAGAAAAAATTCAATTGCGAATATGAAATACTCGTGAAAGACTATTGTTGTCTATCACATCGTCGAGAAAAAAGTTATCGGAGATGCATTTTAAAGTGTCTATCTGAAAAAAGCTTTTGAAACGAGTGTTTCGTATTCAGAATTTAATCTCCATTTTGCTGAACTCAAAATGGAATTTTCATTTTTTCCCAGAAGGCTTAATTATTATGGAAAATACTGTTCATCACAAAAATAGGCTCTATTTTTTTCGAAGAGGACTTGAAAAACCATTAGTGTGTCGGTTGGAAAATCTTTGTGTTAGCAGACACTTAAAAAACACTCGGCCACCTTATAATTGCAGCCCTGTATTATATATATATATATATATATATATATATAGAGAGAGAGAGAGAGAGAGAGGGGGGGCGCAAATAATCAAGGAAAAGAGAAATAGGGAGAAAGAGAAGGTAACGTAACACACGTACATAAACCATACGTATATCCACGTGGTGCAAACATGGATGAGTGGGTGGAGCCCATATTGCTCCGAGTTGCTCAACGAGATGTCCTCGAGTTATCGCGATAAGAAAGGCCATCCTGAGGACACGCCTAGGCTCCGGGAGGCGCCCGATAACCATCGACATCGCGTGGAACGCGAGAGCTATACCTAGATTTTCATGTAACTATATACATACGTATCCATATACAAATGGATACGTGAAATACCTGGTCAGTCGTATACAGTTCCGATAAGAATGAACTCGCTGCCCTTCTGGTATTAAGCCATCGACATATATATATATATATATATCAAACTGTCTGCTGCCTCTGATACAAATGCTGGATTCACCACCCAGCCCAGCATCGGAGGATGCATACATACGACCGGGCATTTAAATGCAAAAAAAGCCACAAGAATCGGGGCCCGATCTATTTTCCGAATACCGCGTGGCCACAGGAGCTCTCGAGTCTTATCAGTTGTGCTCTAGCTTGCGTCTGAGATGGTCAGCTCGCAGGCAGCATCCACGATACATACTCCGACACACAAGCAGACCCACATATACAGCAGTGTGCGCTGGACCCGGAATAATCGAGGATCGACCCTGTTCCTACCGACGAAGAGTTACGATCCCGTCGACGATCGTTCCGTTACACTTCTGTACGGAACGCATGCTTTTCCTTCGTGTACGTAGGTGTGCACCTATACGTGTGCCCGTCCTGCATTATGGCGTATACCCGGTGCATATATCGCTATGCGAACCTGCGCGGAGTTTCCGGTACGATGTATAACCGGGGTATATATTGCTGCGAAACGATCCTATCTTCGGTATACGACGATTTGATGGTATTTCATGGGACACACTGTGCACGGATAGCGCTCCCCTCTAGTGGGAGGCGCTTTGTTGGCGTTTCGGTATTCGGAAATTCAGACCGTCCGCGCGCTGATTATTATTTATTATTATTTTGATTTAGTCTTTATTTTATTTAGTTTATTTGTGTTTTTATTACCATGTAATGATAATCAATATCAATATGGTTATGAAATGATTTTGAATTGTTATTTCATATCAAATGGTTTTGAATTGTTATTTTATATGATGGAACTATATTAATTATATTATATTAAATTATATTTATTACAGTTTTTTTTTATTCGTAAGTTCCAACGTATTTGGCATTGGATATAATATTATATTATAGTATATTATATTGCACCATATAATTGTTGTTGTTGTTATCATTTTACATATTATTATTATTATTATTTGTGGATAGGGCACGTAGCAATGAACATTCCATCAGCTAGAAATGGAATACGTAACAAAAGCGATAGATGTACAGTGAGGACAGTTAAAACTGGCGATACCAAGAAAAAATGTTCCGTATAGTCGCTATTCCAAATGGTCTCCACCAATTATCGCGTACCGGTGGACGATCGAACGTCACGAATTTTCTCAACTCCACCGTACGTTTTACGATCTTTTTTTATCATTTTCTTTCTTCTTTTTTGTTCCATATATGTATAAATGATCGGCAAGAACTGGTTCAACAGTCAACCCTCAGCGTGGATGCGAAATGTTTTCTCAATCGTTCGCATAGCCACGCGGAGATCTTACGATCACCCAAGAGACAGAGAGAGCAAGAGAGAAAGTGAGGGAGAGGGAGAGAGAGAGAGAGAGAGAGAGAGAGAATCTTCAGTCCACGTCCTTCGTCAAAGCTTTTATTTTCCATAGCGAGCACGTTTTGTATAATCTGCGTATTCCATAACTTACCGTTGGCCACGCAATGGGGGAAATATGGTACGACCGTGTTCTCGTAAAATCAAGGATGAGTCTTATGTATACATTATATACGGAGCAGCTCGCAATAGATATGAGAGCGAATGTTTCTAGTCGTCATAAAAGCAGATCGTTCCAGCCTTCTGTGGCTACGGTAAAGGTGTGTTATTAGCGGAAAAAATGAAGCAAAAGGTATTGGAAAAAAAGAAGAAACAATGGACCAATACTGGTGACGCTGTCTTGGTAGGCCGCGAGCTTCAGGGAACAAATCTCATGAGATTTGTATAACAGGGACTAGCGAGATCCTCTGAGGAGACGATCAACTTTTTATCTGATGAACGGTTCGGAATATCGAAACGCAGACTCTCTCTCCCTCTCTCCCTCTCTCTCTCGCTCTCTGCCTCTCTTACTCTCGCCAGTGGCGATCTTGCCACAGACACACTTTGCCAGCTACGAGAAGAGAGAATTCAATTTGTTCGACGTATCCTTGAGCTGTGTGACGTTTATCGCGACATCGGATCCCCTTTTGGAATCGAAGCGAGAATAGATACGTAGATGATGTGCCGGGAAATTTATGTATCTATATATGTGTGAGGGGTGTGTGGGGGGGTTACAGGATTGAGACAGAGAGACTTCCTTTGCGAGGAAGCGAGAGAGAGGTCGCAAGTTGACCTTTGAAAGCGACCAACTTATAGGGCGTCTTTGATCCAGCCGCTTTGGGGAACCGCAACGCTACCAGCTCGTCAAACAAAAGCCACGTGGCCAAAAGGGTCTACGTCTTTTTGTATGCAAGCCATTGTGAGACGATTGATAGCAACGAGGTGGAGACTGGATCAAAGGGCAGACCATGCTGCAATCTTTCATGGGGTCCTGGAAGTACTGGTTTGAGCTTCAGGTAGATGATGTTGGATCCGAAGCTCAAAATCATCCATTATTCGGATTTTCTTTTGCAGCACAATAAGAATGCTTGAGTGGTGCAGCGATGAATGATGCTAAAGCATTCTGCAATCTTCTATGGGGTCCTGGAAGTACTGGTTCGAACTTCAGGTAGATGATGTTCGATCCGAAACTCAAAATCCTCCATTATTTGTATCTGCTTTTGCAACAAAATGGGAACGGTGAAGTGCTGCAGCGATGAATAATAAGGAATATTCTTTTCATATGCAGATATGTCTAGTAACATTGGAATTTCGAAGGTTCTATTAGTTCCAGGACTTCGTTTTCGTCTATTACTGGGATTCCATAAGTTGCAGGGCTCCATATTGATGTTTCACGGACGTTCCACAAGTTGCGGTGCTTTGTATCGTCTTTTAACAAGGTTCCACAAGTTCCAGGCAATCGTTTTCTTGTTTTTCGAAATTTCCAAAAGCTCCAGCGCATCGATTTCTCCTTTTACAAAGTTTCCAAAAGGTTTGGTACGTCGTTGACATCGTTTTCGTCATTTCCAGTCGTTCTCGTCTTTTTCGGGCTTTCCGTAACTACCAGTACATGGCTGCTGGAAAAAATTGCTTATAACCTAGGCAGCTTGGAACACATTCTCGTGAAAATAATTGCCGATTTGTTTGAGTTTGTTTGGGTCTGCCCAGGGTTCTTGCTGACATGTTAGTGACGATCGTTGACATCAAAACTGCAGCAAAACTCAAGATCTTCTACGAATGTGCCGAATCGTCTGGATTTTCCCACAGATCGTCCAAGACCCGAACAAACTCAAGCTGACAGTGCCGACGGGTCGAGATTTGCATTCCCCCTCCCCCAGCCCAAACCTAACCCACCATCACCCAAAAACGATGTTCTGCTGAATGACCACGTACTGAAAAATCGACCTTCCTCAAAATTGCCTCGCACCGTTCGCGTTTCCTACCAACGTTGCTCTTCGGTACTTGCAGGCTGTGAATGACGTAGAATAAAACATCAAACGTGTTCAAGCACGAGAGGGCAATCAATCGTTTGGTTTTTTCACCGCGTGCTCTCCTCTTCGATAAATATGCATGGAAGTATCTCGTTGGCGCGCGATGATCTCCGCGAGCAGTCTACGTAAACGCACCGCACGGAGCATATTGTGTAATCATGAGACGACGATTAGCTCGTGAGATGCCAGGGCAAGCGCTGCGATGATTCGCCGAGAGCGATATTTAATTGTCACGCGTGTATGCACGCGCGCGCGAGAGGGAGTAACTCTCGGGAGATACATAATGGGACGGGTGAAGACGTATTGCATTCGAGCTCGACAAACGCGACCTTGCTGCATCGCGATCGTCTTGGTCGCACCCACGACTCCTTGTCAATGATCATACGATTACTGCGTCGCAAAGAGGGAATAATTTGCCGTAATAACGTTTTCCTATATTCTACGTTGAATGCAGATCGTTCATGCACTCATGTGTGAGCTCATGATGTGGAATGGTGGTAGGAAGGAGTAGGACGCAGGGCGTCGGGTCCAGTGCAGTTGATGCGCAAGTGGAGATGTTCAAGCTATGGATCAAACTGGTCCAGGGGCCAACAATCTTGCTTCGATCGAAACGATGCTCGATCCATTTGAGTGAAGAATAAAAAATGACTTGGCTAGAATGACATCTGCACAGGGAGGTTGTTTCGTCCAATCGGTTGGGATCAATTTTAATTCCTTGATTCTTGCCAATGCCCACTTGAATGCGAAGTCGTCCGTTGATCACGAATTTCCGAGTCCCGAGTCGATCGGACTAAAATTTTTGGCTGACAGCGCTTTTTATAGGAAGCTACCTTTGGTTGAATGAGGGATGTGGGAATAGATGGTACATCATGCCGTTGTCATCAGTATGAAGACCTTCACTGGTGGATGGACGGCTGGGGTTCGACTCCAGCGGGCCTTCGAGTTAAGCAGCGTTGTGCATGACCGATACTCGGAGCGGTGACCACTTAACCGTGCACCGGCTGGCGCATCAACCAGTCAGCCAATCATTCAGTCAGTGGCGCATCAAGCCAATTCTTCTGAGCCCTTGGTGGCAGATATTTAAGTTGAAGTCTGTGCACCAGAGAATCAGAAGAGCATGGGGCCGGCTATACTCGTACGGGTTTTCCACGGTTTCCCCGTACCCTCGGAAAATGCGGCATAGTGTATCTTAAGGGGGTGTACCTTCAGGCGAGGAAGAAATTACTGATTTCCATTATTTACATTGGAACTCAGGAAATTCCATTCGTATCGAGTAACTTTTGTGTAAACCTTTTTAAGAATAGTCACCTATCGATATCTTTATTCAAAATGATGTGGCGCTATTGACAAATCTTCTTTAATTATCTGATGCAAGCGAATTTTTAAAAATTAGCTTACAAAGCTGTCTATACAACAAAGTACTTTCGCTGTTGTAAAAAATTCCATTTCACTAAATGGCATTATCCAAAAATCTTCAAAAAACCGCTGGCTTGAAAATGGTTTACACCACAAAATGCTTCGCCTATCGAATAAAGTCCATTTAACTGAATTGCATTATAAAAAGAATCTTCGGTAAACCAGTGGCTAAAAAAATGGTTCCAGGGTAAACAATTTCAAACGTGCCAGATATTTATCGCTTGCTGAATTCGGTAGCCGTAAAACATTGACAATTATCACTCGTTCACACTACAAAACACTTCACCTGTTGAAAGAAGTCCATTTCGCTGAATTGAACTATAAAAAAAAATTCAGTAAAGCATTAGCTCAAAAAATGCCTGCGGGTTAAATAATTTTTATCGTGCGAGGTATTTATCGCTTGCTAAATTCGGTAGTCGTAAAACATTGATAATTATCACAATTTCCATTTTATGTTCACCGCTGTCGAGAAGTGTCTGCCACTGACAAATCTTGCGATTTCTTTTCGCGGTCTCTTCCCAACACCCCTCTCTCTCTCTCTCCCTCTCCCTCTCTCTCATGAAAATGACTTACGTGTTATTGTTACAATTATAATTTCATTTTAATCACGCTGCCACGAATAACGAGATATTTCTACAGTATTTTCCTGCCTGCTGAGATCCGTTGAACAATTTCCTCTCAAACTATTTTCCAACAGGCTGGTCATTCAGTCAATACCGGGGCCCGCGGGAGTAATAACTCAAAATGCGAATTGAGCGTGTCGCCGAAATAGCTCCGCGAAACACGAGCTAGCCGATCATTGTCCGCATCCTTTCGACAATTACGAAATCGAGGCCTCGTTTCGCCAGATTTTTATCTCGCTGCTTTTTATCTTCTATCGTAAATACAGTTACGGCCACAAACGGAGATATTACGCGGTATCTTCGGAGTATTCGCCTCCGCGAAGTTTAGCCAAGTGATTGGAACATTTTCTCCAGCGTTTCGTTGACTTCGGAAATCGGCCGATCGCGTAACCCTTGCGTCTCTTCGAGCCGACGAATCGCGTGGGCGGAAAAAAAATCTCGTAAAATCGACGTTTCGTTTGCCTCCGGTGATTTTCAACTTGTCGGAGCTCGGCCTGTGCGTAACATTTTTGGACGGGATTACGATTGATGGGGCCGAAGAAAGTGCCGTAGGGAAGATGATGAAGCATAAAAGGCGAAAGAGGCGACAAAGGAGAGAGACGACTACGGCGAGAAAGAATAGCTTGGGAGGCATCTCAAAATATGTCAATCTGGTTATATCTATGGGGACGAGCCATTTTGGAGACATTCGACTTAGAGAACCGTCGTCATGGTAGTCTGTGATCCCATACTCGACATCATAAGACCCAATGTCTTCAACATCACCTTTAGATAGATGTAAGCATCTCTATATAGAGGCCACTTCAAGAACCGTCCTGAAGATAGGTGTGAAGACTAGGTGTGCTGATAAACAATATTAGGTAGATATAACGCGTTCGAAATGTCCCATTTCTAGGCATACACTGGGTGAGGCAACAACTTTTAGCAGTAGAAATATTTTCCAAAGTATCGAACTTAGGAGACAACTTTTCCTACAAAAGTTGCATAGTTGGAAGAGGTAGATTATCCAGGTGGGGGCGCCTCGGAGATTTCAAGGTCAGCTTCATTTTTTAAAAATCGGACCACTATTTTTTCAGTATTTTACCAAAGAACGAAAAATAAGTTCCCACACTGCATTTCAAGAGGATCTATTAAGATTTGGTATCAAAAATTGATAAAAAAAGACATTTCGATGCTTTTAGCCTAGAATCAATTTTTAAAAAAGTGCAAACACTGGCTCCTATAAAAGATGCGCATAGTGATGGCCATCACTTCCACTGCACGCTTGGAATCTGATCCGTATAGATTTTGCTTAGGATTATACTATTGGAATCTCAACTAGAGCCTGTTTGCTAATCCAAGCTAACGTTATTAATGACACAACACAATCAATGCGAATCAGATTGCAAGCGTGTATCGAAAGGGATGGCCATCACTTTGTGCAACCTTTTTTACGAGTAATTGTTTGCACCCTTTTTAATATCAATGCTAGGCTAAAAACGCCGAAATTCCTTTCGTACCGATTTTTTATACTAAATTTTGATCGATCGTCTTAAAATTTTACGCGTAAACTGATTTTAAGCACGTTGATAAAATTCTAGAAAAAAACAGTGGTCCCATTTTAAAAAAAATGAAGGTGACCTTGAAATCTACAAAGTGCCCTCACCTGGATGAACCTCATAGCCACCACTCGATGACTCCTTTCGAACTTTGCAACTTTCGTAGGAAAAGTTTTCGCTTAAGTCTGATAGGTTAAGCAATATCTCTACTGCCAATGGTTCCTGTCTTGCCCTGTATACAGGGAGATTCACAACTACTAGAATCCCCTTTATCGGCATATAGGAAGTGTCACTACACACAAAACACTTCTTCCAAATGTGGGACAAAAATCAGCCTGGGTATTCGCGTTCAAAGTCTTAAGTACACTGCGACCTCTCATGTTGGTACCTCCACAGATTCAACAGCCCCCCACCATATGCCGACTATCGATCGGACAGTGCATAATGAGAGAAGCTTCAGGCCCTAGCATGAGACTCAAAGCACGCTAGATAATGAGAGAGGGCTTTGAAGGATACTGCAATCAGCTATCCTAGCTGCGCAGAGTCTGCTTTTGAATGAATAGTGCGCAACCTCCATTTTTGCAAGTGTGATGCCGAGCCGATCTCGCCGCTGTGCCGATATGAGAAGTCGCAGTGTAATAGCAGTTGCTCCTGCGTTTACTCTGCAAGCCGGATCGAGCGCGGGTTCAAATCCACCTTCAGCCAAGTGAACTTTTTTTTCTTCAAACTTTTTTTCCAAAAAAAGTAATGACCACGGAGACACGCTTTTCAAGTCGATAACATCATTCAACATTTTTCGTATATTGTTTAATAGTTGCAAAATAATTGCTTTTCAGCAACTACTGTACCATTGTTTCAGTCGGTCTTTGAACGTCTACATCGCGGCCAATTTTTCCGCGACTTTTCTGACCAATTTTTCCAAAACAAACCCAAACAAACCCAAACTCAAACAAACAAACTCAACCCTTTTTAAAGGACATTCCTTTTTTAAAGAACATTTTAAAATAACGCTTTTTGCTCGCAATGACACGACCTGTGTGCTCGCTAAGGGACCCTTATCGGTTGTGAGTCCCCCTGTATATATACATTGAGATGATCGAAGCACGTATTTGCTTCCCTGCGGCGTAATTCTCGTTCCAACAGCCTGGAACAAACAGTTCTCAGCTGGGGCTCGAGATACGAGAGGCTATCTTGGAAAAGCGTCCACAGCCGCGAGCGCACTCTGGTGCAAGGATCCGGAGCAATCAAGCCCTTCCACTACCATGAAGCGGTAGGGGCTCGAGCATCGTTTCCTTCATTGGTTGCGCAACCATCTCACATCGAAATGGTAACAAACCGAAGTTCTCGCGCGCGCACTTGTACCACCGTGTTCTTGTTTTACGTTTTCTTTTTCTCTCTCGATGTTTTGTTACCCGCTACACAAACACACAAGTCGCGGTGTGTTATTTTTAAGGCCATCATTTCACCGTTCCAGTCAACTCCTTTTCACCCACCTGAATCGACGAGCAACGAATGACCGCGGTATTATTCCGCAGCGACACAACGCGCACTCGGAATATTCCATCGGCAATTTCCATATCGAGTGTACCAAGTGAAAAATAAGATATGCAAAAAATTCAGGCTGGGCCCGAAACAAAAACAAAAATACCGAACCGGACCCCGTCGAGATGACAGACGTATTTATTTATTTTTTTTTTTTCGAGCTTGATGAAAGCAATTTGTATGCTTCGTATCGAACGACGGATACATCAAGGCCCTTTTACTTTTTTGTTATTTTTTTATTTATATTATTATAAATGCTGTACTCATTTTAGATCCAGCGAAAAAAGCAATAAGCACAAATCGTACTATAGTTGACATTTTTTGAAATATCGTTTTTTGGTTTTCGACGAATTGTCACAATATAACATTTAAAAAATATACTCTGAAAACTTCGAAAAGTCGAACCGTTCAAAATTGGGAGAGTTATGGGCGTTTAGAGATAGGTTCAATCTATCAACTTTATTTTACAGTTTATTGCAAATTTTTCAAGCTTCTCTTACATATCAAAAAGCAGTCTTTGAATGAACAAATCTTATTTTCGATACATACTTTTTTAATCAACGAAAATAGAACCTTTTTTCGCCGAAAATCGATATTTTCACTTTTCGCTGCAGCCATTTTTTCGAAAATCAATCTGATTGAATCCTTTGTCCAAACACTAAATAATTTACTGCAAAAGGTAAACGCGTTTTGTTTTTTTGTTTCCTAACCCAAAGAAAATTAGAAAAAATTCACGGAAATTTTTCTTTTTTCTGGCCACGAGCTGGGTGTAACCCGTTAATAAAGTTGCGGATATACTCTTGCGATTACTTGTAAGGTATATGTGTCTCGTTGATGATCGTGACAACGGGAGAAAGAGAATTGCCCGGAGAAACGAGCAATAATTATTTTTATCGATAGAGGAATTATTGTCAATAAAAGTTATATCTATATATATATATATATATATATATATATATATATATATATATATATAAGGATGATCGTGTACATACGTACATGGTGAATTGCGACGATGAGGTCGTAATACGGGGTCAGTTTTTATTAGTTCGAATCGTGTAGATCCCTCGGCCGCAACATAGCCGATTCTTATTATTATTATTATTATAACTATCATTAATCCAACTCGAAGGAATCTAAGCAACCTGTTGGCTTCGTGACCACATTGGTCTTTCTCCAAGATTGCTCTTTTCGAGATCTTCTGCGACTACAATTCGAGTTTCGCCACATTTGACACAAGTGCATACTTATATACGTACGTACTGCTGTATGCACAATACTTACACATACGTCGGCCAAAAGTAAAATAGCCGTATATACGTCGTTGTATTGGTTTGATTGAATAATATCGACTGTTTAAGCCTCAACGTAATCACGTTTTTATATTGCAAAAAAGAAAAAAAAATTAATGAAAACCCAGTTGGGTTACTCGAGTGCGTGAAATGTTCGCCCCTAGAAAATGACACTTGAAGGATCTCAAAATGCGTCCTCGCGAGATTCGGGGACTTAAAAAATGCTGAATTTAAAAAACAGATACATATCACGATGGCTACCGCAACGAGGAAAATTTTGGTTTTTTTAAATTATAATTCGGACAATTACAGCTACAGTACACGTAAATCGTTGCGCTATCTAGTCTCACTAAATAGTCTGTAACTCTGTCAATTTCCAATATTCAAACCTAAACTTTTTTCAGATATTCTTTAATATGTATACTTTGGGGAAATGTAAAAAAAAAAATTCTCGTCATCAGATTAAAAAAGAATTTTCGTTAACTTAATTTTTTTTAATAAAATAAATATTTCCAAAACCGCTTGATTTATGGAATGACAGTTTTTCTTTTCGCCGTCTTGCGTGGGCAGCGATTTTCGGGCGACACAAAATCGAGAGGGCCCTAGCGCATCGTAAAAATCATGATTGATGAGCTACCGAGCCCGCACCTTTCTCGGAAATCATCCAATTATCGTCCTCATCGTTATTACTCTAGCTTATTATTTTTATATATACTGGTGTACAACTATAAAAAAATTATGACAGCATAAGGTGAGCTGCTCCCCGAGGACCCCGGAGAAGATTTCGATATATATATATATATATACATTAGGGTGGTTCGAAAAAAATTAATTCTTTTTCGCGGTACTCAACGGAAAATGTTACTACGTTGTGAAAAAGCAATACAACACAAAATTTGAGAGGTCTAAACATTTTTTTACGTAGTGCTCAATCGACTAAAATTTTTTGTCGATTTTTCGTCAATTTTTTTTCTCAATTCGTTTTCTTACTTCAGCACAACATATTACTCCAAAAAAAACACGCATACTTGTTAGCCGTTCAGTGATGTAAACACCGTGCTCCTGTTCATAAAATGGTTGATATCATTTTCACAACCGAATATTGATTCTTAATCTGAACATACAAACTGTTTATGGTAAAAAAATATTCAAATAAAAATTATGTACTGTTACAGAAAAAATTAAACCAAGACTTACATTGGCTCACGCGCTAACATTTTCTGCATCGAGTTAAAAAAAATTAATACTCCGATAATCATGAAAAAAAACATGAAAAAGGCGTTTGAACACTAACCAAAAAATTATTTAGAACCCTCAAATTTTGAAAAATTTCTTTTTCTTAACATACTTCAATTTTCTGTTGAGAAAAAAAATCGATATTTTTTAACCACCCTCATATATATATATATATATATATATATATATATTGGTATCGGAAAGCACATAGTTGTGCGAGAAGAGGCCTCGGAGGTCAGCCATAATTGTATCGACGTTTATACATTTTTCTCGATCTCTCGATACGCGTCCAATATCGTGTCATCACTCAGAAGGAAAACACGTTGATGCGCGGAGATACGCACGCGAGTACTCGGGCGCATAGTGTGATAAAAATGATTTCCCGCGTCATGCAAATTTGCGACATCGTTGTATTATTTCAATGTTACACTTATTCGCTTCTCATGCTCGAGTTGCCGCGAGTTAGACGGCGCTCGGGTCATTTAATATTTATGGATATGAGATATGATAGATTTATATTGGTGTATATACGCAGAACGTGGTCAGGTCCACGAAGGAGAGGAGGAGAAGGAGGAGGATCTTGAATCATCGTCACGATGTTGTCTCTCCTGAGCGAGATCGCGATCTTCCAAGGCATTCAAGATCGCCTCCTATAAATGTGTATATATGTATACAGGGTGACCCGAAAAGTGACGTCCAGAAAGAAAATCTACATATGTCCGATCGGAATCGATTACGTTGAAGTTTGCATCGTTGGAATGCAACGAAAATTATAATTTTTTAATTACTCTAATTTATTTCGACAAATGTTAGCTACGGAAAGCTCTCGACGATTTTTTTAGTTCGCTTATCTGGATATGAATCATTTAAATCTGGAATTTTTTTTCGAAATAACGTAGAGCAGGATATGGAAAGAGAAAGAAGAATTTGCGTTCCATTTCAATGATCCATACTTCAAGAGGAACCGAATCAGACCTATAACTTTTTAGCTTTCGAGCAAAAATCATTTTTTATTTTTTTTCCCAGTCTCCTGTAGCGTAGGGTTTTATTTTTTTTGATGTTTTTTTTCTTCATATTTTGTATGTTCTTTTCCCTGGACGTTTTTTAAAGTGACTTTTTTAGTGACTGATCCTCCCAAGCCTGTTTTCAAACTTTTTGTTCAATGTCTAAAGCATTTTCGTTAATGTTCAGTTGGTCATTTTTTTGTTGCTCAACAGTGCACTTCATAACGATAAAACAAGTAAAGAAAATCGTGGGAAAATACATACACAAAAGAAGAAAATAGATAAACGCTTTTCTCTTGAAAATCTTTTTTACTTTGGGTGAAGAAAGCATTTTAAATTTTTTTTAGGATTTCCTGTAACATAGTTTTTATTTTTTCCTCTTTCGTTTATGGACTTTCCTCTTGAAAGTTTTTAAAAGCAGTTGGGAGGCTAGACTCGAATAAGTAAATTTTTTCATCATCTTTAGTGACTGATCCTCTCGAGCCTATTTTTAAAACTTTTGATCAATATATAAGGCATGCACGGTAATTTTCACTTGGTCATTTGTTTGTTGCTGAATAGTGCACTTCGTAACGATACCACAGGTACAAGTAATCGCGAGGAGAATGCACACACAAAAGAGAAATATTAAAAAAATATATTTTTCTCCCAAACTGAAAAACGGGGCATCTAGATTTTCCTGTTGGACGTCACTTTTCAAGAGAAACATAAAAAAAATTCTCGAAAAATCTTTTTTACTTTTGCTGAAGAAAGCATTTTTTCCAGGTTTTCCTGTAGCATAGTTTTTCGTTTTTTCCCCTTTTGTGTATATATATTTCTCTTGAAAGTTCTTAAAAGCAATTGGAAGACTAGTATATAAGTATTATTTTTCATCATCTTTAGCGACTGATCCTCTCAAACCTATTTTTTTAGCTTTCGATCAATACTCAAGGCATTCGGGTTAGTGTTCAGTTGATCATTTGTTTGCTGCTCATCAGTGCACTTCGTAACGATAACGAAGGTAAAAAACGCGAAAAAAGTGGATACACAAGAAAGAAATATAAAAAAATGATTAGATTTACCTTTTGTACGTCACTTTTCGGGCGGCCCTGTATACAAAGCATATATTAAACCGTATCGACAGCGTGTCTCCTGAATTTCTTTTTCGTCCGATAATAATCGCTCGTTCAACCGGGGATACAGTATATACATATATTATTAATTTCTGCCACATCCGTCATGTTTCGCTCCTCTTATCTAGCCCACATATCGTCCCCTACGCCTCTCCATATGCACATATATAATAATGACGAATTTCGAAATTCGCGACGCGCTCGCTCTTCGTGAATAATTAAAAGAAGAAAAAAAAAGCAGTGCGTCTATTGAGCGATTAAAAGTAATCCGGATTAATCGTTGCCCCGGTGATGAATATTAATACCCTGCTGGAATAATAATTCGCGCTTGTTACGTTGAAATATATCGATTTCAATGGTCCCACATCCGTTTGTCAAAGTTTCGCCTCGGAGCCCACCGATCGTTTGTGGAATAAGTTCGCGCGCGTACACTAAAAGACCCGGAATCCGATAGTTCGGATGCCCCTGGGCTGAGAAAGGCGTGGTGGTCCTATACACTTCGTATATCATACGAACGCAACCGCGTGATGTTGCGACGCGAGAAAAAGGGAGAGAGAGAGAGAGAGAGAGAGGATTATCGTGATTGGCACATCGTTGCCCGGTGATTTGCGTGATCGTAGGTGGGCTATAAACGATCCATATGACGGATATCGTTAGACGCAATGTCCCTACCCCAGCAAGGCAACGCGAAACATTTTCCCTTGGACGAAAAGACGTTCGCGATAAACTGCTGGCACAAATTTTTTGATCGGGCCTGATTATATTAATCTATTTGGTTATGACATACGAAATAGTCCGCTGGCAGTATAGTAGACGGCGTTAGGTAGACTATTTTCTAGTTTTAAGGGGACGCCTTTAGGCGAAGAAAAAAATGGCTGATTTTCACAATTAAAAAAAAAAGTTCTTTTCACCCTTTCTGAGACTTAGGGGATGTTTTATTACTACTTTTGGCTGTTACGTGGTACTTTCTTTTATTCATGATTCTTTGAAAATGACGGAGGTGTGGCACGGACTTCTAAACTGCATTTTCAAAACTAGAATCACGTATAGCTAATAAACTAATCGACCTTTTGTGATGGAATTTGGTATAAATCCTTCTGACTGCATCGTCTAAAATATGACCTTAAATGTTTTTGATAATAAAAAGAACGTAATTTTGTTATTGCTAAATGTAGCTGTTTTTCGGAAAATTCAATCTTTTCGTTTCAAAGCCTACCATTTCGTCGATTTTCAACATTTCTCACTTTTCATTGGTTTGGATTCTGCGTTTGAGTGTTAGTGAATGAAAATCCTTCGTTGGTTTTTTTTCACATCATTCCCGGCGACGCTACGTGTCACACCCTCCGACAATATCCGCCGCAACTCGTTTAGAAGCAGTCTTGGGTTTGCCAGTAGGCCGTATAAGCAGCTACCTGAGGCGGCAGATTTTAGAGACACCTAAAACGTCTAGGTACGTACAAGTGATTAAGATAGGAGGAGTTGTACATAGTCAGGTGCCCTATACTTAAGAAAAGTATAAATCCGACACTGTTTGGAAGACCGTGCCATACCGCCGCCATTTTTGAAGAATAATAAATAAACAAAAATACTATGTAGCAGCCAAAGTCAGTAATAAAACATACCCTAAACCTCAAAAATGGTAACGAAATCTTTCTTTTAAAAAAATCATGAAAATCAGCTATGCTTTTTTAGCTTAAGGATAACTCTCCCCTTAAGTAGTACTTGAAACGAGGGAACTGGACAATCCTACCCCAGCCGCCACATTCCCCTTCGATTATCATTTGTTCTCGTCCATGCCGTCAGCGCTTCCGCCTCAGCACTCCATCTCGTACGGAGGAGTCCAAAAATGGCTAGATGCCTAACATTGCCAGCGAAGACCCTAATTCTTCCTGCTTGAAATTCAATGGCTCATCAAAAGATGGACTCAGATTGTCCTTTTCGATTGCCAATCTTCCGGTTGGCAGTGCGTTGATTTGCCACCGGACCACTTTCCTTCCGCTCCAAAATGAACGCCTTCATATGCGAGTCATCACACCTGTTGGTCTCGAATAAAAAAAGGCAGCACAGTATATGCACCCAATTCGAAAGTATTCGTTGCCCATTGATAATCCATTTGCGCAACGTGCACGTTGAGAGCTTTACGAAGTACATCACGTAACTCGAGTTTGCAAGAACTTCCGGCCATAATCGTTATTACACACGAACAGTTCGCCCGTGGACTACCTGTCACATTAATTCAGAACTCCACAAAGCGCCCTCGCCTCAAACACCCGCGGCTCGGCGACAAGCAATTAATGCTCGTGTACAATCGCCCAAACATAACCAGACCATAATTAATAATGTTTCTGCAAATGGGAATGGAAAAATAAACGAATAATTAAATTGCCATGCGCACCAATGCGCAAAGAGCAGGCGCGTGTTATCTCGGGGATTCGGTTGATACCCAAAGAGATACGATAAGATACAAGTGTCTATATATCTGGATGATTATGTAGAAAAGCCGTTCGACGGGTTCGACGCCATCCAGACTGCACCGGGAGGGGGGGGGGGGCGCTAACGGTGCGCTCTCCATCTTTTTTTCACCTGCTCAATCAAAGACACGGGACCAATGAATCAAAGGGCCATCCATACAGCTGGTCCGACGTTTCTGGCCTTTACCGACGGACTTCCCGATGCTGAAGAAAATTGAAACCTAAAATCAAAGCCACACTGATCCCCAGGGGTTTTGCTCAGTTTCCCTGTGCCCTCGTACCGATTCAATGATGCATTGCGACAGGGCTATGGGCAAGACTTCTGGGAGATATTCAGGCAACCGAGGATGGTGAAACGACCATTGCGAGGTTTAAAGTAGCCCACAAGGGCACAGGGTACATTGAAACAACAAAAAATGTAAAAATATTCGGAACTTTCAGTCAAGTGCCATTTTTGTCCTCATCTGGCAACCTCCCTGCAGAAATTTGTTGGGGAGCCTCCAGATCCTACCACGCCTCATACAAACTTGATGGGGACGCCGCACGTAGGGAGTCCACATTGGAATCTAAGTGGATTTCGCGCTGTTTCCCGATCGACATCATTTGAGAATTTTTTATTTGAATTCTCAATTGGAATTTGTTGAATCTCCCAAACAAAGATATCATTTCGTGATCCGGGCACGAATTTGTTGAAGAGTCCCTAGATACACCCACATCTCTATGGCGATTCGTTGAGGACACCGCACTTAGGAGTCCTCATTGGGATGTCATTGGATTCTGCACTATTCCCCGATGAACGACATTTGGAATTCTTACCACGTTCGAATCGAAAATCACGTGTGTGGTGATATGTACAAGTCCAGTAAAATAAATAACAAACGAAAATTACAATGAATTTTCTGGGTCGTGATTCACGAGCATTGTTGAGATATACTTTTCTGGGAGATTTATACTTTTTTAACATAAGATTCATATCCTCATGCTATACAGAATGCGTGGGGTTCCATCAGAATCATATCAGATTCTCGTCGATAATGTGGGAACCCTTTAGGATTCAATCTGGATTTAAATTGAATTGTGACCTTTTAGTGCAGCATTCAAAGTGGATTGTGACGTTTTAGTGCAGGATTCAAATTGGATTGTGACGATTTAGTGCAGGATTCAAATTAGATTATGATGTTTTAGTGCAGGATTCAAATTCGATTGTGACGTTTTAGTGCAAAATTCGAATTAGATTGTGATGTTTCAGTGCAGGATTCAAATGGGATTGTGACGTTTTAGTGCAGGGATCCGATGCGATGACCAACTCGATCTCCATCAACAAGTAGGGACAATTATGAGAACCCGATTGGATCACCATCAGCAACTAGGGGCAAGTATGCCAATCCAATTAGATCTCCATCAGCAAGTGAAGACAAGTACAAGAACCCAATTGGATCTCCATCAGCAACTAGGGGCAAGTATGCCAATCCAATTAGATCTCCATCAGCAAGTGAAGACAAGTACGAGAACCCAATTGGATCTCCATCAGCAACTAGGGGCAAGTATGCCAATCCAATTGGATCTCCATCAGCAAGTAAAGACAAGTACGAGAACCCAATTGGATCTCCATCAGCAACTAGGGGCAAGTATACCAATCCAATTTGATCCCCACAGCAACTTCTCCACGGGACAACATCCACTATTGTCCAGTTATTATTTTCCCGCAGGTGTACAGTCGCGCACAAGTGGAAGCTCACTGACCAACGTTGCACATACTTCGCCAGCCGCAAATTCGATATCGGGCGCTATGGAAGCAGTCTGTATAATCTTCGGGACGGTTAATTAATTAGCGGTAACCTTCGCTCGGAGATTATCCGTACGCTGTGAGGCGGCAAAGCAAGCGGGGTTTATCAACTGGGACGGTCCATGGTGGCTCCGTTCAACCGCGACTACTTACGTTACACGTACCTAACCATACCCCCCCCCGCCCCCAGACATCTATATGCAAGGTAGAGTTCCTGAAGAATCTCCTGGGAATGGAATTCGTTGCTTGGTGAATCGCTCTCGCACCAAGAGCTTGCCAAGTCGCGGGTGATCGCGGTCGATCCTCTCGGGGTTGCGGATCAGTTTGCGGCGTGAACTTTTGCCGATCCCTGTGGAATCGCGGGATTTTGTTACATCCACGAAACATGTCAGCCATCGATAGACGAACCGAAGGCGGACCAACCGGGCAATATTATCTAAGAAAAAAAAGCTTTTTTTTACAAACGTACACTATACCAATGCACACATACCCACACACACACACACACACATATATAAATCTATATATAGATCTAAGAGTATATAACGCTATTTACGAAAGAGTGCCCTACGGCTCATCACGTAACAGGAGAGGCGAACGAACCAGAGACTGATCCGGCGCTTACTCAGGCTATCGTCCGCATACACACATGTGTAGATGTGTATGTGTATGTGTGCATATATATTGATATATATATATATATATATATGTTTATCCACGTACATGTATAGGTTCGAAGCGCAAGAAAGAGTGGGATAGATCGACTAGCGTTACTGGGGATGCCGTTGCCGATACCCGGTGACGACTCTCGTGATTGCCCCAAGAAGGGAAAGGTGTGGCACGCCGCCACAGCCACAACCGCCACACGGCGCAGTCATGTTGCTGATTTATAAGGCTAAATTCCTTTACTGCTTTGCGCGCGTGCGCGTTCAAACACACACGTACACACGTCCGCGGGAGACCTAGCGATACAGTATTTGACTGTGCATACATTGAAATTCATTTTGCATGTGGTCGAATGTACGTTCGCAAACCCGACGGATTCTCATTCGGTCTGCAATAACCGCCTACACCTCTCTTCCGAGCTAGACGCAGGCACCATAGTCACCATAGACGTAATACATAGATTTATGCGTATACAGAGAGATATTTCGAACCTCCCATACGTAACGGGGGACTTCTAGCGGGCCTGGCTACTTTGGGGACCGTCCTCGAAGTACAATGTCCTCGAAATCACTTTTATCTGGCGTAGATGTGGACACGTCGTTCGAACGTGTGTTTGTGCTCGGAGAGCTGCGCCCTCAGAGCTAGGGGAAACTTTTTCTTTCATTCGCTCACCCTGGAAACGAAGATACAGCCGACCTCTCGAACTCTCCTCTTTCACGAAAGCAACGCTTCGAAACGAAGGAGATCTAGTTATGCAACAGGTTCGTAAAATCGTGTACGCCCTTCGGCGAGGAATCGAAGAGGTGGACGATGAAAAAAATGCTTTTTCCTACTCGCTGTGGAACTTGGCGGTATGTATATGTTTATAGGCGGTGGGCATAGGGGAATATGGCCTTTGATTCTGGCCACGTGAGATTGGTGAAATATCGACTGATCCTTCCACCTCTGCCTGTACTGACCGGAGTTTCTCGGTGCAATTAATCGGCGGGTCGAATGAGAATGCATCACGGATTGTTATTATTACGGCACGGAAACTAGACAGTTTCCAAAACGAACGTATCAAAGTTTGGATTTAAAAAAAAGATTGAATTATTACTTTTGGCACGAATGACGAAATACAAGTGTAATTTAAGAAAAAAAAACCAGCCACAAATGTGCATTGTGACGAAGGGTTGTTAAAAGAACTGGAAAAATGAAAAAACTAATTTTAAAAATGTCATAAAAAAATGAACATTTAAAAAGTACGATTAAGAAAAAAATACCTTTCGCGACTATCGAGCCCAATTTCCAAAGCGACCGCATCAACTTCCGGAGTAAAAAGACAGAAATAGAACGATAGAAAATAGAAGCTCAAATTGTAGAATGATATAATTAAAAAAATTAAACATGGAAAACCGTAATTCAAAGGAAATATAATTAAGATAATTGAAAAGCGTAATAAAAATCGCACTTGTAATATTACAAAATCAAACGATCGAAAAGTCTAACTTAAAAGAAAGTCCCTCCTCGATAATCGCGTCGAGTTTTCAAAGCGAACGTATCAGTACCCGGATTAAAAAGAACCTTTGAAGTGTTGGTTTTCGCACGAATAAAACAATATCAGATTCGCAATGTTAAAAGATGTAATCGAAAAATGAAAATAAAAAAGCGTTATTACAATGAACGTAACTTTCAAAACTGGAAAATGACAAGCGTAGTCAGAAAAAACTCACCAATCTATTTTTACGTTAAATAATGAAAAAGTCTTATCAAGAAAAAAATGCCCTTCTCGACAATCGAGCACAATTACCACAGCAACCGAAGTAAAAAAAGAGAGTTTGCATGATTACGTTTTCCACGAAAGAAAAAAAAATAGACCCTCAATTTAAAACAACGTAATTTAAAAAAAATATATTTGAAAGCGTAATTTAAAAAATTGGATAATTAAACAGTGTAATTTAAAAAATTAAAAAATTAAATCGCGTAATGAAATAATTAAGAGTTAATAAAAGAAATCAAAAAGTTCCTTCTAAAAAATAGCGTAATCAAATAGAGAATCTTCTAAAAGACGATAAAAAAAACCAAACAAATATGCAATACGAAAAAACAAGAATTGCCACTTAACCGAGAAAACTCGGAGAATTCGAACGATTGGGAGGAAAGGCGAGAAAAGGGTATCGCGTGCCTCATGCGCTACGCGAAAAGTGCATTCTCGGGTGGAGCGCAGCGACCTTGCAGTTTCCGTGTGTATATTTATAATAATGGACGAACCGGGCGTTAAGCTATTGCAACAGACGACGGACAGCGAAATCCCGTGTAGGTATACGTTGTTATATCGGATCGATTCCTCGGTCGTCTGTATGCGGCGGCACTCGGCGCGCCGATGCAATAATAACCAGCAGAAGTCGGAAGGGAAGGGGGAGGGCGATCTCTATCGCTCTAGCCTGGGCGAAGTTTGTGCATGCTCGTGTGGGTATAACTGGGGCGGAGTTTCGATTGCGACACGTTCGCACCCGCCGCAGTCTACACACTCACACGATGAAGTGCATCTGATATCCGTCGATATATATATATATATATATATATATATATATATATACACAAAATGACAAAATATACAAAAATTATGTATAAATTATTTCTGAATAAATTCAAATGTAATGAAATTGAAATTATTCATGAATTACTTATATATATTTATATATATGTATGTGTAGTAAATGTAAAAAAACCGATCGATAGGTAAAGAAAATGATGAATAATTTTTATTTCGATACATTTTTATTAATTTATCAACTTAATTTATAAATAATTTGTATAATAATGATTTATATAAATAGATCATTTTCATTTCACTATGTATTATTTCTGAAAATTTCAATCTGCGCTGAGCGGAATAATTTCTAGACACTTTTAGTAGATTACTTTCTTTTTTATATTTACATAGAAAGTGTGTATTCTTCTACACCGAAATGTTACTGTAATATTTTTATTATAATCTAAAATGTTTCCACTATAGCTACTATATGCCTTAATAAGCCTTAAATTGAGATCAAAATACAAAATATACGCTATACGAATACAAACTATAACGTAAAGATTATCAATAAATGCGATTTTTTCAAAATGTTTCCAGAATTAGTTCCACTAGTAACTAGTTTCCTCTATAAATACTAGTGTATATCAAAATTGTCGGTATAATAATCTCAACACGATTCGGAAGAACCGCTATTTTATTTTTAGCTTAGTTAATTTTAGTTTGTAAGCATTAATCAAGATTATTCAATCCCTTAATAAGTTTTTTCAACGACGGGATCTAGCCCAACAGCTTCCGTATGTATTTGTAAAACAAAATGTTCAAATATATAAATAAATCCAAACAAACTGTTCAAACATATATATATATATATATATATACAAATTACACCCACATTAAACTGCTAGTGCCTCCAAACGAACCAACAAATCGAACATCGCAAGCCACATTTCATTTTTCCCATTGCCTGATACTCGACAATTTTTTTCAAACTTTTTCACGATTATCCTCAGGGTCCAAATGCCTCACGTACAATACCAGCTGAGCCGGCGTGACCTCAGACATCGTCACATGTAAAGAAAAAAAAAGAAATTTAATTCCAAAAGCTCACCAGATCCATATTTACCCTCAACGAATATGAATATGGATCTGCGTGAAGACTCGTCGAAACTTAGAAACCACGTGCGATCGCGTTGGAATCGAAGCCGGAAAATTCGAGCTACACTGTAAAAAATTTCTGTATGAAAATTAATACACAAGTATAGGAAGTTTTTATGCGGATACCGCTTATGAAATTTCAGATACGACTTTGAAAATCCAAAACAGGTTATTTGAAAAATGAAAGTGTAGCTCCGTAATATTAATATACTTGTGGGTTTGAAAAATAATGCACGTGTAAAGAAATATTCACATCCAAGTATATTGAAATTAAGAACCATTTGGTGATATCAATATACGAGTGTATATTAAATTCAAGAACCATTTGCTAATATCAACATACGGGTGTGTATTAAAATTACTGATCCTAAGTATTAAGTTTATTTCAGAAATTAATAATTAAGCCCACTGAAAATGTGACTCGTATTTATCCTCCTCGACGGGAGCTAAAGATAAAAAAAAGGTGATTTTTGTGAAATTTCTTTCTTCAACACCTGGCGGCGTAAAAAATGGAAAAATAATTTCCTTCCGGAAAAGGCGAGCTCAAGAACTGCGACTCTGCCGTGGATATGGAGAGGTAACGAATTTGTTACTCTCCGACGCGCGTACGAGCTGCAAACGCGTCTGTTTTTCCCAGGACGATCGTAGCCGGTGGTCGGGTTATATGCCCGACCGAAGCTGCGAGTGGCTATGGGAAAGTGCGGAACAATGCGCCGTCCCTCGGACGCTACGCGAACTACGCGCGACCATCGGTCGTCGCGAGCGGCCGAAGTGGGTTGAGCGCGTTTTGTATTTGCAATACTCTGTTTTTTATATTTGAATTAATATACAACTGTTGTAATCTTTAATTTAAGGCACGGGTTAATGCAATACATTTTCCACAAATTTACAAACTTGTCTTTGAAATTCCATGTTCCATCTATTAAATTCTATATCCACGTTAGAATTTCATGTGACTATTTTAAATTTACGATACAAGTGTTTCAAATTTAATTTCATCTACTGAGTTCGTAAAATTCAATTCTTTTGTATCTTAAATGTATTGTAAATTTCATATATTTTTTTACAGTGTAGCGGTACAGCGTGAGCTGCGTGTCGTACGCAGTGGGCGGACTTTCTATGCACGCGTACGACCAGGACGTTGTATCCTGCGAACGTGTATATATCTATATATATATATATGTATGTATATATGTATGAGTGTGTATATATTTACATATATATATATATATATATATATATATATATATATATATATATATATATATATATATATATATATATATATACATATATATATATATATATATATATATATATATATATATACATATATATATATATATATATGTATGTATATATGTATGAGTGTGTATATATTTACATATATATATATATATATATATATATATATATATATATATATATACAAACAGACGAATCCTGCGGTTAGACCCGAGCCTGTCGATGCAGCCTGTATTTCCATATATTCGCTCGGGGTACGGCGATATACCTATTATATTATCTATACGCATATATAGATATATACGTGCAATAGATAATCTCCCGAGAGAGAACTCTTGAGAGGTCTAGTACATAACGTATGTATAGGGGCACATACCACCGAAGCGGTGCAAATCCACATGGTCCGATCGAAAATATACCGTATGCACATACACACGTATGTACGTACGCGCTATACGACGGTGCACTGGCGTCTTTGCGTGGAACACTCCTGCGTGTAATCGGCAAATGGCCTAGGATATGTACCTCCTATACCCGCAGACACAACCTTCTATAACTAAACGTACCTTCCATATGTGTATCAACGAACGCCACAAAATTTCGAACGACGAAAAGTTACTAGGGAAAACATTTTGTTGTTGTTTTTTTGGTCGCTATTAATTACGAAAGGTTGGGTCTTGTCGATGATTATATTGATAAGGTGATTGTAGCAATGGAATGTTTGAATTGGAGGCGGAGTACGAGGACTTATTGAGATTAATTAAATTATATATATATATGTTTATTTATTCATTTGCTTATTTATTTATTTATTTATTTATTTATTTATTTATTTATATGTACTCACACATGCGCGACGTCCCTCCTCTTGGACTTGTTGCTCTCACATGTGTCTATTGTTTTTCAGCAATAGCTACGTACCCAATGCTGAGCTGAAGACAAATGTTAGCGGTATACTGAGAGAGAGAAAAAGAGAAGGAGAGAGAGACATTTGCATAATTATATTCGACCCCCTCTTCTATTACATCACGCACAAATGTATTCCGATTTACCCGCATGGTAAATTGCCGACTTTTTTGCTATTCTCATACGTGAAAGATAACTGAGTGTTGAAATCACGAATTTGACGATAGGTCGTGTCATTTTTTTGCGAAAGAAACAAAAAACAATCAAGTGCACACATTCGTCATGTTTTACGGAAGAAAAAAAAGAAAAAATTAAATGAATGTTACATTTGTTATTTTTACGGCAAACAAAAGACAAAATAAAAAAAATCTTACATTTGTCATTTTTGACGGAAGTGCCAACACCTAAAAAATAAGCAAATGACCTCATGGCGCCTAGCAAGGAAAGAAACAAAAAACAAAGAAATATGACATTTGTCATTTTTTATGAATGAAAAAAGACACAAAAATAAACCAATGTTACATTTATCATTTCTACGAACGAAAAAAAGACAACAAAAATAAGCGAATGTTACATTCGTTATTCTTTTTACCAAAAAGCCAAAAAAAAACAAGCAAATTTTGAATTTCTAATTTTTTACGAAAGAAAAAATACAACAAATATCTTTCAAAGTTACATTTGCCATTTTTTGTGAAAGAAAAAAGACACAAAAATAATATTGTATTTGTCACTTTTTACGAACGAAAAAACAAATGTAACATTTGTCGTTTTTACGGAAGGAAAAAAGCAAAAAAAATGACTTCATGGCGCTTAGGAAGAATCGCCAAGGATCGACGATAAGGAAGAGCAACAGAACGAACGGTCCATGGGGATTATCCTGATCACCCCGGGTCAGGTATTGTTGCGCGTCCGTCCGTGCTCGTCGGAGAGCGGACAAGTTCACGACGAGTCGCGGAACCATGACGACAATCGCGACATCCGCAAAATATTCATGAACACAAATACATATACTTTTGCATGTGTCCATACGTGTATCGAAGTGCTTGAATAATCGAACGGAACTCGAAGGAACGTCAGACTAAAACAAGCCTAAAGAGCACACGAGACGTAGCGAATCTTCCAGAGAGCGAGCCCGAGGAAGAGAGAGGGAGAAAAAATTGAAAGATCCGAAGCTTAAGGGGGACGATTTCTTTAAGCAAGGAAAAAAGTGGCTGATTTTCTTGATTTTTTTTTTTAAAGACCTCCGCCATTTTGAAACTTAGGGAATGCTTTATTACTCCTATTGGCTGTTACAATACTTACTTACTTTTGGCTGTTTCTAAACTGCAGTTCCAAAACTGGTGTGACGTATAGCTAAAAACCTAATCGACCGATTTTTATGAAATTTGGTTTAAACCTTTCTCACCTTACTATATAAATGAACCTAAATATTTTCGTAAATATTGTTTAAAAAACTTTAATTATCAAATAACGTTATTAACTTATCCTCTATCAACTTAACTTGAAGACTATTAAAATAACTTTATCAACTTAAATTCACGTTAAAACAAAACCTTACTGTATAAATGAACCTTCACATTTTTTAGAATCTTTTAGAATAAAAATTTAGTTGTTAAATACCTTTATTAACTTATCCTCTGTTAACTTAACTTGAAGACCATTAAAATAACTTTATTAACTTAAATTAACGTTAAAATAAAATCTTACTGTATAAATGAACCTAAATACTTTTGAAAATTTAAAAAAAAAACTACTTGCAAATTGTAGCCATTTTTTTTCGGAAAATTTAATATTTTTCTTTCAAAGCGTACCATTTGATCGGTTTTCAATATTTCTCACTTTTTCTTGGTTCATATTCAGTGTATGAGTGTTAATGGAAAAAAAATGTTCGTTGGTTCTTTTCAGATTAATCCCGCCGATGCTGCGTGTCACGCCATCCAACAACATCCTCCGCAACCAGTTTACAAGACCGTGCCACCCCGCCGTCATTGTTAAAGATTAATAAATAAAAAAATAGCACGCAACAGCCAAAAGTAGTTCCGTTTAAAAAAGATCACGAACATCAGCCATTTTTTCCTCGCCTAAAGGTGGCCCCCTTAAGTCTCGTTGTTGCTTCTGTCGAGGGACTTCCGTCTCGCTCTTGCGGATCTATGAGGCGGGATAAGAGCGAGCCACTTTCCGCTGGAGAGACGATATACGCCCTGCTCCGATAACGCCCACGCATCGTATGCTGGCTCCACACGCTGGCGCGCTCCGCGGCGATAAAAGGCGAGAGTGCTCTCTGAATCCTCGCAATGTCGTTTCGTCGCACAAGTCGTGCCATTTCCGGTAACCATAGCGGGAGAGAAAAGTCGCGACGAGAATTCATCACGGAGACTCATCAGCCTTCATCAGCCATCATCAGACTCTTCAGCCTTCTAATCAATTATTCTCGGAGGATTTTGAGATTTGGCGAAAATGCCGAGTCTCACGCCCTGTGCCCTTCATTCCTACAGGGCCTAAAACCGTTTTTCCGCCGAAAAGTTGATTTTCTTCGGAGAAAAATGGGATTTACTGGGAGAAGAGCGAGCAAAAACGAAACGGGGGTAGATCGCGCGCAGCCGTAGGATCCAAAAAAAGTCCCGTCGAGCTTTGAACGCGAGTGTGTCCCCGAAACAGCCATTCGTCCCGAAAGTCATCATTGGCTGGATATGAAGGGCTCGAAGTACCCTTTTCGCACGTACACACACTCTCTCGGAGCTGGGCCGTACAGGACTCGAACAGGAGCGAGCAGCAATCGCACCTCCGTGTCGCGCTCTTTCTCTTCCTCTCTACGTACTCCCGATCCGTTCTATCCGTGGATGCTCGTGGCTTATTGCCGCTCATAGCAGAAACGTCGAGCGCCGGGCCGACACGCCCTGCTCTGATAACACCCACACCAGCAGAGATAAGAGGCCCCGCAGACCGTTCTATGTATCGGCATTAATAGATGTGCGTCCCGAGAAGAAGTTTCGCAATCCGGGCGACGTATACGCCGCATGCTGCACTCCTGTAACTGCATTCAGCGATGTGCATGTATATGACTCCGTGTGTGTTTGGGTTGTGCACCTTTTGCTGCAGCTTTTGTGCCGCGCCGTTCCAAACGACATACCACATATACCAATGTAAAGATACTTTTACACGCGTGTCTATTATTTATGTCGATATCCATTGTAGAGCAGCCTCTATAATTATTAGATCGAAAGAAAAAGGGCGACGAAGAGCACAACGTGGAACACGCTGATCGTAAATCAAGAAGTCTTCTTTTTCTCTCGATTTATTGTATTTAATTATATTAATGATCAATTACACGTCTTCTTCTTAACCACGTTAATAAACAATAAAAACTTCGCTCTGACATAATTCAATAACATCTTTCGCCAGGCAGCAACGCTCTTTGCTTTAAGTTTATAATAATTCGTACGTAGCGGACAGTCAGGTACGGATAGCTGCAGTTTTATGACGTTCACGATACGTATCGATATTATTCTACACACGCACACATATTAAAATCTTACAGGCTTTGAAAACTATACATGTGGGTATACGGATGTATCCGTCTTTTTTTTCGTTATTGTTATTTTCTGACGGAGCTTGAAATAGAAATGAGAAAATAAAGACTACCAGTAAATAAAAATGACAAAAAAGCCTGGCAGTAAACAAAAGTTACAAAAAAAGCCTAGCGGTAAAGAAAAATAACGAAAAATCAAGATAGGTAGTGAACAAGAATGACAAAAATACTGGCAGTAAATGAAAATAACGAAAAAAAATAGTGACGGTCAATAAGAATGACAAACATATACTGGCAGTAGATGAAAATGACAAAAAAGACTAGCAGTAAACAGAAATAACTAAAAAAAACACGAAGACTTAACAAAGGTACAAAATATATTCATACAGAAGTGTACTGCCCAATAATACAATTTTTATGAATTTACTGCCCAATAATACAAATTTTATCATTTTACCGAATAATATAATTTGTATCAATTCTATTAACAATTCAAGAAACAGAACAAAAGTTACTTTCGGGAGACTGTTTTCCCGATACCACAATTTTTCACCATTGAAATTATTTCATAAATGTATAATTATTCGCTTAATCGAGAGTCAAAGAATGGCCAATATGCCATCTCACAATCAATGGTTGCGGACTCATTGTGCGCGTGAGGCTTGCGCAACGGAAACACGTTATTTTGTTGCCCACATTTCCGTATGGGCGGCTGTGATACGCTCGATAAGCTACGAGCATATATATCTACGAACGTACATACGTGAATATACACATATGACTGTTGAGAATGAGTGTAGCGTACATTCTAATTACAGCAATGCACCAGAATATATATACCGTGCATCGGTAGTCCAACGCTTTTCACCCTCGCCGCGTTGATAATGACGATTTATGTTTACACGTGCACATATGCACATATTCGCGGTGAACTTTTCTCGTTGGCCAAAGTTACGAAGCACCCGCTGACTTATTAGCACTCAATGGGGGTTTCGAAACTTCGATCCCTCTGGGATAGCCGCGAGATACGCGTCGGCATACGAGACAATAAGAATAATCGTTACGAGGTTCCTCGCGTACTTGGTCCGGTGACTGTGACAGCAACAGGTGTGGAGACAAAGCCCGCAGCTCGCGATTGCTCGTGTCATATATAGAAACCGGTAGGTATCGCACAATCAGGGAGACTATGACTGTGAGTAGAGATATTTCTGCCTCTGTCTCTCTGTCTCCCTCTCTCGCCGTTCGTTTGTCCGCATGCCCGTCGTTCTGTCTGCCTGCCTGGCTGTCTTATCTGCCTATCTGTCTACATCCCTGTCCACCTGTCCGTCTGTGCGTCCGTCTGTCTGTATGTTCGTCCGTCCGCCTGTCTATCTGTCTGTCTGCCTGTCTACTTGTCTGTCGATCCGCCTGTCTGTCTGTCTTATCTGCCTATCTGTCTACATCCCTGTCCACCTGTCCGTCTGTGCGTCCGTCTGTCTGTATGTTCGTCCGTCCGCCTGTCTATCTGTCTGTCTGCCTGTCTACTTGTCTGTCGACCCGTCTGTCTGTCTGTCTGTCTGTCTGTCTGTCTGTCTGTCTGTCTGTCTGTCTGTCTGTCTATCTGTCTGTCTGTCTGTCTGTCTGTCTGTCTGTCTGTCTGTCTGTCTGTCTGTCTGTCTGTCTGTCTGTCTGTCTGTCTGGCTAATTGTCTGTCTGTCGGACTGTTCGGCTAACTGTCTGTCTGTTTGTCTGTCTGCTTGTCTGTCGGTCCGTCTGTCTACCTGTATGTCTGTATGTCTGCCTGGCTGTCTACCTGGCTAACTGTCTGTCTATCGGACTGTCCGGCTAACTGTCTGTCTGTCTGTCCGTCTGCCGGTCTGCTTGTCTGTCGGCCCGTCTGTATGTCTGTCTGGCTGTCTACCTGGCTAACTGTCTGTCTGGCTAACAATCTGTCTGTCTGTGTCTGTCTTTATCTACCAGTCTGTCTGTCACTTTCTCTCTCTCTCTCTTTCTCGCCCGAAAATTCGGGTGCCCTTGACTTCCGGTCCTCATCCTTCCGCTCCGCTATGTCTAAAAGACTTCGATACTTTCCGTGATTTTGCACAAATCTCTGCCACCCGCCTTTCACAAAAAAAAAAACATCTGCCTCGCAATCCTCGCGAATCAGAAAAAATGCCACTCGCGCTAACCCGAAAAACCAAGGAATCGGAAGACTAGACACGATGGCGCGAGCGTCTACCAAGGCGCACATGACAAATACGGTATCTCATTGGCAGAAATCTGCGAAGTGTCGTCCCATTTGGAGCAATCGTCAAAGTCATCTTTACATCCGCGCGTTTTCGTCGCGAGATGCGAGCCAGATACGGTAAGCGACGTGAGTCCCATGCGCCTTTGTCGGCCGAAAGGCCGTGAGTACTCATCGCTAAATGAACTACCGTCTTTGTAGCGGCCTCCAACCATCGCTGCGGGCTTACCACGCAATGAAGGAACCAGATGGACAATATCGTCGGTGCTTTGCATGCGAACCCCTCAGCACGCGTGCATGTATATTTTTTATATACATATATATATATATATATATATATATATATATATACATATATATACATATTTTAAAAGTAACTGGACGACCCAACCAACCCAAAGAAAGAAGAAAGATAGTTCATAACAAGCTCGTAGAAACTAATGTGGCTAACTTAATGCCTTAGTTAATTTTTCCATAGACGAGATTTAGAAGATCACTTTTTCGCATTAAAAAACTGTAGATAATTTAATTTCAATTAAAAATGCTTAGGCTTGTTTCAAGATAAAATTTACAAATGGGCAACATGCAGCTCACGCTCTGCTAATGACATCGGATATATGTATATATATATAAAGGATGTTAATGATATACTAATGCAGGAAATGCCCTGTACGGACCGATGCATCATCCGTCCAGGTGTCAGGACGCAGTAAAGCGCCTTCGCCACCTTGCTCCATGTGTATTGGAGTCATGTGTCATGTCTTTTTCCATATATATCTGTGTATCTACGAAAAAAAATATATATATAAATATAGGTATATATATATATATTTTTTGAGCTCCAAAGTGTAACCTTACCGTTTTTTACGTATTACCCTGCCCAGTTAAACCCTTTACTATCACTCCCTACCCGCACTTGACTAATCTAATCTAACGTTCCATTGTGTCCACGGCCGTCTTAAGCTACATTATACCACATTTGCCCAGGGTACGGGGAAACTGTGGAAAACCCGTACCGGTAGAAACGGCCCCATATTCTTCTGATGCTCTGGCGCACAGACCTGTTTTACTCAAGTATCTACATCAAGGTCTCAGAAGTATTGGCCTCCCGCTGACTGGTTGGTGCGCCAGCCGGTGCACGGCTAAGCGGTCACCGCTCCGAGTATCGGCCATGCACAACGCTGCTTAACTCGAAGGACTGCCGGAGCCCGAGTCTGGCTATATTTATTGAAAACTTCTATATTCCAATTTTATTATTTACACATGACCTTGATGCTTCCTATACAATTTGTCTTCAAACCGTGTTTTAAGGGGGGAGATTCCTTTAAGCCAGGAAAAAATGCAGATTTTCATTTTTTTTTAAGAAAAGTTTTCTTCACCTTTTTTGAGAGGATTGACTAGAATTTTAGTTTTTTGTTCTAGGTCAAAAATTGCCGATGCTAAATGTCACACCGCGGAGCGCCTAAAAACAGATAACAAAAGAAAATATTAGTAGTCCACCGTTCCGTACATCGAAAAAAAAAAAATTTCTAACATCTTGATATTCATATTAAATAGATGTGTAATTAATTTTATGAGTGAAACACTTTTTCATACGAAAAAAATTGTTAAATTCGCACATGATTTCATACCCGTTACCGTGGCCTGAGGCCTCTAAAAAAAATCATGAAAATCAGCAATTTTTTCCTCGCCTAAAAGTATCCTCCCCAGACGGTGACAAATATCCCGATGCAGGTATGCTCAACAAGAGCAGCCAAAGCATCGTAGCCATTAGAAGACTCGGGAAAATTTCCGGTCTAATTTTGGTTCGATATCGAAATGAACAATCCCCGAGACAATTTACGATCCCAAGAAGGCAGCGGCGGCAGTCATCCAAGTTGGAAACTTTTGGAACGAGCAAACCGCGAAGGGCGAAAGGGCTTGCTTGGGCTTGCTGTCTTCCACGGACCTTAGGCGGATCCGGATAATTCCGGTCTCCGGTTGGAAGATCCGGGAATCTTGACAGTGCGAAGGGGGACGGGGTGGTGATCGGTGATGAATAATTTCGTCCGCACGAACAACGGATCCTTGCTGCCCGAACGGTAGTCCTGTAGTTACAAGATTTCGAGCACGATAAGGACAAGATCGGCAGGAGAATCGGTTGATAGGAAGATCGACAATGACGGCAGCAGCGACGACGACACGACAGCGAAGATCTCGCCGGAGACGGACATCGCGATCGTCAGGATTGATGATGCAGCGATATTCGTGTGGAATAATCCAACCTATATGTGCCACTTACCGTACCGATCCGTGCCGAGGAATGTGCCGTACGGCTTTTTCAAGCTCGAGATACCTGCGCGCGAATTAAAAAGAGATATAATAATGAAATAAGAGAGGGGGGAAATCGTCGACTCGGTGGAATTACCGGTGATGGAAAAAGTCCTGTTCGAATCGAATAAATTACGCACGGGTCAGTGAACAATAGAGTTAATTAACAGGACCCCGGATCGAGGGAGTCCAACCTCGTCGCGATTGGCTGTATACTCCTCGCTGGTGCACACAGCTCTGTAGTGCGAGAGTTACGCTGACGATTTCGGTGAAGTCACCCACTTTTAAGAATGTTGAGTCCCTATGAAAAATGTTAATGTTAATTGTTCAATAAATACCTTCTTAATCGTCATGAAATTTTTACACGACCTCCTGAATACTTCATGTAAAACATACCAAATTTTTAGTATTCTATCATCATTACTTCAACCTCCTTAAGGGTTGAAATAAATAATGATAAGAAAATTCTGAAAATTTTGTATGTTTTTGTATGAAGTAGTTAAGAGGTCGTGTTAAAATTAACATTTTGTTAAGAACAATTTTTAAAAGAAATAAAAAAAAAATTTATCAATAAACTTCGTTTTGTTTCCGTTGCTTTCAGTATATTGTAGATATTATAAAATTGAGAGGTCAAAAAAAAACTTATTGCAAAGTTACATCAGTTTCCATAAAACAACATTTAATTTGTGAATGTTAATTGTTCAATAACAAGCTTCCTAATTATCGTGAAATTTTTACACGACCTCTGAAATACTTCGTACAAAAACATACCAAATTTTCAGAATTTTATCATCATTTGCGATTTGGGACTCACATCCTTAACGAAACGAATTTGGATTTTTAATTTTTTTCAGAGACCGTATTCAATGGGTGATTTTTCGGCCAGGATTTGAAATTCCGCTAAAAATCGTAAAATGATTGGAGCTCGATGAATCAAGGATATTTGGAGGAGAAAATGATACCGAAAAGGGGGCGGGCAATGTGGAATTTAACGTTTAAAAGGGAAAGAAATGGGCGGCGATTGTGTGAAGACAGTTATTTTTGGCCGAGGTGGGATTTTTGGATTTTTAATGCTTTTTTCGAAATGTATATCGATGTATTTTTATCCCCTGATCACGAATTGACCATTACGGTTTTTTCCAAAAAAATCCACATTTTTGTAAAAAATCGTCAAAACTGTGTGAAAAGACATTTTTGGCGTTTAGTCTACGCAATGTTGAGCTTTCGAAGAAAAGTCCGTGATATTCGTAGTCGGCCAGAAATTTCGTTGATCGGTCGAATAAAAACTTTTTTTCTACTCATTCGGCCACTTTTTCGAAATCGCCAAAGTCCCATAATTTCAAGCATCCGTAGCGTTGATCCTATCTGAGTGACAATAATTTAATCAAAGTGTTTGGAAAAGGTTTTTCCTCGAACAAGAGAATGCCGCTGGATTAGTCTAGATATCTCAAATTATTTTCCCGGAACGTGCACTTGAAAAATGGCCGAAAAAGAAGCAAAGAAAATTGTGGAAAAATATGGAAAACATCGCAAAAATGGACGGTCCGAATTTAAAATTCTGCAAAAATCGAAATATCATTGGAACTCGAAGAATCCAACGGCATTTCAAAGAGAAAATGATTTTAAAAAATGAGCATGATGTGGAGATTGGAATAGAAACGAAAAAAAATTATCGACGATCAGTGGAAAAATGCTCAATTTTTTATTATTTTCATGAGTCCCCATCGATGTATTTTTACATCCTAAATCCAAATTCGCCATTCACTTTCACCCAAACCCTCAATTTTGATCAACAATCGTCAAAAGTATGGAAAAATACGTTTCTCGCATTTATTCGACATATTTTCGAGCTTTCGACAAAAACTCTATGATCTTTGTAATCAGCTGAAAATTTCCCATCTAACAGACTCCCAAAAATACCAAAAGTCTAAAAAAAAAAAAATCGCGTCTTTTCGGCCAATCCTCGACGGTCTCTTTTTTTCATTGCATTAATACAATACTTATAGCCCGTACCTCTTGTTCGTCTTTAATCCTCTGCTTTCGCAATTTCCGATGTCGTCGCGAATGAGAACGCCCCACCCACATAAATTCGCCCAATCGAACTTGATCGACGCTCCAATGGAATTAGAAACCGTTTTGAGACAAGTTCTCGCCTCGCGCGGCTTTGCGCGAAGGCTATCGTGTGCCCTCCATCGATTGAAAAACAAATTAAAAAACTAGAAAAACCAACATCACTGCCAGAGATGTTTCCTGATGCGTGACAAGTCAGTCGATCGAAGTTTACGTGAGACTTGCCTGTGTGTACCGGAAAAAAAAGAAAACAAAACCGCAGGGGACCTCGAAGCGTCGTTGAAACTTTTCGGAGGTTTCTAAACACGTGCGATTAATTGTGTCGAGGATCGACACGATACTTTCGAGGGATTATATCACGAAATGGATCAGCGAACACGAGAAGCGAAAAAAAAGAAGAGAACTTTTTAAATCCAGCGTTGATTTATTTATAGCAAAAATACATCGCGGAGATTCGATCGGAGATGAATACTGTTTGTTTAAGGGGAAATATACCTTTGTGAGGGGAAAATCAAGGGTCATTTTTGACAATTAATTTCAGAAAAACAAAACAATATTTAAAACATTTTAATAATATTTGCATACATGTTAGTACAAGTTTGAAAGTAAAAGAAAACATTTTTTTTAAAATTATTTTGAAACAAAACGGCGGCGCAGTAGTCGATGCGAGAAAACTCCTTTTTTCATAGTCCTCTATGGGCGTATTCGCACAGGTTATAATTTTCAAGCTAAAACAAAAAACGAAAAATATTTTGAAAGTAGATATAAAAAACTAGTCCAGTACGTAGGGGTTTTTTAAAATATTGATTTTTAAGGGGTTATGCCTAGTTGCAAGAGTCAAAAAATCACTTTTTTCAAAACCAATATATTTTGACAATATATCATATTATAAATGTTCCCTAAAAATTTCACGGTGGTCGGATTAAAATTGACAGATTTATAGGCTGTCATGTTGACACCTGTTGGAACGCGTTTTTTCGAAAGTACGTTTTCAAAGTCGGTGAGCAAACACCCCCCCCCCCCCGGGTTGAAAAACGAACAATAATTATGACGTGAATTTTCGTATATTTACAGTATACAAATAATGAGGGGGGAGGGGAAACTTTTGGCCAGCAGTGTATATTTTACACAAAAAAATTACAATGTTCTTCAGAAAATAATTTTTCCAAATACCTAATTTTTTAAGACATTTATTATCACAGTTTTCGGACAAAAATGTCAAAAATGAGCTTTTTTCGACTGTTGCAACTAGGCTTAAGGATGTTGAGTCCCAAATCGCAAATGATAATAAAAACCTGAAAATTTGGTACGATTTTGTATGAAGTATTTCACAGCTGGTGTAAAAATTTCTCGACAATTAGGAAGCGCGTTATTGACCAATTAACATTCACAAATTAAATGTTGTCTTATGGAAACTGATGTAACTTTGCAATAAGTTTTTTTTGGCCTCTCAATTTTGTAATATCTACAATATACTGAAAGTAACGGAAACAAAACGATGTTTATTGATACATTTTTTTTAATTTCCTTTAAAAATTGTTCTTAACAAAATGTTAATATTTTAATAACGAGCTTCCTAATCGTCGTGAAATTTTAACACGACCTCTTAAATACTTCATACAAAAACATACCAAATTTTCCGAATTTTCTTATCATTTTTTATTTCAACCCCTAAGGAGGTTAAATTAATGATAGAATTCTGAAAATTTGGTATGTTTTTACATGAAGTATTCAGGAGGTCGTGTAAAAATTTCATGACGATTAAGAAGCTATTTATTGAACAATTAACATTAACCTCTTTCATAGGGACAACATTCTTAACCCGTTGAGAACTTTCACGTCGAAACAGTTGTATGTATTTTTGGAAAGGGCACCATCAGCCTCGTCCTCGTCCTTTCCGCGGCTTCTCGATCCTCGGAGGTTTCTCGAGCCGCCCCCCGAGCAGTCTCGACAGTCGAAATAAATCCTCGGCGCTCGCGCTCCCGGGACAAGCGTCGAATTTCAATTGTCACCTCGCTCGAGGATCTCGCTCTCTCTCTCTCTCTCTCTGTCTCTCGCGACGAAAGTCCGCCGACCGCCCGCGAGCGCTCTCTTACCTCGACTCGCGAAACAACGATCCAATTAACGAACCACCAGGATTCGGGAATAAATCTTCGGGAAACGAGCCGCAGCTGATACCGGAGATCATGCGGTATTTTCGACGCAAGGGTACACTTTTCACCGAGTGTGTCCTCAGAAAAACGGACAGACGGAGAGACGTACGTACTCGAGCTTGGGACTGGATAAATTTAATTATATAATTCCCAATTAACCAAATGTTCGCGAAATTAATCTTGTCGTATCGTCTTATCAAGAGTTAAATAATTTGCTGAGAAAAAAACGTGAAAAGAGAGGTAAAAAAAAGATTCAATCGCTGGTTTCATCTGTCAGCGATCGTACTGCCAATTTATGTCGTGTAAAAACATTTAATTATATTTATTCGGAGCTGAGAATAATTTATACATATTTTGGCTGTAAATTCATTTTGACCGCAATGAAATTGTACTTAATTGTAATATAAATGTGAGAATGGGCTCGTTACTTTAGTTTTTTACCGTTTAATTTTTTTACGCCGATATAAAAATTAACCTGCGACATTATAAATTTCGTAATATAGTGTTCGAGTTGTCAAAATTTTGGCGAATTAATTCTCGTTGTACTGCTGTCTTGTAGCAAGCGTAATATAATTTCGTAAAAACACGGAAGTGTGGGGGTGGAAGATGTTTAATAAATTTGTAAAATCTGCAACAGATCGCACACCGAATTTATGTTAGGTACAAAAAAATTTTATTCCATTATCCGAATCTGTATAAAAATTGAAGGCTGCTGCAATAAATTGAACTAGCGTGAATATAAATGTTTAATTCTCGGCATTCAATTCTCAAAATAACTCGGCACAATAAGAATTAAATTGTGCAATCTTTGATTTGACAGAATATTGCTGAAATCAATTTTGCCTCATAACTATGCATATCGAGAGTAATATAATGAAAAAAACCATTAAAGTAAAAAAACCATTGAATTCTACTTTTCCGAACACCAAAACAAAAAAGATTTGAGGGTGGAGTGACGGACCGAAAAGGGTCGATTTTCCGATTTTTCTTGGTCTACTAGATTATTTATCTGGGCTTTGAAAAAAGGTATGTTATTAAGCGTACATTGGACGTATTTCGTGTAAATTAAAAAAAAAATTAAGAACGAAATTGAGATATAATAGAGCCTCTTATAAAAACAATGATTAGTCTGAATAATTAAAATTAAAAAATGTTATAATCTATGTAAATGTAGTGCCCGTTGTACGTAGCAGTTTTTCGAAAAAAATTCTCATAGTCGCGGGTGTTCAAAAAACAAAGTGTAATTTTGGCAGCATTTTTAAAAAAAATTCTAAATAAAAAAAACGTCTGCGTACAACAATAGCTACTGCAATCACGAAAATGTTTTTTTTTCTAAATTAACGATTCAACAATTATAGCTCAGGTTATGATTTCGGCCAGGTCGACAAAAGTCGTTCGGGAAAAGCGTGATTGAACGTTCCAGCATACGTGCATCATTGCGCTACCTGTCCTCACTAAATCGTCCCCGACTTGGTCAATTTTCAATATTTTACCTCGATTTTTTTTCACATATTCCTCAATACGTATGCTTTGAGAAAATGCAAAAATCGATTTTTTCTCCGTCACAGTGGTGTCCCCTTAAATAAATGAAACCAATCATAAATCGAAACATTAAATCAGCCTGTCACTCTACACTCTCCCGTTTGATTCCCACCTCCTACAAAAATGACAATTTTTCCCTCGCCACATCCGACCAAATAAACGTCCCCAAAATCCCGTTTAAGGCACGCGACCAAAAAACGTTATTTTCCCTCGAAATATTCGATCGACCGAAGATCGTTCGCAATAATTTAGCGGCTGCGTGCGTTTATGAGCTAATTAAAAATAACGATCAGCCGTGTCGCTCGATCTCACGTTTTGGCTCGCATGTATAAAAGGTGGTACACACATGCGTCGTCTCCGCGGGCTCTCTCGTCGTATCGCGCCGGCGAAGTCGCGGGACAGGCTGTAAGGCCGCAACGGGGGAGACTTAGAAAGTGAAACTGAAAACCCGGAGAGCAACGTCGGCAAGTCGGATGCGAGAGTGCCGCTCGTCGACCCCACCCTGGCGTGGTCACCGTTCTCCGTTGTTACTCTGCCTCCGTATATCTTCGTGTACGCTCTACACACATACACACGGACAGCACACGAGGCGACTCACGTATATACGTGAGACGAGAGTACGAGCCAAAGAAAAATCGTCGCAAATACACACACTGACACACACACACACTCACACACACACACACACACACACACACACACACACACACACACACACGTCTATATAGCTCGCGAGTTTTCTATGCACATGAGCACACGATCTGATATAATCTTTCACAAGATTAATACCGAACGATAATTATGCGATTGGAGCACAGCGATATTTTTTTTCGATTAGAAATTCACGATCCTCGATTGTCTTCCCCCTCACGTTTATTCATCTCCACGTTGCCCCTTGTTTCTCCTCACCATGCTCTTGATCCTCCGATCTTATTGCGAGTAAAAAAAAACCCATTTTTTTGGGTTTTCGCCTCTTTAAAGGCAAGTTATACCGTGGGCGAGTAACGGAAAAATGCATGTATGACATTATTAAGGGGGGAAATCACAGTAGCACACAAAAAAATAGGCATATTTTCGGGAATTAATTTTGGCTGAATAAAAGTATCAATCGAAAATCTGTAAAGTAGGTTTTATAGCAATACTAAAAAAGTACAAAATGTAATTTTTTCAATAAAAAATATTTAAAAATGGCGGCTGCGCAGCATATTCCCCAAGGCGCCTATTTTTGAAAGCGTGTCGATGGCCGAAGATGTAGACTCCTTAATTTTTGACACGGAAGGAAAAACCAAAATTTTTTAGTTTCCATATAATAACAGCTAGCGAGCTACGTAGGATTTTTTCGATGTATTGATTTTTCGCAAAATGGTGCATGTTTGAAAATAAAGTTAAATTTTTAACAAAAAAAAACGCCATAAAATCGTCGATAAAAAAAAACTAAGCCATATAAAATAAAAAATTCTACGTAGCTCCGTGAAAGAAAGATGTTTCGAGGCTACTGTCAAAATTTCAAGTCGATCGGTAAAGATTTGCTCGAGTTATGTCTTCGGCGAGCTCAAAAAAAGTGGTTTCGAGAAAAACGCGTTTAAAGTTTTAAGTACTGAGAAACCATATGAAAATTTCATATACCTCTAATCTGCAATGCCTGCACCGTACAGTCGATTTTCGTAGCGCAGTATCCTTTTTCGTCCCTTTTCTAACACGACTCGACGATGTGTCACTCATAATGACAATGATTTACAAATATCACTGTTTTTTATCACTATTTATGTTATATATGTATGCACGAAAGTGAAGCGTCGTGAAAAAGCGTTGTATTCAACGCAAGAAATTTGGGCACTCGGGCACTTTTGCCGTATTCCATCATTTGATATATTATTTTTAAGACCCTAAAGCACCTTTTGAGCGAAAATGTTTTTTTTCGAAAAATTGAAAATTTTACTGTGATTTCCCCCCTAGGTAGTACTAGCGGATTGACTAATCGACAGAATATCTATGAATGATCGAATCTGAAAAGGGTAAAATATAATACATTTGGGTATTATAATGAACATGATAAGGAAAATAATTATTTGAGAAGTGTATGTGATAACTGTGTATTATATTATGAAAATAAAGTGGCCTTAGGCCACAGTAACGGGTATAAAATCATGTGCGAATTTAACAATTTTTTTCGCACGAAAAAGTGATTTGCTCATAAAATTAATTAGTCATCTATTTAGTATGAATATCAAGCTGTTAGAATTTTTTTGTTGTCGATGTACAAAATGGTTTCCCAGCAGCAGTCACCGCGGGAGACGTTTTTTCAAACAGCGATGTGCACAAACCATTGTATCACCATATTGATAACTATTTTTCAATAAAAAAAATCGCAAAAGGCCGATAAAACCATACGCCTCAAAGTAAAAAAAACCTAAAAATCTGCCCCCGTTACCCCCGAAAGAAATTCATGAAAATTCCTGTCTTTTTCGTGCCACGAGGTAGGTATAACCCGTTAAAAAAAGCATGGCCACCTTATAATTGTCAGGCTGTATTTATATATATGCGCGTATGGCACAACATATGCGGCAATAAGTATCGCAAGAGTTGGTCTATGGAATATAAATGTTCATAAGATCGAGGTACGAGTGAGACTCGTCGAGGCAAATAGGAAGGGTGCGACTGCGACCGCTATCGATTGCCATCGAAGACAGATTTTCTTTTTTTTTTATAGCTGCTTTTTTTTCGTCCGTTCAATCACGTATATCGAGTTGGCCGAACCACTCGTCTTTTCCAGGTGTCTCAGTGAAGCGTGTCCGTTGCTCCGCGGAGATCACCGCAGCCTCTCCGTAGCTCGGTATAATAAGCGATTCGATCGAGTCCTGTTGGGGCGACAAATATATACGTGCAGCATGTATACGGTGTTATTTTGGAGACAGTCGACTTCGAGGACTGTCCCGGAAGCAGCCAGATGTCCCCATAGCCAACGCTGGACGGATAGAACGCGATCGAGATGTCCTTTCCCCATGGACATATATGTATGAGTGTACGTACATCGATACGTATGGAGTGCTCGAGAGAGTCCTAGTCCGAGGGGTAGGAGGGCGAGGGAGGGATTCTTAGAAAGTAAAACCGAAGACTTAGAGAGACATGGAGCAGAACGGGCGAGGCGCGAAGAGAGGACCCCACCCTGCAAAGTCTCGTGTACACCAGTTCGCAACGTTAGTTAGGATAGGTACACGTAAGCGGAGCTTCTCGCCAACCCGCGCTCTTGCACCGCGCACACGTGTGTGGAAAGTGCAAGCCGCAATAACGGAGCTGAATCTAGATCCAAGAGCTGCACATTAGGTATGCAGCTGTGCCTTCTCTTTTGCGTTTCGCTAATATCGCCATTTTTCATTTGCTCTTTGCTTTTGTCTCTTTGTAATTCGGTCTGATCGTCGGAAGATTCAAGGCAGAGAGAGAGAGAGGGGGGGGAGAGAATTTTATTTGTAGCGAATGTACGAGTAAAAGTGGAACGGCCTTCGAGGGACTTTCTTCCTACGTACTCGACCGGGAGCTTCTTCCTTTGCTATAAGCATCTCATTTTCTCTTGATTCCGCTCGTCAAGGCGCTACTCTCCAACCAAGGCACCAGTGCGAATGCATACGTCAATCAGTCGGCGATTCCCCAACGGAAATATGTGATATGACTTCGCCTGGTGTCCATTTTCCAAACTTTCAAAGATACCTCAAATACGGAAACCCCAAAAAGTCTGCCTGTTTGCAGTCCTAGTTTAGAAAGGAACTGCTATTTCCTAACTGAAGCACGAGTCCGAATGGATACGCCAATCAGTCAGCGATTCCCCAACGAAAATGAATGATCTCGGACTTGGCATGACACTTGACGTCGCATAGTGTCCATTTTTCAGACTTCCAGGGTTACCTCGAATACTGAAACACCAAAAAGTCTGCCTGTTTGCAGTCCTAGTTTTGATAGGAACTGCTACTTCCCAACTGAAGCACGAGTCCGAATGGATACGCCAATCAGTCGGCGATTCCTCGACAGAAATGAGTGATCTCGGACTTGGCATGAGACTTAGCTTCACCAGGTATCCATTCTTCTAAACTTCTAAAGCTGCTGCAAATACGCAAACCCCAAAAAACTTCACCTGTTTACAGCACCAGTTTTGATAGAGACATTGATCGGATTGGCTCATGATGACCGACCAAATGTGCCCCACGCTAGATGTACCATTGGTCGAAAGAATCCCTCAATCCTACCCCCGTAGGTGTATTTCTCGACATGACACGTTACGCCAGCCAGCGATCTCTTTTGTCATTCGCCAAGAAAACCTTGCACTTTGATCATGAACGCGACGTCTGCCAAACGGAACAAGAAGAACGATGACGACGAGTTTTATCGAACTGCCGTATTGCTCGTTGCGGAGTTTGTACCTAAAATTCGCAGAGAAGCTGATACATCAGCAGTTGCAGCAAGACCGCCTCATCGGAGGAGTCATCTTTTACCCTGACGCAGGTGTGAAAATGGGTCACTTCTTTCCCAGTGGCTTGTGCACCTGTGCACACGTTATTTTGAAGATGGTGGAAGGTGATTTTGAAGATATTCAACTTCGAGGACCGTCCTCACTATAGTCTATTGTCCCAATACTCAACACTATGTAAACGCCAATGCCTTCATCACCAGTTTCCGATAATTGGAAGGGTTATACGGTCTTTTCAAGGGCTGTTCAGTGCCCGAAATCAACGAGTCTAAAAAATATAGGCTCGTCCTCAAAACAGCTAGATGTGCTGATAGCCAACAATACATAGATATGTCGGGTTCAAAATATCCTCTTGCCCTTATGATGTACACAGCAGCCAATAAAACGAGCCTAAATCAGCTGCATCCACCATGAACAGGTGGTTAACGAGAATAAAACCTCCTACCTTCTTTTTCCTTCATACACGTAGAAACAAGTCCCTTAGGTCAACGAGCTTCTTAATTCACAAACGGGCTAATGTAAATGTCCTAATGACTATTTTTTTCAGTAAATAATTCATCAGCATCCCCCAATGAGCCTGGTCTGGTCAGCCCAGGTCTTGTTTTTCAGTCGTCAACCGGACATTGCGATGATTTTAACCAACACACGCAATCACCCTTCTTTCAGGCTTCAGCAAGGATCTTTCCCGTATGTTTCAATGATTTCCACGTTACGTCATTGCAGGCCAGGCATGGCTCATCCGAATCGGCGGACAAAGATGAATAGATTCCTATAGAGTGAACGAGAAGAGAGAGAGAGAGAGAAAGGGGGGGAGGAAAAAGAAAGATCTCGTAGCAGAAAGACGGGAACGGGGCAGGGAGCCAAGCAACGATAGCGCCTTGCGCTTTTCCGTAATGGGGCTATCCCGTAAACGGTTCGGATGTTCTCTGGACCATAAATGGGATGCCCAGCAGCCGGCAAACTCGCAGAAACGGCAATAGCCTCGGTGTCGTAGTAAAGGAGCATATCAGGAGGTGGCATCTTTCCGAGCTCGTCGGAGCAGCGAGGGGTCCGAGGGGGTTGCCTCTTCTCTCTCTCTCTCTCTCTCTCTCTGTCTCTCCCTCTCTCTCTCTCTTTCTCTCTCGCTGCATTTGCTCGTATTATAGCCCTCAAGTACCCCGTTGCTCTGCGATATGGGCTCTATACTTTTACGCTAAAATTGCATGCTCCTGTGTACGTGTGCTTTAATCGTCCACGTGCGTTTGTTCTACTCAGCCGACTAATATGTACTCATACTCGATGCGGTATGTGACTTATAAACACGTGTGGGAAGAATGTGGAATATCGCGAATGGAATGGAGCAACCCAGAATTCCATACACCCAGAGTATATTCATATATTTATATATATATATGTATATATATACGCCATAGATTCGAGTAGTGCTAATTTTGCAATATATACAATTTAAATGTGCACCAGGTTATTATCACTCGCGTAAACATACAGGGGTAATATATATTTTATTAGTAGGCATTATGCAACTACTTGTGACGGATGGGCGGTCGGGGTCCGGCTCCGGCGATCTCGCGAGTTAAGCAGCGTCGTGCATGGTCGATACTCGGAGCGGTGACCGCTTAGCCCGTGCACCGGCTGGCCTTCTAAGACCTCGGTGTTTTAGATACTTGAGTGAAACGTCTGTACCAGAGAATGAGAAGAATATGGGGGCGTGTCTATATCATGCCGGGTTTTCCAGTTCCTCCGTACCCTTGGCAAATGCGGTATAGTGACGTCAAGGCCCTTGCCAGGGCTACGTGTATCAAAAGGACCTTAACGGGTTATGTCTAGTTGTAACAGTCGAAAACACCTCATTCTTGAAATTTGTTAAGAATTGTGATGACGAATTTCTACTGAAATTTGCTATTTGAAAGAGTATCATTCGAAGAACTCTCTTGAATTTTTAAATGTAATACTATGTAATGATAAATCATAGATTTCGTTAGTATGTTAGTTTATCCTTTAATAAATTGTAGGAATTTCTGAATTAAAATTTAAAAATAGCTGCGTTCTCGAAGTGAGTCTCGATTTTCGCGAAGAAAATTTGCATTTTTCGTGCATCAAATCGAAAGTATATCGTAGAAAAAAACCTTCGATCAAATAGTATATTTTTACATCTAGAAAAAGCCCTGAAAATTTTAGGAAGATCGAGGCAGTAGTTTTCAAATATTCTGCTCACCGACTTTGAAAATGTACTTTCGAGAAAAACGCGTTAAAAGTTCGAAACGCCGCTGCGAGTTTGCCGACAGGCGTCAACATAACAGCCTATAAATTTGTCAATTTCGATTCCATCACCTTGAAATTTTCAGAGAGCATTTATAAGGTGATACACCATAAAAATAAATCGGTTTTGAAAAACGTGATTTTTCGACTTCTACAACTACGAGTTTAACCCCTTAAGACAATATATCAGCTCCTCGTTTTTCCTCGTGCTTACTCGATATTTCTTTTCTTTTTTCTTCGATCCGAGTACACATGAATCTCCCGAGACTTGTCTCGAATTGCGTTTCTTCGTAACGCGTTTTGTCTTTTTCGTATTCGATGTCGCAACACGACGAACAGATGCTCACGAGTATGCGGCAGAACAATATCAACGTGTAGATCTCGTTAATCGTATCCTGATCCGTGAGGAGAGTCTTATTGCGGATTTTGAATGTATCGGGCTTTGAGGTGATTCACGCTTCGTGAGGAAACCATTTGAGAGGCGGACTCGTATCCGGGGATTATGAAAATGCCAGGTTTAATTGGTGGGCTTTGGAGTTCCGCGCTCTCGGGGCGATCTTCATCACGTTGATGCGGTTGTCCAGAACTGGCTGCAATTAAACTACCGGCGCATCCGGTAAGAACGGGCGAAGGACCCGGCAAAATTATCCTCGAGGCAAGTTGAAAACCGGCTAATCAACGCAGTGGAAGCAGCCAACTGGGAGGCTGAGAAGGAGAGACGGAGGTGAGAGAGAGAGAGAGAGAGAGAGAGAGAGAGAGAAAAGGAGGGAGAGTGGAAGGTGAAATCCGAGAGAAGTGGCCCAGTTTGAAGCTATGGTCGATATAATTACCGAAAGAGGACCGATCTGGATTAGGAGTCGTCGCGGGCGTATGGGGGGCAAACGCTAAATCTTTTTCCTCGCTCTCTCTCTCTCTCTCTCTCTCTCTCTCTCTCTCTCTCTCTCTCTCTCTCTCTCTCTCTCTCTCTCTCTCTCTCTGTCTCTCTCTCTGGCGTTTTATTTCTTCTGGCGCACTCTCGTGGAGAGACGTGTTCGAACGCTATATATCCTCATTTGGATTTCTCCCATGACGGTGGGTGGTACAAGAGAAGAAGAGAGAGAGAGAGATCGCAGTGTATAACTATGGAAGAGATGATGAGAGTCATCGCCGTAGCTGCTGGCAATGTCCAAAACGGTTGCGCCATTGTTGGCTTCTTACACCCAAAGCTTTGGCGATCGTGTTATTTCAAGGCCCTCCTTCTTCGAAGAGACCGAGAGAGAGAGAGAGAGAGAGAGAGAGAGAGAGAGAGAGAGAGAGAGAGAGAGAGATACTTCAAGGCGATGCCTTGCGATGCTGCTGTTTCATCGGTGCTGCTGTTATTGCTGCTGTTGGAACCCGTCATCAGAGCTCACGAACAGAGAGAGAGAGGGAGAGAAAGAGAGAGAGAGAGATCCAAGTGAGAGATATATTATCGATGAGGCTCCGTTGCCTCCCGCCATAGAACGAACTGGCGCGCGCAACAACCATTTGTCCCGGTTAATAAGAAAGCCTCGTGTCTCTCACTCACTCGGTTATAAGGTATACCAGATTCTCAAGATTACTTCTCTTGAGGCCCATGGGCGATGCGCGTATGGCGTTCATACTTCATGTGCGCGGTCCTCCTGACTCATTTCATCAGCCAATGAAAATTTCAGCTCTTCCGATGGACGAGAGCCAAAGAAGACAGAGAACTCTCTCTAGCCTGAGCATCATCTATACTTCTGCTATCTTCGTATTTTATCTTCGAGAATCTAATCCGTACGATTCGTTCTACCCCTCTCCCACGCGATCAATCGGACAACCGAAGCATATCAAAGTAACCGTTCTTTCGAGTCCAATTCCATCTCGTTCGCCCCGAGGCCAGCCGAAATTCCGATACTCCGTAAACAGACGCGGGCAATCCATTCTTCCCGAAAATATGATTGACATTCGAAGCAAATACAGGATAAAATTCCACGATCTTCATCAATCAATAGCCGCTATGCGAAGGTGAGATTCGACTTGCCTACCGTGCCTCATTGAACGACGTTTGAGAAATGATTGCTAAGAAAGTGGTATTATCTCTGCCTAGACTGTCACGAGTTTCACATAGTTTGGGTAATCCACCTTTCTCTCGGTATGCCACAATAGCGTTCGAAATTCATTGCCGAGGTAATGATCGATCAAGAAGACCTCGAACGCAATGTATTCTCTAATCATCAACATAGGCATGTTGTTCTTTGCTTGCCTGAAACGTAAGAATCCACCGAACAGGAGCACAAGACTTCTGGAGCTTCGTCATTGCGTCCATTTAGCAACGATCCAATAACACCGAAACGGACCTGCACAGACGTAGCGATGTATATATGAACATCTGACGATAATCGATTGACGGTGATTAAGCGCCGTTCGCTCTGCCGTGATCGCCGATACTCTCAGCGCCTGCATCATCGGGCTCATTTCAATGCAAAGTTCAAAGTCGAATTAAAATCAGCTCGGTGTTGGCGGCAGCAACGAAACGGCCACCTGGCTTCGTGGTGAAGGCGATCCATATCGCGAGGTACAATGTGCGCAGTGAATAATACACTCCGATCAGGAATTCAAAAGATGGATACCCGACCAGCTCGGGGGGAAAAAACAACACGAACAATCAAGCCTCCAAATAGAGACCGAGCGAAGGCACGTGAAAAGCGAAAGCGAGAAAAAAGACGTGGAATCACAGTTCTCGTGTTGTGTTGAATAAATAATAGTCACGGAACATCAACAAGTACGTAATGATGATTTCAAACGCCCCAAAGTAAATCAAGCCTGTTCAACATCTCGCCAAACTTGTCCGGGCCCACTTTGACGAATTTTAGGAACAAATATCGATCAGCTGTGCCTGCATGATTGTTGGATAAGCTGTCATCAGGCACTTTTGAACAAAATATGGCAAAAGTCCTGGAAGTGATGGGACCAAAGTGTCGATTTCAAGGTATGAACTTACGCGTGTCTGCGCGACTGCGTGCGGTTCGACTTAGACACATTTATAAATAGAAGTACGGAGGGGTGACATCGAAGAGACGACGGAGTTAGAACGTGGGCATCATTGATACTTCGACATATAGGCGTCGATTCTTCTGTCAGCGCGAAACGTCAAGCACCGAGAGCTCGGGGGCTTGCGCAATCTCGAAGATAAGTGACATCCTTCTATTCGCTCACTCCCTATCTCTCCCTCTCGTTCTCTCTCGCTCTCTCGTCACCTTAATGCCATTCGATATATTATATGTATGTAATTCCGTTGCGACGAACCGCGAACGTGCCAAACCCTTCGACACCCGGCCTCGCGTGTGCTCGAACGGCAAACGTCCTTCCCATCGTCGTGCGTCGGTTGAATTAGCTTTTATTATCGTCAAGGTATGCACACGTAAGTGTACCCGTATGAGAGTCAATGTGTCCTACGCGCCCAGTTCGAAGCGAGTATCCTCCGTGAACGTACGGGCATAATGGGCGTTCTTCTTCTTCCTCTCTCCCTCTCTCTTTCCATTTTTTTCGTCTCTGGTTATATGACTGCCGCGTGGATCACGATGCTGTGCATCTCTCGCCCTGTCGATTACGTAGGCATGTCTTTTCCTCGCGATGCAATATGTCGTTTTACAAATGTTTGTACATGCGTGTGAGTATTGTGGAATGGATTTATCGTGTGAGACACATATGCCTGCAGAGCACATTGCGAGAGTGCTCCTCCTACTGGAACCAACTGCCCCAGCTTGGGAATCAATGCTGCGGAACACATTAGCCATAATTGGGTCCAGGCAGCCCAAAGTTACTTGCTGATTCTCTTTCCTTGGCACTGAAATCGATCAGCCTCGTCTGGGACGTTAAATTTCCTGGACAACGCTCTTTGACGATCTTGCGGTGGTTGTGATGCGATGGATTAGGTTCGTGACACTCGTGGAGGTGTTTGGAAGATTGGGATGATTTCTCATCATCCGATTCCCATCCCGATGTCGATTTCGTCGCGGCTGAAGTCACTCTTCAGCGAGCAACGATCCGGCAATTCGGAGACGACCTTTCGACCCTGAGATTGTGAAATTCAGCCGAAAGGTTCCGCCGTCTTCTGGGTTATCCGCTGGCAAGCTGACGAAGCTTTGGATAGGTCGAAATCCGGCACGGTTGGAAGAAAGATTTAAAGCGGCCCCGAAGGCTCTCCCAGACGGATACAGACTCGAGATGCATAGCAATGTGGCTCGAGTGCTCGAAGCTCTCACAGGATGACCGGATGAAAAATGTGCATCCGTGAAGCGGCTGACGGAGAGCAAAAGTACGTAGGTATCGTGGTTCGATTTCGGAACGATTTGGGACTGGAAGGGATATAAAAAACAATCGGGACATAAAACAGCCCGTTGGGCTCTTCGGTCCCGATGACGTATCACCCTGATCGCAGCCTCCTAAAGGTCGATATTTCACGCTCCTCGCCCAATTTGTCTTCGATTTATATTTTTGCGATCACGGTATCGTTAAAATGGTGTTGCCGAAATGAGTGAATCGTGGAATGAAGTTGGCACAAAGGCAACCAGCCGCGACCCACTTTGCTCGAGCCTTTGCGATCTCCATTAGAATTCTGGTGGGCCCCGAGTCTACGACAAGATACTGGTTCGTGGCAACGTAAGAAACGTGTATAGGAAGGCGTTAAAAAGCCGCGTTAGGACAGTGCATCAAGAGCGTAGAGGAATATGCGCTCGCGTATACACTGCTATTTCAGAGTTGCTCCCAGTATTTACGGAGTCTCGACAGGAGGAGGGGAACACTCACCGGGTGTTCCGCAACTCAATCCTCCTCTTGCCCAAGACCGTAGTCCTTATAGCACCTCAGTGCTCGCCGGGGATAGACCGAGACGTGGAATAATCCCCGTGAAGGCTCGAATGGCGCGCCAGCCAGGACCCTTGATGACCCCGTTTCACGTGATCTCCATTTAAATACCCGTGTATACGTGTGCACAAATCCCATTCAGTCGACACCACCAACGAGACTCATTCTTGGTGCACGCATTGTGCGCCTCGACTGGTCGGCTTCCGGCATCGGGCTAGCGCGATTCGCTTACGAGTACCCGGCCATCATCCGACGGCGTGTAACATTTGGCGTCTTGCGGTTGGCAAAGCCAGCGTGGATCGAGACAAACCGGTCTTGTAGTAATTTGCAAATAATTGTGGACAGAGGAATTCCGGGGCGTCTAATAATCTACGGAGGACGAAGCGACGCTCAACATTCAACGACTTATGAGATGATGATAGGTCTTCCGGTCTTTAGCACACCTCTTTCAGAGTCTTCCATCATTCATCTTATCGCGCTCGGCATTCTTTCTCGCGACTTGTCTCGTCTCCTACGGTGGTGGGCCAGGCTGCTGCAACGCTCGCACATGATAACGACCCTCGTACGTCCCTCAGCCGTGTGATGCTGCAATACATCTCTCCGTCGCAAAATGCCGCTGGCCCGCGTAAGCTACTTGGAGTTGAGCTGTGACGTCCCGGCGTGGGCGACTAATGATGGGTTTCCTCGGTCGGGCGAGAAAGGCACACACCAAGCCTGACGTTGTGTACGTACACGTGTCCAGGAGTGTCTCCAGCATGTCAAACCGAAGAAAGTCGTTGTTGCCTTTTGTTCTCCTTGTCTTGTTTCGCGCGCTCGTGCCACGACGACAATGCAAATTCCAACACTCGCCCTCCAAACGCGTGGCGGCTGGAAACGCCGCGATTAACGGGCGCGCGACTTTTCCCGGCTGATAGACGAGCGAGGATTCATTTGGTTGGAGAACGAAGACGTTGACTCGGTGAAGTGTCCTCAATTTGCCGGGCAAGCGTTTTTTTTCTCGATTCTACAAAGTTGGAGGAAGAATCCGGAAGAGGTGTCGAAAAAGTGATGGAAAAAAGTACGAGAGACTGGTGTAAAAGCAGAGCTGCTCTTGCGCGACTCGCAGCTATCTCTTTTTTTTCTCCACCATAACCGAGAGAGCAGAGCGATCTCGGAACGCCCTGTGACCAGATCACGGATAACTGTGTCAAGACGTTCTGGATATCCCGACGTGCCACTCCGCAGTATTGCGCAACTAGTTTGTGCTCCCGCGCTGCCGCCGGGCCCCCAGAAGCGAGAACGAGAGAAAGAAGGAGAGAGCGAGGGCTCGCGGGATCCACGATGATCCGATTCTAAGATCACCTTCTTGCCGTATCGTATACTTATAGCTCTCCTCAATTTACAATCTCGATTGCTCAGACGGGTCTAGAATATCGCGGAGGAGGACTGCGGGTTGCATTGGAGCAGACTTCTATGCTGCAATGGACGGATCCGGAAACCGAGACCTCCTAGAATCCTCCAGCAACTTTTCATTCCGAAGTTCTCATCACGGGAAAATAGTCAGTGACGAAAGAATTTGGCAAGGTAGCCATGAAAAAACCAAAAGACCACCAAACTCATCATTCAACGCTATCACTGCATTTATGGCATCCATCCAGATAGCTGGTTAAGTTGAGAATAGTGGTGGAAACATTGCTGGTGCATCCAAGGCTGTAAAAAAACTCTCCGTGTCTTCAACGAGCATGACTTCCGGTGAGGGTCCAAGTCCCATTGCCTAAGGGATCATCGTTGAGGAGATCGCTGCAACGAGAGGGAAGTTGCAGCCTGACCACAAATCCTGGCAGCTGAGCCAGCATCATAAAAGGCAAGCTAGCCGAAGGAGAAAAAAGGACGAGCTTATTAGCCCGATTGTCGAAGGCAATTTGTTGATGCCCCGCTGTGGTGGCATCGGGACGACGACTGCTTCGACAATGATGGTGCACGGTGGTCCCAAAGACGAGTGATCGCGAGCGGTGGTGTTCGCAGCAGCTGGAGCTCTCTGGATGGTACAGCGCGGTGAAGGTGGTAGAGACGAGGCAAGCGGAGGAGAAGGAGGCATGAGACGTTGTGTACGTGGTGGTGGGGTGTGTCGGTACAGTTGCAAAGGTGAATTAGTGCCTGGGAGGTTACACGCGGAGGGAACGAGAGTAGCCCAGCTAGGCTCGGACTGAAATTGTCGTGGTAGGAGTATCTCATTGCGATGTACGTGTGTTGCTGCTGCTGCTGCTGCTGCGTGGAGAGGTAGAGGTAGGCCTGTTCTCGGCCCGTTTGCTCTCTGTCCAGAGTACCAAGAGGAGTGGTAGAAGTCTAGAGGTATCCGTTCATCCTTCTCTCTCACTTTATCGGACACGGACGCGGCTAGCATAATAGCTACGTAGAAGTGGTATTGCTCGACGCACACAATCTCTTTCTCATTCGACGGAGCGCGATCTCGTTGATGCCGCGTTCTCGATGTTGCTGTGCCGTTGCCGTCCCACCCGATGGACCAAAAGTAGAGATCGGCCAAGGGAGGGAGAGAGACGGCGAAAGCCGAGGGATAGACGGCAAGAGAGTGAGAAGAAGAGAGAGACGCAGAAGCTTGGGGAGAGGAAACGGATGAGAGCAGAGGGAGGGCAGGTCGCGTGCCGCCGCGTGGTGCTACTCCCGTAAGAGGTTGGTGAGGTGAGGCTCGCCGTACTTACCTTACCAACATCTCTCACGGTTATTCCTCTAAGCAGTGGACCGTGAGGCCCCTCCGTGCTTGCTCGCACATACACACATACACACCCAGAGATCTTTCCTCGCAGCTTCGATGTGCTCTGCGTCTCTCGCCGATCTACGTGTCTGCTTCTGCTAACTCGGGCGCCCGCTCTCATCCACGGCCACGTTATATACGCGAAGTCACCGCGCCTCGCGCGTTCGCGGCTGTACCATACTCACCAACTCACCTCTACCTACCTACCTACCTACCTACTTTACGAACCATACCCTACCTACCTATACCCCAACCCAACCTACGGGTTCAGTCTCCCCGCCCAGTCGAATGCTCGCACTGTGGCCGCACCGCGCGCGGTGTGCCCCGAAGTGGTGCGCTCCGTTCCTCCTCACTCTTCTTACTCTTACTTTGCCGTGGTTCACCGGTAACGCCACGCTTCATACACTCTTGCCTCCTTACTCGATCTTCTGGACTCGCCCGGTCCGCGTGCCGGCTCCTCTCGCGTCTTTGTCGTAGTCTTCGTCATCGTCGACGCTGTCATCTCGCGACTTCCATACGCACGCTTGCCATCTCCGCTCGACCCTCGCTCATTGCGGGTTCACTATACGATAACTACCACTACCAAACCTCCA
>OX632365.1:25645505-25845918 GCA_951751655.1 Ophion costatus | reverse complement strand
ATACAAATGAAAAGCTCTTAGAAAGCAAAACTTCAAGTCTTGTCAAACTTGTCCCAACTAAAACCGATCAACCCTCAACTGCTCGTGAGCAGCCCCGGAGATCCCCAGTGACAGTGACTCTTTCGCCGACCGGATTTCCGGAGGATTTTTATCCCAACGTTTTGTTGTTCACGCGTTGTTGTGAGACGTCGAAACCTGAAGTGGATTTATCGATAGTTTCGTCGATACAGTGCTCGGTAAGAATAGCAAATCGGTTGAGACGCTGAAGTGCAGTGGTGGATCGCACATGAGGGAAGAACACGTGGCCAGTGCGCCACGAGGCTGCCTAGAACCGACCGTTACTACTGACAGCTCTCTGTGTGAACGCGCGTGAGCTTGCGCTCTCGCTCCCTGTCTCTCTCACTCCCTCGGGAAGTTGTTGGATACGCGCGTTACCGCTACTATCACCGTCCCTCGTGTACATATCGCGCTTTCCTGACGCGCCGAGTTTCCCTCCTTGCACGAAAACATCGCGGTCACGTTGATTCAATGACTCCGCGGTGACTGCCCGGGTGGAATGAGTGATCAAAAGTGTTCCATGTGATCGCAGCCGACCGCAGTTTTGACCAAGTTACACCTTGTTGTTTTCTCTTTATCCGGGAACGGTGTACGAGTGCGCAGGCTACCACGACGTTAAACTAATGGAATGACAAAGAAGGTAAAGTTTCAACGAGCTTGCTATCGCCGGATTGTTCTAGTTGCGAAATCTTGCGGTCCCTCAGCTTATGATGACGATCGTTCCGGATGAAGAAGGCTTTGGCCAATTGGCAGGTCCATTTTGGACGAAATTGGTCACGTCATGATGAAAGATCCAGTCGATTGCCTCCTGTCATTCGGAGCACGGGGTATTGTTACGAGTAGCTTTGATCGTACCGATCGGCCTTGCAATATCGGTATCGCACTGACTCCAATGATACCGATCAGCCTCAAAATGACGTTATGGCGCAAGCTCCTTCAATGATACCAATCAGCGTCAAAATATCGGTATCGCTCCTACATTTATACCGATCAGCCTCACAATATCTGTATCGCTCTTTCAATTATACCGATCAGCCTTAAAATGACGGTATCGCGTAGGCTGCTTGAATAGTTTCAAATAGCCTTGAGATATCTGTATCGCTCCTTCGATTATACCGATCAGCCTCAAAATATCGTTATCACTGCTTCAATTTAACCGATCAGCATGAAAATTTCGCTATCTCTCCTACAGTCTTACCGATCAGCCTTAAAATATCGCGATCTCTCCTTCAATTTGGCCGATCAGCCTCCCAATATCGGTATCGCGCAGACTCGAGCCTCCAATCATGCTTCACGAGGGAAAAATGATTAATTCGCCATCAAAACACGAGTCCGTTCTCGATAATTTTCACTATCGCGTTTGTTCGTTACGTGCCGCAACAAAGTGTTGCAATTTATGTGTACGCTGAAATTGCGACTTTACTTTCCTTCTCTCGTATTATCGTAACCCACGCCCACGCGAAACGTCAATACATTAGGTGCCTAGATACGTACACCCATCGTCGATCTTCGCGCATACACGAATTCTATTAATCATTCGATCGTTCGTTGCGTATAGTTGTACCGATCAGCGATCTACACGAGTGTATGTGCATATCTGCGTGTATGTACGGTATATGTTTGGGTTTCTTATTTTCCTCGAGCAAGGATAGGAACACGACGGCAAAGCTCTAACTCAGGGTACAGCGAGACGTTTTCCTGTATTGGTGATCCCCGTCGTCCAGGTCTCCGTCGGTGTCGTCGTTTCCCAAGCTCTATTCCTTCACGCATTTAAAGCGATACAGGCGCACGAGGGGAAAAAAATTGCTCCACCCACGCTCATCCTTATATCACCCGATAGAGCCTGCGTGTGTGTGTGTGCTGTGTGTATGCCCCTGGTGAGAATACTCAGCCGGGGCACATCTGTATCGGGTGTGCGCACAATCGCGGTGGGGCAAAAGTTGCTTCGCCTGTGATACCGCGGCACAGCGAGATCAGGATGACGTTTCCTTGACCATAAATTCAAAGCGTATCTCCGATTTTAACCCACCTCGAACTGCCAACCAGGAAAATCCGTTGGCCATTCTTCGGCCTGGACTCATACGCGTCCAATGAATGGCAATCTGCAACCAGATGTGGCGATCGACCAACCGATTGATCGCGGTGGGCTGCTGGCATTGGAACTGCCGGGTTGACAGGCTTGGATTGGATCATTGGGCGCGAGGATTCTCACATCCGATGATGACAATCACCAGTCCGGCAGTTTTGACTCGACGACATGCCAGGTCGAACCGGGTACCGATCGATCGTGGAAGGTCCCTTGGGAGGAGTTTCAGACGATGATCGGGATGTCGGAGGTGCCAATTCGCGTCATGGGCTCGCGATGATGGCCACGCGAGATAGAGATAGTCCTATTGATTGGGGTTTTCGTCAGTACCGATCTTTTTCCTCGAGACGGGTCTTCCCGGTCGCGTTTCCACACGCGGTTGCTCAACGACGCGTGTAAACGCGTGCACGTTTGGTCTCGTGGTGGCAAACGTTGTCTCAATAGCTCGGCTATTACGAGAACGGTGCAGAGGAGACCGGGAACGGGACAATCATGAGAGACTCCCAGGGCAATCGCGAAGGAGGAGTATCTCGTTTCAGTATTAGACGAGGAGATTCGCGGGATGTTCGAACAATGCCGGCCACCACATATGCCCAACATTCTTTCGCACTTCCTCTCGCTTACTCGTACTGCGAAATGTTACTGCTTTTACCTTAAGGCCTCGATTCCTCTCGTTTGCCGCTGATTCCACCACCCTTAGCGCCTGGCGCAAGCCGCAATAAAATCTTCCCTTCTAAAAGTGAATTAAGGCAATCGAAGAATCGCGGTGAACAGAATTCACATCTGAAATGATGATGATAATTGGGCCATCGCAAGCAGCCTCTTTTGGTCCATCGTTTGGACCTTTCATCCTGCCTGATCTCGCGGCAGCTCCTGACAATCGAGTCAACAGATGCGTAATTGTTTACGCCTGATCGACTCGGAAGCAAATAACGCGTGGGTTCTAGATCGCTGGTACTTCGGCTACCTGGGACGTGTTTGTGCTCACCCATAATTGATTTTATGTTTGATGGCAAAGTCGAATGCTCCGATTCTATAACTTGGATCTCTGAGCTTTCGATCTTTTGTACATACCGGAACAGAAAAAAATTATTTGCTACAGCTTTACGAAAATTAGTTGGATATGCGATAACTTTTGACAAACTACTTTTAGAATATTTTTTAGAAATCATTAGGAAAATCTTTTTCGTAAATAGTTTGAAAAACTTTTTTATTTAAATTATTACAAAAAACCGTTTTTTAGAAATAATTAGGAACACTCTTTTTTAGAAACATTTAGGAAAACACTTGTTTGGAGAGATTTAGGAAAATATTTTTTTTTATAATTAGAAAAAGAGAAAGAACAATAAAAAAATGTAGGCAAACTGCTTTTAGACTCTTTTTCAGAAATAATTAGGAAAGTCTCTTTTTAGAAAGAATTTGGAAAATCGTAGGTGTATCGAATTCGAATGATAGGATTTGAAAATTCGGATCCCTGACGTTTTGATCTTTCGCCGATCTCAGAATGGAAAGCAAAATTCTTTCCTCTGAATTTACGAAAACTACTTGGTTCCGCGACAAATTTAGCCGAATTGATTTTGGAACCTTTTTTCAACAAGAATTAGGATGTATAATTACTTTCCGATAAGTGATTGCAGAAACCTTTATTTCCGAAAGAATTAGGAAAACCCTTTTTAGGACGATTTAGGAAAACCCTTTATTAGGAAGACTTAGGAAAACCCTTTTTTCGGAAGATTTAGGAAAATCATTTTTTTAATAATAAGAAAAAGGAAAAGAACGTTTTTCGAAAGGACATTTTTAGAAAAAAAAAAAAAATAGGCATTGAGAATAGAATTGGAAAAACAGAAAAAACTCTTTCCGAAAGAGGAACTATTTTAGAAATCGTTACGTTTGCAAATCGTAATCCTCAGGAAGAAAAAAAGTGATAATCAGTTCGATTTCCTTCCTTTCGTCACAACGATCCGCACGCAGAATAGCGAAAATCTTGTCTAGTCGTGCAGCTCGATGACTCAGCGTAGGATACGATCGGGCGTACCATAAAAATCCGCCGATCCGATTGCTTACTCGCTGGCTCATCTTTTCCCGAAGAAAAATAATGAGTGAAAAAGCTCGCACGAAGTTGCGCGGCTGTGCGTCATTCGTCGCGATGGAAATATGCCGTTTTGTCGCACTGCAGTTGTGCATCTCGGATGGGTGGATCGTTTGATTATATTGTGTACGCCACGAGTCAGCAGGGAGGTAATTTAGATTGCGCGTATACGCGGAAATGTGATTTTAAGGACATTCGACTCCAATCGTCCCCATACTCAACATTACGTTAACGTCAACGTCTTCAAAATTACCATCGAGTAAATGTAAACATTTCGCGGAAATGTGATTTCGAAGACATTCGACTCCAATCGTCCCCATACTCAACATTACGTTGACACCAGCGTCGTCAAAATTACCTCTGGGAAAATTTAAGCATTTTCATACAAAGATAATTTCAAGGACCGTCCTCAAAAGAGCCCGATGTGCTGATAGTCAACGTTACACATATATCATCATCGTATCTGCCGTCGTATTCATATACGTACGTGTATTAAGTGTATTATGCATTCTGAGGCCGCGTGGGTTGATAAATTGACACTAATGCGCGAATTCGCGTACGTGTCGGAGTAATAATAACGTCGTTGAGCGTGATTCACGTAAAACTCGATTGAATTGGACTCGTGTAAGAATCGAAGTGTTATTCGAGATTTTCCAAAGAGAGGAATAAATAAATGGTTATTTTATATTATGGGCGAATATGCAAACAGTCTTCGTTTTATACGAACGAGGCGATATACGTACGTATATTCGTCGTCGGAGCAATACAGGAAAGCGCGATGTCGAGGAAAAACATTACACAAGAGCCTGTAAAGTTAACACTCTGTTTACTCAAAAGTCCTGTACGGAGTTTTATGTGTGGCACTATATCCTGATGTGTGCACGCGTTAACGACCCATTCATACAAAGCAATTACTCCGCAATATCGGAATTTTATTACGGAAAATATGAATTTAAAAAACGAGCTATATCGATAAGAAAATTATTACTCTGAAATATACGAAGAATTTATTGCGAAAATGGTAAATGAAAAAAATGGTAATATTGATAACAAAATAGATACTCTAAAATATGGGTAATTTATTACGGAAAGGTTGAATGAAAAGAATGTGAAATATTGATAACGAAATAATTACTCCGCAACGTCGGGAATTTATTACGGAAAATATCAATTAAAAAAATGTGAATCATTGATAATGAAATAATTACTTCGCAATATGGAGAGCTTATTACAAAAATGATAAATAATAACTAAATAATGATAAATAAATAAATTTCTGACGAAAAAGGTGAATAAAAAAAATGTCTAATGTTGATAACGAAATAATCACTTTGCACTATGGGCGATTCTGGGGAATTCATAACGGGAAAGGTAAATGAAAAAAATCTTATATTCATAATAAAATAACTTTGTATCCGGAGATACGAGATCTTGTGAGCATAATGAAAGCAGAGTAGAATGGCATGAAAACGTCGAGTAAATAATACATTTTTTTTTAACGCAATGATTCTACGCGCACATTTATACATTTTTGCTAGTTTTTTTTTACGGCAGGAAAAAATAAAATAATTTTGAAAGAACGCGCTGGTGTCACCTGCACGTTTATGTTTGTATTTGACTTTTTTCTCGATAAAATAAATAAATTGATCATTTTGCAAAACGCAATGATGCTAAGCACAGATCTAGAGATATTTTGGTAAATATTCGGAAGTGGGGCTCCTGCTAGAATCAGGCTAATTATTGTTTGGGGTTGTTTGAGGTGGTTTGGCGTTGTTTGGGCTTCTTTGAGGTTGTTTAGGGTTGTTTGGGTTTGTTTGCTGTTGTTTGGGTTTGTTCGAACCCTTGAAGAAAATTAGTCTGATTCTAGCAGGAGCCCCACTTCCGAATATTTACCGACCTTTCGCTAATTTTTTTACAGCAAGGTAAAAACAATAATTTTCGAAAAAAACCAAGATAGCGCAGTGGAGTTTTTTTCTCGACAAAATAATGACAGGGATAACTTTCAAAAAAGGAATGATGCTCCACGCACATCTATATATTGTTCCCGTTTTTTGACAGCGTGATAAAATAAAATATTCTGAAAAAACGCGGTGGTGTCTTGTGCACATTTATATTTCTATTTACTTTTTTCTCTCGACAAAATAATTAAATAAATCATTAAAAAAACAATGATGCCACGCCCATATTTTTCCATTACAACCCATTTTTCCATTTTATGCCAGCATGATAAAAGCGTGTGTGCACATTGATATTTGTATTGGAGTTTTTTTCTCGACAGAATAACGAAATGCTTAATTTATAAAAAGAAAGCGACAGCGTACCGTGCACATGAAAATTCGAATTATTTCGGGTATATTGACAGAGTGACGAACGAAATCATTTTTTTTCAAAGCGTATGTAATTGGGTTTGTCAAGAGATGGAAAAAAAATTATTTGTAAAAAGCGATAGCGTAACATGCACATATCTATGTTCGTAATGGGGCAAACGAATTCGCAAAAGTTGAGAGATTCGCTGCACAAGATTCCGATACAGAGTTTATCGCCCGGAGAAATGGGTCAACCGATTTGCAGTACACACCGTGAAAGAAAATGAGGGAGGGACGGAAAAGAAAAGTTAAGAGTCGAACGCGAGCGCACGCGAGATTGAAGAATGAGGAGAGAAATGACGAGGACGGCGATGGATTTGAGAAACGAAACGAACCAACGAGAGAGAGTCGTATAAGAAAATCCGAAGATTTCGTAGCATCGCGTGAATATTTCATGAGAGGATATCTCGAAGCAGCAAGAGAGAGAGAGAGAGAAAGAGAGAGAGAGAGAGAGAGAGAGAGAGAGAGAGAGAGAGAGAACTCTCCAGAAAAAAGCAAATCCATCCAGGGTTCATACTATACGTGTATATGATCTTGTTCAGTATGCACGTACAAAGAGAGAGAAAGAGAGAGAGAGAGAGAGAGAGAGAGAGAGAGAGAGAGAGAGAGAGAGAGAGAAAGAGAGAGAGAGAATCAAACGAGGCGAGGCTTTTTAAGAGACAGGCAGATCGACCGACATCCGGAGCACGGAAAGATCGAGTGATCGAGAGGTCGAGGAAATCGCCAAACTACGCGGACTATACTAAGATACTTCAAAAGAAGCTCGCACATAATCGTAACTCATCGCAAACGAGTTAATTTTTATTAAATCGAATGGCGCTAACATATGGTGGCTACTTCCTGGACGAATTCATTTCACAGCCAATAATGCTCGTTAATAATTTTTATGTTAAATTCGGCATTAAAAATTCGCGATGTTTCATATCGAAAATGTTATAGAAGAAAAAAACGTAATAGGGGTAAGACCCTGTACAATGGAATCCACGACAAAAAAAGAAATAGAAGTGAAAAATCCTGATAATATTAGTATTTTGGCGAATAAAAATCTTAATGTACGCTATATCAAATCCGGTGAATAAAAATCTAAACAGTTTTCAAAATCAATTTCGGCAAATGCAAATGTCAATCATTTTGATATAAAATTCGGTAAAGAAAAGCCTTAATAATTGTCGCATAAAACTTAACGAATAAAAATCCGCATTATTTTCATATCAAATTCGGCGAATAAAAATCATTCTTACATAAAATTCGGCAAAAAAAATCTCCATCGTTTCTATATAAAATTCGGCACATAAAAATCGCAAAACTTTTATTTACAATTTCGGTAATAAAAATCTGAATTGTATACAAAATTTGGCAGATAAAAAATTCAATCATCTCTACATAAAAATCGGCAAATAAAAATCGCACTATTTTTACGTTCAATTACGTAATGAGAATCTCAATCATTTTAATATAAAATTCGGCACATAGAAATCCTAATAAATTTTATGTCAAATGGGGCAAATAAAAATCGCCATATTTTTACGTGCAATTTCGGTAATAAAAATCTCAATGGTTTTTATATAAATCTCGGCATATAAAAATCATTGAATTTTATTATATAACATCCAGCAAATGGAAACCTCGATCTTACCAAATTTGACAAAAGAAATTTCAACAACATTTTAATCAAATTCGTCATATAAAGTCTCAATTATTACTGCATGAAATTCCGGGATAAAAAAATCGATTCTAATCGACTACTTCTTTCGCCACCTGTGAAAAAGTTAAACGCGATTCTACCTGCCCATGCCGGGTGGTGTCAAAAAGCCAGACTAGAAAATGATTCTCCGGATAATGAAGTGCGGATAGGAGTAGCCGCGACTGTATGCGTGTCAATATTTCTGGCTGGCGTATTTGATGTCCCAGCTCTTCGATCACTCTCACGACTTACTCGGTGAAACTTGCGGCTCGTAAATTACCAAAAAAAACGCAAAAAATTGTAACATCCTGCGAGCTGCGATGACGGCGGTACTCAACGATTGACAAATAACGGAAACGTCATTGCTCGGATCTCGAGACATCCGGTTAACGGAGAGAGAGAGAGCGAGAGAGAGAGAGAGAGAGAGAGAGAGAGAGAGAGAGATCGCTCCCATGCAGTGGCCAATAGCGAAATGCAAGCGACAAAATCAGCCGCTATATATACTTTCCACGTGAGAACCGCGAATGAGTCTTCCTCTTACTTTCCACGTGGAACTATTTACACAGCGGCCATATAACTAAAACAGGGAGATGCATCTTGTTCTTCCTTCGTACACGTTCACATCGCTCCTTTCTTCGCGCACATACCTTGCATTTTCGCGAGTCCTGTCTTCTTCAAAGTATTTCTTTCGTGAACCCGAATATTTAACACTTAGCTGATTTTCATCTATAATGGAGTAAAATTACATCCCGGTATACTGGTAACATTTCAAGCTAATTTACCGAAATTTAAAGGAAAAATTACGACTCTAAAAATTATCTCGTTTATACGGCACTTTATGGAGATGACACGCTGGCCACATTTCTATCTAACAATTTATACATTAAGACCTTAGGCCACAGTAACCGATATAAAGTCATGTGCGAATTTAACAATTTTTTTTCGTATGAAAAAGTGATTCACTCATAAAATTAATTACACATCGATTTAGTATGAATATCAAGCTATTATAATTTTTTTTTTTCGATGTACAAAATGACCGACTACTAATATTCTCTTTTGTTATCTTTTTTTAGGCGCTCCGCGGCGTGACATTTAGCGTCCACGATTTTTTAACTAGAACAAAAAACAAAAATTCTCGTCAATCTACATTAGAATACCGAGATAAGTACGTACGGAATTTAAAAAATATTGTTTTATTCAAAAGCTGGAGGTATTTGAACTTAAGAAATTTATTTTCAGTGAAATATTTCTGCCACAAACTGACACAACTGACACAAACTGCCCAACATGTGTAAAAAATCCACAGCTTCCGTAACGACAGTAGAAACAGGGGACACCGGAAGTTGGAAGAATATATTAATGATAAAACTTCGAAAAATGTGACTAGCAGAAGAATTATGTTAGCCGCGAATTTTGTAATGAAAAATTCTTTTTTTCATTTTCAAAAACATTTAACGTCATGTTTTAGCCGATAAGGTTAAAAAGATTTACCCCAAATTCCATCGGAGTTGGTCGATTATTTTTATAGATCTTCCGCCATTTTTAAAGATCGCTAAACCAATACCACGCGACAGCCAAAAAAAAATACCCCAAGTCTCAAAAACGGAAAGGAAATATTTTCTTTTGAAAAAGATCATGAAAATCAGCAAACTTTTTCCCGCCTGAAGGTACCTCCTCCCTTAAATTTGCCGAGCGTCTACAGCCTCCCTGTCTCTCGTGTACAAAATAGGGCGACCATGGGACGAACGAAAGGAAAAATCATGGCTCGTTTCCATTGGCCTGATGTCCATTGGCATTAATGATCGAGATGATCCGGGGGACTTCATCCCGAGGAAAATAAAGAATGGGCGGGGGTTGGAGGGCCATGGAAGCGTTTTGGTCATTGAAAAGAAAAGTCCGTTCACACTGCACACGCACACACACACACACACACACAGATACGTTTGACAGTGAAGGAAAATAGGAAAGGATCTGAGAAAAGACCATTGTCTTGCGTTGATGATTCAGACACACGATGAGCCGAGAACGCGAGAGGCGTTCTCGGGCCTGCACATCTTCCTCTTACTCGGTGATCAAGAGAGAGGGGGTGAGAGGCCTATTAGGGTCAGAACGTCTGTAAAAGTGGCGGAAGTTGTTGCGTTAATCGATCCTTCGGTACCGCGAGAATCACGTCCCGCTCAAATTGTATATACCCTCGATGTGCGATCATCGCGTACGCTTCGAATCTCTCTACGCCTTTCAATAACATTTTCTTCAATTTCGCCCAACGGAAATGAGGAAAATCCAGCCACTTCGCTCACGCTATCGAGACGCGAATGCTTCCAATCTTGGGCTGATGTAGAAATCCTTGGTACCGGGATCGACCAGGATTTCACCCGTTTGTGAACGCCTCCGGATAATTCGAGTTTCGGATTTCTGTTTCTCACTGGTTTTGGGTCAAGGTAGATTTCGGTTGGGCTGATGAATCGTATGGACGATGGGGAAAAATCGTAGACATGTTGAATTTATATATACACAGGGTGGCTGGAAAGGGAGGTCTAAAAGGAAAAACTAAATGCCACGTATGTCATCCAAATCATCCCCATGTCCAAAACATCCCCATTCTACGATCTTTTTGAGCGTGCGGTCACATGGCGAGCTATCAACTGGTAGCTAGTGGCTATCTAATAGTTCAAACAGAGCTAAACTGCAATTTGATTTACGAGGTTAAAGAAAAATGGCTATGTAGCCAAAAATAGTGAACTAGTTTTTGGTTCACATCGTGACGTACTGAAATTGCAGCTCAGCTAATTTGGCTAGTGTAGTATCTACTCGCTTGCATATTGATGTTTATCTATCTACCATTTGATAGCTCGCCAATGTGACCACGCCCTTAGTTTAAGCGTAAAAAGCACTTTTTATTTTTCTCTTTTGTGTATGTACTTTCCGCTTGTTTTTTTTCACTTGTGCTGTCGTCATGAGAAGTACACTGTTGAGCAATAAATAAATTATCAATCGAACACTGACGAGCCTCAGATTTTGATGCATATTTTAAGGGCTTGTACGTAGTTGACATTTTTTTAAATATCGATTTTTGGTTTACGAAGGATTTTTTAAGGATGTTGAGTCCCTATGAACATGTGAATGTTAATTGTTCAATAAATAGTTTCTTAATCGTCATGAAATTTTTACACGACCTCCTGAATACGTCATGTAAAAACATACGAAATTTTCAGAATTCTATCATCATTACTTCAACCTCCTTAAGGGTTGAAATAAAAAATGATAAGAAAATTCTGAAAATTTGGTATGTTTTTGTATGAAGTATTTAAGAGGTCGTGTTAAAATTTCACGACGATTAGGAAGCTCGTTATTAAAAAATTAACATTTTGTTAAGAACAATTTTAAAAGAAATAAAAAAAAATGTATCAATAAACTTCGTTTTGTTTCCATTGCTTTCAGTATATTGTAGATATTATAAAATTGAGAGGTCAAAAAAAAAACTTACTGGAAAGTTACATCAATTTCCATAAAACAACATTTAATTTGTGAATGTTAATTGTTCAATAACGAGCTTCCTAATTGTCATGAAATTTTTACGCGACCTCTGAAATACTTCATACAAAAACATACCAAATTTTCAGAATTTTATCACCATTTGCGATTTGGGAGTCAACATCCTTAAATATAACGTTTCGGAAATATGCTTCGAAAATTTTTAATCAATCCGTTCGAAAGTGAGAGAATTATGGGCGTGTACAGGCTCCGCGAACCGGCGGCCTTCAAACGCGTTTTTCTCAAAACGGCTTACAAAATCGATGACCACGATAGCTAAAAAATCACAGCATCGATCAACTTCGAATTTCACAAGCTTCCTTGACATATTTGAAGAGTAGTGCTTAAACGCAGAAATTATTTTGTCGATGCATTTTTAATCTCGCAGATAGAGGGTTTTGCTCACCGCAAATCGATACGTTGACCTTGGACTGCGGCTATTTTTGCAATATTTTATTAAATCCTTTATCCAAGCGCTCGATAATGTTGTGCGAAAACTAAATGCTTATGATCTTTTTATTTCGGATGTTTTGTTTCCGAGCAGAAGTGATCACCACGAAGGACATTTTTAAAACAAATCATAGTATCTACCACAATCATAAATATTTTTCAATACAAAAATTGTTAACGATACTTGAGACCATACTCCCATGTAAAAAAAAAAGAAAACCTGCACACGTTTTTCCAGAAAACAATTCTCGAAAATTCCTCGTCACTAAAGTCCAGATGACAACGAAAATTCTCATACTAGTCCAAACGACTTCTAATTGCTTTTGAAATTGTCCAAGGGGAAAGTACATACACAAGAGAAAAGAACAAAAATCCATGCTACAGGAAAACTCGGAAAAATTTTAATGCTCTTTTCTCGAAAACTAAATAGATCGAAGAACATACATGGGCGTGATTTGGACAGGTATGAGTACGAGACATCTAGATGTTCCTTTTGGACGTCACCTTCCGGGCCACTGTGTGTGTGTGTGCGCGCGACTATGTAAGTGTGTGTCCATGTCACCTGGCATTTACATAAACATGATCGATGGACGATCTATCAGAACACACGGCAGTGCAAAAAAAAACAAAAAAAAAAAAAACCTGGCGATTTTTTGTCTCCGGTTCGATGACACTAGTGCCTCGAAATAACGGATCTCTCTCTCTGTCTCTGTCTCTTTGCTCTCCAAATCTTCCTGATCTTCGGTTTTGTCTTCTTCCTATTCTTCTTCAGTTTTTCTCTATCGCCAACTCTAAAAGTTCGTGGCCTAAAGGTCGCACATCCCGTGTGTGCATATGCGTATATATATATATATATATATATATATATATATATATATATATATATATATATATATGACAGCGATTGTAAAGAATTACGGATACAGCACTCGATCGCGTCTCCCGGCTTAGCCTGGATATTTGTATTTAAATGCATTCCACACGGGCACCGAGCCAGATCGAAGATCGTTTTTTTTTCGGTACCTATGGATCATCCACGTAGGTACGAGCTCGCATACAGCGTGTTTGAATCACATGAATCGTTGCGTACGTGTGCGTGTGTGAGTGTGCGCATGTATGTATGCGATATATGGACGACCGAGAGGTGACACGCGCTCGCGGCGGTTTGGTGCATGCATATGTGTGGAAAATACGTCGCACGGGCAAAGACAATGAGACGGAGCGTCGAGTCACGCAAGTATCGTCGTCTCGTAGTCGCGATAGAGCTTTATTATAACCTTTCTTTATCTGTCGCTCCTTAATGCCCCCCTTGAACCTTCGCTCTCTCTCTCGCTCTCTCTCTCTCTCTCACTGTCTCTCTCTCTCTGTCTCTCCCTCTCTCTCTCTCTCTTCTCCCTCTCACTCCACAGCAAAAGAAAATGCGACGCATCGCAGGCGAGAAAAAAAGACGAATGATACAATAACGCTGTACCACTCCGAGAAAGTTCTTGGTCGAAGTTCTCTGGATTTACTGGTCAAGATGGAACAAAAACGTAAGAATTCATGAACGAAATACAAGAGACTGCGGCACTCGCGATCTGATTGCCGTGAAACGGTTTCGTATATATATATATATATATCAACTAATGTAAGACAACTATTTCCTTCACCATCCGTTGACTATAGATGTCTACAGTGGAAAACCTCAATCCTCTTGGCAAAAAACATCGAATATTTTTCAATTTTTTTCACCCTCCCTTCTGCGGTTGCAAAAAATCGGAAAGCCCATCCAGGACGTTTGTCAAATTCTGAAAAAATTCAGGTACGTTTTAATGCACCTGTTTTGTGCACTTTTCTATGAATCTATCTTATTATTCAATTCGGGTGGGATGTGTGTGTAGACCGAAAAAATAGTCTTCCGTCTTCAAGCCTATCGAATAATCACGCGAAAAAACGAAACATCGCCTAAAAAAATAGTAAACATCGGAAGCACAAATTGAGATTCGGTAAAAAGTGCACAAAACCGGTCTTAAACGTATCAATTTTTTTAATAATTAACAAAACCAGTAACGTATCTATAATCAACGATGGTAAGGAAAATAGTTGTCTGGGTTAGCCTGGAATACCTGGACCTGGAATATATCAATAATTACGGGTATTTAAAGATTTTAGATGATAATAATAATGAAAAAAAAATTACAAATCATGAAGAATTTTCATTGCGTTGAAATGGTGCAAATTTCAGTACCATCAGCCTGGACTGTATGCGTCTGAAGCACGCACTACGCGATCATCGAGCCCGACAACGCAAAGTTGCACACCCGGGACCAGCCTCGCACTCGAGAAGCTACTTACTTCGCCGTTGCTCCCGTTTGCTATTTTTTTCCTCTTTCCGCTTGTCCGAACCGACACGTGTGCACAAAGTACGTGCACGCATGCACACATAGTGGGTTCCGAGACACAGACGGGCGCAATTCACATTACCCGACACGTCGAATCGACCGAATGAGGCTCATTTATATCTGCTCGTATTGAATATGTAGTCGACACGGATACACTATATATATATATATATATATATATATATATATATATATATACATATATGTACATTTATATTTATATTATATTATATATATATATATATATATATGCATGTATGTATGCAATTTGTACTTATGTGTGTACACACGTAGGTGAATGCCGAAGAGAGAAATCATACCGGGGGCAAGGACGTGATACAACCACGCCCGGCTCATCTCGGAACTTTCTATAAACCGAAAACTGGATCGCGAACTCTCGCGTTTCTCGGCTACTTCTTGGCTTCGCTACCAATGTGTGTGCGTACGCGTATGGATATATATGTGCATATGGCGAAAGTTCATTTTGAAGACAGAACTTCGAGGACTTTTCTGGAAACTGTTAGACGTGCTGGCAGGCAGCATTGTATAGGTATACAGTGTGGCTCGAAAAGTAACGGCAACAAGGAGCATCTAGATGTCTTGTGACAAGACCTGTCAGAATCAGCCCCCATGTGTGTTGTGCGATCTTTTTTAGTTTTCGAAAAAAGAAGCATTTTTTCTCTTTTTGTGTATGAACTTTCTCGCGATTTATTCACGAAGACGAATTTTCGTGAATTTTATTTCTCGGAAAACGTATGCGGGTTTTTAAATGATTTATTTTGTAGTAACGAGTATGGTTTTGAGGATCTTGGACGATTTTGCTGTGGAGAAATATTTATAAATGTTGCTGCTCGGAAACAAATCATGCGAAATAAAAAAAATATCGAGTGCATTTAGTTTTGCATGAAATTATCTAGTGCTTGGGGAAAGGATTTGATGAAATATCGATTTTTGAAAAAAATAACCGCAGTCCAAATGGGTAGTATCGATTTTCGGTGAAAAAAGCTCAATTTTCGTTGATAAAAAAAATCTGCATCGAAAGGCAAAATTCCTTTATCCAAGGGGTAGTCCATTAATTCCGTGAAGCTCCCATAGAGGGCGGGTATTGGATGACATCACGATTGATCACGCTGGGTGGGAGGTGTTGTGATATATCACGTGTATTTTTGTATAACTGTGCGGACAATGCCATTTACATGTACAGACAATATATTAGGTGTAGTAAAAAGAAATCGATTATTTTTGCTTTCAAGTTCATGCAAACATAATGGATTTCTTTTTACTACACCTAATACATTATTTTGTTTTTCACAATAAAATACCGTACTCTCTATCGCTTGCGTTTGACATTTCTTTTAAAAAATACACGTGGCGTTGGGGGTGGGGGTAGTCTAGAACCTCCACCACATATGACCATGGTGGAGGGCGGCTCATAAAGTGGCCTAAAAACCTCACATGATTAATGGGCGATCCCCAAGGCCTGCCTTTTCACATGTCAAAGAAACTAGTTAAATTTGAAGTTGATCGATGCAGTGATTTTGTGACTATCGTAGTCACCGATTTCAAAAAAGTCATTTTTACGAAAACGTCTATAAAGGTCGCCGGCTCGCGAAACTTATTTCTAAACGCCCATAACTCGCATAATTTCGAAAGAATCGACGTGAAACTTCAAGACGATGTTTTTTAAATAATCTACAGCTGTGAGTCCTTGAAAAATAGGCTTCAGAGGATCAGTGACTACTAAAAGTTCAGATAATAAAAAAAACTTATACCAGTCTGTATGACTCCCGACTAGTTTTAAAAACTTTTAAGAAGAATGTACCTACATGCACAAAGGAGCAGAAAAATGAAATCCTATGTTATAGGAAAAAGCGAAGAACAAAATAAAATGTTTTTTTATCAAAAGTAAGAAAGAACCTAGAACATACATGAAGATGATTCGGATAAGTATTGATACCAGGCATCTGGAAGTTCCTTTTGGACGTCACTTTCCGGGCCACCCAGTAGCCATATAATATAAATATATATTTATATGAAAAATATTCCAGACCCGCGATATATAGTGCCCATCAGCAAATCTTGGGGACGGTTCTCAAAGTTCAATGTCTCAAATATATATATATATATAGGGTATCCTGTTATCAATAGATAATCTTGCAACCGTCGATAGATAAGACCATCTTCTATTATATGCTGGCATTTCAGTTTAGTAAAAGTCCCAAGGTTTTCGAGATTATGGGCTTTATGTTATTTTTTTAAAGAAATCATCTGCTTTTGGTTTTTCTCATGCCATTTCTACAAATGATATGACAATAACTAAGCGACTTTTTATAACTTTTATAACTTTTTATATCGTTTTATAACTTTCATAACTTTATAACTTTAATAACTAAGCAAAATTATCGACAATAACTAAGGAACTTTTTAAAGTAATCTGCACGATATGCACAATACATTTTTTTTCAAACCGCAGGCTATCAAAGCCAGATGTTCGAATTGGTATGTATGAAAATTCTGCATAAGACTTCTTTTCATAAAGTTTCCTTAACATTTAAAATTAAAAAGGAGATTTTTCTAGATGAAACAAATAACCAAGAGTATTTTTTTTAAACCGGGTCACAAACGTTATCATTTGTAGAAATGGCATGCGAAAAACCAAAAGCAGATGATTTTGTTCTCGAAAACCGTGGGACTGAAACTGACATTACAGCGTATAGTAGGACATGATCTGATCTATCGGCAGTTGCGAGATTATCCATTGACAACAGGACACCCTATATATATATATATATATATATATATATTTGTGAATAGGCGCGCGTTTCGATCTTCCGAGGCTTAGCTGGCGGAACGGTGCTCTCGGGGTTTAAGTGGTTATGGAAAGAGTGCAGCAGACAAGAGGACGCGGGCCTCGCATGGCCTCATGAGAGATACGAGACCGGACTCTCCCGCGTAACGGGGGATTTATATATCGCGAGCTCGCCAGTAGATCTCCTCGGAGCTTGGCTTCTCCTTTCCTTTTTTTTCTCTCCTTTTGTTCCGCAGCTCGTTTCTTCTCGTATCTGCCCTCGTTGCCAGCGTATGCTCCTGTTCATCCTGGCGTGCAAGCAACGAGTGGCGAGTCCGCGTAATCAGCTGTCTTCCTCCCAAAGGAGCCCCGCGACGGGAAATCAAGAGCTGGAGAAGCTCAGAGGGCACGAAAAGTTAGAGATGAATGGAAAATTGATGAGAGGGTGGGAGAGTTTAAGGGGGTTGGAAGGAAATGAGTTTCCTTGGCACATGCGTGCGCTGGGATGAAAGATCGTGTATATTATTACGCGGAAGAACGAGGCCTCATTATGACGATGCTATACTTTACTCTCGCTCTCCGTCGGAGAGCCCGTTCGGCCGGAACGCGAAAAGAAAAGCTTCGTGGACGCGAAAGGGAAAAGTCTCCTTCGCGACATCCGCTCTTTGCGGTGTTTTATATATATATATATATATATATATATATATTCCTAGAAGGAAAATGACTTTCCACTGATGCGAATGCGGCCATACATACCGCTCGACCATCCTCGCATTCCCGCTTAATTAAGGGTTTTCACTGGCGTTCGACGATATTACGTTCTTATTTTCTGTTTTTCTAATTTTATCACCGCGATTACGACGGGTTTCAAGCTATGCATGACTCTCTCTCTCTCTCTCTCTCTCTCTCTCTCTCTCTCTCTCTCTCTCTCTCTCTTTCAAAAAAAACCCTCGAACCTGTTTTTTTTCCCCTCGTTCATTTCTTCGACCGAGTACCGCCCGCAGTCCCGCGAAAATTTCTCTTTCATCTCGAGTGCCTCGAAGAGAAGGTCCGAGGAGTCGCAGCGTTGGGACTCGGTCGAAACGCCTGAGCGAGCCCGTCGAAGACGATCGGCCACTTTTCCCTCTCGGCTCCTTGTCTAACTGGAGCAAAGATGGAGACCGCGGACTGCGGCGATCCTCCTCTCGCGTCGACCTTCGATCATTATTTCCCTCCGATTTCAATTGATAATTCCACGAGTCTCCGAAGTGACCGTTGGCCGTATTCCATCGGAGCGTCGGAGCACGGTCGTGATGGCATAACGGTACGGCTTTGTTCCCGCGGGAAAATCATAACAGGGAGATCAGGTTGGCCATCAGGTTTTATGGAACACGCTCGCGAGATGACCGCTATTTAATATACTCGTTCCACCTGCCGGTACGCGAGAGACGTACCGAAGAATTATACGGCCGGTGTGTGGTAGTCCTGTATAGAGACATCAACGCCTGGGCACAGCCTCGAAGGCCTCGGAGCCACTTCGTGCTTGTCCCGCGAGCTGCTCGAGAGATTTCGACGCCCGAACGAGCACACTCCCCGTGTATACACGTACCACTTAACGCATATCCACAATTCAGCCTCCGTCGCTCTCGTAACAATCAATTCGATCTTACGCCGAGATAAATCAATTTATCTCATTGCCGCGAATCACGCTTATTCCCATCGGGAAATTCAACCGACTCGGCAACGTATGCGAGAATCAAAATTGCAACTTGTCCGGAGGTTCCGTTTTGACGTTCTCGAGAGGCCTGTCGAAGCTCCAAACAGGCCGATCAGTAGTTCAATAGCCGTTTGACAGCATCGGCCTGTAATTTTCCAATCGGGCATAGCCGCGAATTCAGTTAGGCGCTCGTGCGGCCGATGGCGGATGATGGACGTCCGCGCGAAACGATCGCCGATGCCGAGTGATAGTCGAAACAAGAGGGCCGATCAACAGGTGTTAGACACCGGCTAATTCGCATAATAATTTGACAGACTCAATTTGCGATACTCGACGCGCCGGATGAGGTCATTGCGCAGAAGAGATTCCTTGGCGGATGATCGTTACCGATCGCGGGTGGGGGGGGGGGGGGGGAGGTAACGAAATCTCCGTGGGCTATGACGCGTAGCGTACTGACACTACATTCATCACTCTTGGCTATTGGTAGGTGATTAATAGGCTTCCCGTCAGGAAGAATTCCGAGTTAGATCGAGAGGACCAACCGGACGGAGTAGATGTGTGCGGGAGATTAGAGAGCTCGAGCTGCGTGTACCGTAATCCCGGCGATCAGCCTTGATATTTAAGAAAATCAGTCTTTCTCCGTTCTTTCTTCGAGATGCTTTGCGTCCGGTGGATTTTTTGACAATGGAATGCGCTCGTGCCACTATCCATCAGGCGCACCGTCCAAAGAGAGCGTATCGATTTTCGATCGGCGAACGCCCGTAGGCGCCAATTGTTCATTGTTGAATGGACGAAAAAAGGTTCGTCGTACATATGGATTGGTCGTGTGATTGCAGGTTGTTCCGGGTACGAAGAAGAAGCAGAAGCAGCCGCAGTGGACGAGGCCAACGGAGTCAACGAGGGCGCAAGTGTCCAGGTGACGGGCGCGTGAGATAGACAGAGACGGTGTGATGAGCGGATATCTCGGGACTAGCACCACCCTGTCCCCATCGTTGCTGCACGACCCCAAGTATCCTCCAGCCATGCGGGAGAAGGACTCCAGTCCGCGAAAGATGCCGGGTCACATAAGCCCGAAACAGGCGAGCATATATCCGCTGAGCGTGAGGATCAGCGACGTCGAGGAGTTGCCGTACGATCTGAGCCACGGCAGAGATTCGTCGGGGGCCAACGCCTCGAGTCCATCGGCGATGACGAATCAGCAGCCCCACATGAGTCCGGCCGGTAGGCCGCCTAGGTCGAGGAACGAGCAGCACGAGGACGAGGCCGATTGCGAACCGCTCGATCTACGCGTCGATCACAAGAAGGATCACATGAGGGACGAGAATCAAAACGACATCGAGGTGCTCAATCAAAACGGCCTCGAGCGTTTGCCCTATCACACGGTACTCTTTCCTCAGCATCACGCCGTTCATCCTCTCGTGCTTGAGGCGATGTACAGATCTCATCATCAGCCCCCGACCATCGCTGACTTGCCGAAGATTCAAGTGCGCGCGCTGCCGACAATGGTGCCACTACCGTCGGCCAATCGCTTCCCTCCATCCTCGTCGTCCTCTTCGGCCTCGTCGCAGCAGCAGATGAGCCAGAGAATCGTCAGTCCCGTGGCCGCCAGGGAGCATCAACAGAATCAACAGAGCCAACAACAGACGCCTCATCAGACGCCATCGGCGACCGGCAACTTGCCGGCCTACACGGCGTCCCCGGCAGCCGTCACCGGAAGCCTCAAGCCCAAGGATCGTTACTCGTGTAAATTCTGCGGCAAGGTCTTTCCACGATCGGCCAATCTCACGCGACACCTAAGAACTCACACCGGCGAACAGCCCTACAAGTGCAAATACTGCGAAAGATCGTTCAGCATATCGAGCAACCTTCAACGACACGTCAGGAACATTCACAACAAGGAGAAGCCCTTCAAGTGTCCCCTGTGCGAGCGATGCTTCGGACAACAGACTAATCTCGATCGCCATCTGAAGAAGCACGACGCCGACGGACCTACGATACTCGACGAGGTCAGATCTCGCTATCACGGACAACTGCCCCGTGCCGATGATTCCTACTTCGAAGAGATACGAAGCTTCATGGGCAAGATCACATCCCAAAGGCAGGGAATGCCGTATTTTCCCGGACTACTGGGCGCCACCGGTGAGGAGTATCGGAACGACAAGCAACAGCTGCAAATGGAGGAGAAACGCGGTGACTCGTCGTACTTCAGCGATCGCGACAACTTGAGCTCGAGATCGAGCAGCAGCGCCAGCCGGCCTGAAAGCGTCCATGAGGATCAGAGGGACGCCAATACGCCGCCGTTGTCGCCTGGGAACAATACCTGATTGGGACGGGCCGACGATGAATTTCGTATCGTCGACGTTCCAGACGCTTCGGGCCGCGCTCTCGTCCTGACGAAAGGGACACGCGAGCCTTGATCCACTTACGATCTCTCGTAAGGCCCAAGACGAGATTTATCGGGAGACCGTCCGTCGGTAAGAGACCGGAGATGGAAAATCGGCAACGAGGGTTGCCGATGAGTCTCACTCTTTGGCTCTCTCTAGCTCACTCTCTTTCTCAGAGCTCGCCACAAAATCTGTACATAATGTCATTTCGCGGAAACGTAAGCTTAAGGGCGGTTCTCATCTGTGAAAGGTTGAAGAGTCCCGCCGCGAAGAGGACGGGAACCCTACGACTAGCGACTAGTTAGACTGTAACAGTTGGTAGCGTTTAGACATAGTTGAAGGCGTCAAGAAAGTCCCGATAGTCAGCCTCTATCCTCCAGGTAGCCGTTAGGGTAGCCCGAACGTTAAGGGGCTGCATCTGCTTAGAGGCCCGAAAGGGCCAAATGCCGATTTCTTTTCTGGGAAACGGCTGGTGAAAAGGAGCCTTTGGAAACAATCATCAAAAGCTACAAAAACATGACCACCAGCAGATTACGAAATCTTTTCCGCGATGTTTGGCCGTGGACATTCTTCAGCGTAAGCGGTCCATCTGAATTCTAAAAACCAAACGGGTTATTCAAGTTAACAATAAATACGAGTCGTTGACGATCGTCGATTCTTAAAATCATTTTTTCTTTTTAAACAGACGACGAATTGAATTTCGAGCATACAAAATCTATGAAAAAGGTCGTTACTTTTACGTAACTATTAAAAAATGAAGTTCGATTTTGAAAAAGTGAGATCGTCAACGACCTTTAAATATTTCTCGTCGCATCTCCTGCAAGTTTGAAAACAATCCATCGAGTGGTTCTCGAGATATCATGTCCACCGACTTTGAAAAATATTTCAATGACATTTCCAGGGAGTATAGCTAAAAGGTGATACTATCGAATGAAGATATTTTTGGAAAATGGAACTTTTTGACTCACGTGGATAGATATAGCCCGTTAACGAGTTGCCGGGAAAGAAATCGGATTGGTCGCCAATCCTGGATAATCCGACAAATTCTCCCGGTCCTCAACACGATCGTTCAAATTTTGCAATCGCCTGCGATTTGTCGTTAGCTGGAAATGGCCCAAATGGCACTTGGGATTTCGAGGCAGAGGAATGCTAATTCTCCCGTTACCAGACGCGATCATCCAACCCTACAATTATCCTTGTTTTTTCGACCCCCTCCCGTCATTATACGAGGTCAATCATCTCGGCGCGTTCCACCGCGTCATTTTTCTTCCGAGACACGAATCGGCGCAAAAATCATCGCTTAAATCGACGCTGAACCCATTCGTTCCGGCAAAAAGTTTACAGGTAGGCGAGTCCGCTGCCGTATTACTCATCCGGCGCTCTTTTACGAGGTAGAAAGTGAATTTGACGAAAGAACCGCAACGGGAACAGCCAGTCTCGAAGCTCCATCGTTGTCGACCTGGCGCAAACGGCCTCGTCCATCCGTTGTCCATCGATCGTTCACGCGGTCGCTGGACTCTCGCGAATCCGCTCGACGAGTTTCCTCCGTCGCGGTACGAGCAAAGAAAAAACAAACGAAAAAAAAAACTTGACGATCGGGCGGATTAGAAATCGTCGGGAATGAAGTCCGGTTGACTTTTGTGCGGAACAAACCTTTCCACCGCGGACGTGAAAAACCAGTCGGATGTCCGAATGTGCCTGGAACTTTGAAACGACAGCCCTAGACGGAGTTAGCATCGTAAAGGGGCCATATGCTTTTGGGAGCGAACATTTTGCGATTGAGAAAAATATATTCAACCTTTTTTCGATGCTCTTTGAAAAAAAAAAAATATACCATTTTTTGTGACGAGTAATATTTGCCGAAAAAATGGAAATTTCGGGAAAAAAATCAAAATTCCACTTTGGGGTTGGCGGAATGAAGATAATTGAATTCCAAATAAGAAAAACTCTGAAAAAAGTATTTTGAAGAGGATTTACATTGAATTTTTCCACTTCAAATGCGATCGTGGATAATTTTTTTTTCTCTATACCGGGACGATTGTAAGCTGGCCATATTTTTTTAAGGGCCTGGCGCGGAGATTTTCTAACCGAGAAAAATAATGGCTTCTCGAAAAAACATATTATTCATTTTTGTGACGAATAGTATTTGCCAGGAAAATTGAGCTTTCTGGAAAAAAATCCATTTTCAGTTCAGCAGAATGAAGCTAATTAATTTCCGAATACGAAACACTCCTAAAAAGACTTTTTTGTGCAATTAAATTCCATTTTTCCACGTTAAAACGTTTCCATTTTGCGACGTTGTGTATTGCATCAAAATGCAATACACAAAAAAAGTTCCTCCGGAATGTTTCATATTCGGAATTTAACTATCTGTATTCTGCTGCACTCAAAATAATTATTTTTCCGAATGCTCAGTTTCTTCTGGCAAATATTACCCATCACAAAAATTCGCTATATTTGTTTCGAAGAGGACTTAAAAAACCATCGAAAATTTCGTTTATTTTGGGCGAAAAATTTCCGTGCTAAGCCGTTAAAAAGCACAACCATCCATACTAATGTAGTTTTCATCGTTGGACTGCAACGTAAAAAAATGTTCTACGCATTGTCGTTTTTTTAGGCACATTTAGGCTACGAAATTTACTAAAACATTTTCGAGAATCCTTATTAGAAATCTATAAGCAAAACCTACAAAAAATATTTTGGATAATAATAAAAATAAAGAACTGAAGAAAATCAAGGAGAATTTTCGTTGCATTCAAACGATGCAAACTTCAGTACAATTGGCCACCTTATAATTGACACCCATAAATATATATATATATATATATATATACACAAATACATATTCTATGAATGCATATTTTATATATACGTTTCATAATAGTAATATATATTTATATAATATTCCATACATGATTATAAATGATATATTATTGTTTTATAACACATATATAATATATTTATCCATATAATATATATATATATATATATATATATATATATATATATATATATATATATATATATATATATATATATATATATATGTATATATATATATATATATATATATATATATATATATATATATATATATATATATATATATATATATACATATATATATATATATATGCACATATATATAGATGAGATCGGCAGTCGAGAAAAGAATGAACGTGCGCAGTTTCGTCGTCGTGATTCGCGATGGAATCGTGGGAAGAGGCGGAGGCTGCCGTTGCGCCGCAATCTCGGGTCAGGCTAAAACGCTATATACGTTCGGCATAAGCGCGCACGTTGCAGAGCACACGTGTATTTATGGTTTATACGGTGTATACAGTCGGGTACATCGAGGAGGAGAAATGGTAACGGAATTCGAGATAGCGAACGCAGGCAGCATCCGAACGTACCGGCTTACACGAACATGGCAATCGGGAGGGTTTCCTCTGTCTCGAACGTGTGTGCATCTTCTTGCTGGACCGCGCAGGCTCTCGCGTTGTCCTTGCATCGCAGAAACGATTTAATCGTATGCGAAGGGCCTGGACCTCTTATGCAACGAATTCTCTCTCTTTCTCCCTCTCTCTCTCTCTCTCTCTCTCCCTCTCTCCCCTCTCTCTCCCTCCCTCTCTGCATCTCTCATTCTTGCGACATCCCCGCCCGTACGCCCTCCTCGAGATCGCAACGCGCAATACGCAGCAATTGCAAATTTGCATCGTAAAAAAAAAGTCGCTGACCAATTTTTGAAAATTCTTTTTAAAAAAAATTGTCTTTTTTTTCGTGGATTTCGATCTCAAGCTCATGTGATGATCCTTCGTCCGTGCGCGTTTGACGTCATGAGGTTTTTGATAGGAACAGACGCCTAATTGACCAGTTGATGCAAACTCGCGTGATCTTGATCAAAGTGCTATCTATGAAGTTCGAATTGAGTGTAGAGGGTTGGAAAAATCCGTCGTGTGCATTTTCACGAGGTAGGAAGTCAAATTTTTTAGGCTGATGCACGATCGTTTTGAAGGACCGTCGTGAATTATCGTCACTTGACGCGCGAGTATGGAATACTCATGTTTAAGTTACCTGTACAAATATTCCTACGTTGCTCGAGGTGTGACTGAGCAATCGGCCGATCTTTCTTTCGCTTCTCGCCGACATACGCTTGATGGTTTACTCTCTGTCTCTCTCTCTCTCTCTCCGTCTCTCTCTTTCTCTCTTTCCTTATACCTGGCTGTCCATCTCTCTCCCTCTCCCCCTCTCTCTCTCTCTCTCTCTCCCTCTCTCTCCTGTCGATGTATACATTTACCTTTGTATATCCGCGTGCGCATTTGTAGCCCGCGGCCTCGGTGGACTCTTGCGTTACAGTTTCGCCACGCCCCGTGATCCACCGGAGAGCCACGCCGTGGCTGAGAGCTCATCTCGCGAAAGTGAAACGCACTAAAGGAGCCGCGCACTCTGCGGGTACCAAGGTGTACATACTTATATATTTTTATTTTCTTTTGTATATATATATATATATATATATATATATATATATATATATATATATATATATATATATATATACACATGTATACGTCGCGAGGGAGAGAATTTACTGCTGAGGCCATCTGGCGTCTCTCTCGTTCTCCCTTCAGGATGAAAAGTGAGATTGGATCGATCTTAAGCCACGATCATTATTCTCACTTCGCAGAAACTTTTCTCCGCAAGTCTTTAATTCTCTCCTTCTCCTTTTTCAATTCGTTTTCAATTATTATCAAGCAGCTGTAAATTGAGAAGACGAAGAAAAAAAAAAGAAGAAAAAAAGGAACGTATTTAGACCACGTCGTTGAACGAAAACTCATGGTTTTTTCTCGAATTCGAAAACCTCTGAAATAAACATTTCGATCACTGTTTATTCTCGAAGCGCATTGCACATTATGATATTCGCCTCCCACGATTTTCCGCCGTCTCGCTTAATTTCCGCATCTTCCTCTCGACTGGTAGACAATCGCAAGCTGCACGTACCTAAGCATGCAAACATACGTTACCTAATAATTATATTATATCGAGCGCGGGTGGAAACCGCGTTTCTCCATAGACTTTTTATTCGCGCGATCGCGTATGAAATGTACGACGGCATAATCTCGTAAGACGTCGACCTAATAGTAATATATTAATTCTGTAATATACATATATATATATATAGATTTATGTAGATATATATGCGAACGTAAAAATATTCATACACAGGTATTCATATGTATTCGTATATGTAAAAGAGAAGAAAGATACTTTGTACATCACTGTAAAACGATCAGACAAATTGAAGATCCGAGGTAATATATATGCGTGTGAAAGAATGTATTTACCTAGATGGTAGACTTCGTATCGAGGCTCAACTTAGTTAGTTAATTAAATTTGTGACGTTTTCATCGGTGATTCGCCAGCTGAGATGCTATATCGATACTGTTGAACATAAAATTGATGATCTATTGGAAAAATTGACGATTTTTCCCAAAAATTGATGATTTTTGGTAAAAATACATGAATATTTGTAAAAATTGACGATTTTTGGTAAAAATTAATGAATGTTTGTAAAAAATCGATTATTTTTTGCGCATAATGATGGCGTTCTGCAAAAATGTGTTATTTATGTAAATATTGATGATTTTGGGTCAACATTGATTATTTTTCGAAAAATGAATGATTCTAGGTAAAAATTGATGATTCTTTGGTAAATATTCATGAATTTTCGTAAAAATTGATGATTTTTCGTGAAAATCGATTAATTTTTTTCCGATCCAATAAGTTCTTTTTTACCCTAACGATTGTTTGTAAAAAAATGAGTTTGCGTGACAATCGATAGATTTGTGTTGAATATTTTTTATTAGGAAATAAAAATTGTTTCCCTAATAAGAAATATTCAATTAGTTGAATTTCTAAATTTAAATTCCAATTAAACAAATTTTAATTCGCCCACTTTTTTAATAGATCATCAATCTTTGCCAAAAATAATGCATTTTTACATAAATAAATACAATTTTTACAAAATATCGTCAATAACTACAAAAAATCAACAGTTTTTATTGAAAAAAAAACAAGTTTTTTCACATAGCATTAATTTCGACCAAACAAAAAAATCCATTTTTACAAATCCACCGCGTGGGCTCGGAAAAATTGCCAGAAAAAAACTGATTCGTCGCGTAAAGGAATGAAAGCAATTTTCACAATTTTATAAAAATACTTCGAGGCGTCCGAATCACTTTGTTAAACGAAAAATATGCTATTTTTCTATGTTGTACATAAAACTTAGCCTAGCCGAGTCATACATGACGAGTTTCGGGAAAATGAACGTCAATTGGGTGTTTTATGTATGCATAAAAACCACACTCGACTAAAAAAATTATAGTTTTATATATATATATATATATATATAACACTACATCGCAATGTTGCTCAACGTTAATTGGCCCGAGCTCATTTCACAACCGTACAGTGGAAGCGAGCACACGCGCCTTGTTAAGCATTTTTTTTTACTTTTATTTTTCAAGCTCTAGGGCCGATCGGTGTTCGTTCCTTCTATCGCTGCCATTGATCATAGACGAATCTGATAGCCGCGCTCAGCCCTTGCAACATTACTTCACGATTATCATTATCAGAGCCATCCGCCCAAAGTATCTCATTATTACCGTCAAAAGCGGATCACGTACGAAAACGACACTGATCAACATTCTACCCGGCAGTTGTTATATGCAATATTTTTTTTTAATTCACACGAGAAGTTGCTAAAACGAGTATTTCTGAAAGTTACCGAGACCTTTTTGATGACATTTTTTTCTCGTTGAATTACGACGGGAAGTCCGAGATCACCCCACCGGAAAAAAAGCTCGTACTTCTGACTCGTGGAAATTTATTTGTCGGCTTAGAGATGAGCGGTGGAAGAACGGAGCGAATCGGAGTGCAATCGTGATAGGATGCACCCTTCGAAATGTGCAGCAGCAACGAAATGACGTTTGAGTCGTCGACACCTGGCCGTAATTTTTACTACAACTACCTACTGCTTAGGAATGCCGAGAGAATGCGAGATACATATATACGTCGTTGTTTTTTTTTTTTAATACGATTGTGATTTCATTGAGGTTACCGATTTATACGTAATTGATTGTATTAAACATAACAGAACAGAAAAAAGCGATGAGAGAGAAACTCGATCGTGTGAGCTGTGTGGGTGCGCGCGCGCGTGTGTGTGTGTGTGTGTGTGTGTGTGTGTGTGTGTGTGTGTGTGTGTGTGTGTGTGTGTGTGTGAGAGAGAGAGAGAGAGAGAGAGAGAGAGAGAGAGAGAGAGAGAGAAGAAATCGTCAATACTCTTTCGTACGTATAGAGAACTAAGGTCAAAAGTTTTAAGCTTCGCCGGTTCGCAAGAGCGAGGGAGAGAAGAGTCTCCGGTGGCGCGTTCAATTGACTTCCTAACCGGTGAAGCCTCACGATCGACGAGAGATTCCCGAGATTTCGTAAGACCGTTATTGCCAATCGATATCATCGAGGGAGAATAATAAACGCCCACGATTCGTCATCCACGGCATAGCACGAGGAATCTCTCGTCAGTCGTCAATTTCACGTAAACTTAGATAGTTAGTAACGTGTCTCTTAGCATATTAGTGGTGACTGTATATATGTCGATATGTAACATTCGATTCGAGTTATTATATGAAAAATATTCGTACGTGTGTGTTTTATTTTTTTCTGTCGCCACCATGTGCCCTTATACCTGCGAGAAAAAGAATTGCACTTGCCTCTAGTCGGCCATTTTGTACATTGAAAAAAAAATATATTTTTTCTAACAGCTTCACATTCATACTAAATAGTAATTAATTTTATGAACGAATCACTTTTTCATACAAAAAAGTGGTTAAATTCGCACATGATTTTACACCCGTTACTGTGGGCTAATCCCTTAACCTAGATGATTCAAAGTATCTCTTAAGCCAATTTAAAAGAAACCAATTTTATGGCCAATTTAAAAGAAACCAATTTTATTTTATTTTATTACCAATTTTAAACGCGTCATCCAGCACTTGAGCGATTTTTTTTCATCCACAATCCAAAAAATGTATTCGGAAGTTTTCCGGTGAGCTCGAGGAACAGTCCAGTCTCATTTGGATCGAATGAAGACGATAGGAAGATTCATAAGGAGGTGGAAAAAAGAAGTCAAAGTGTCGCGCTTGCTTACGAGCTAAGTACGCGGAGGCTTTCTCCGAGTACGACGACGCGACGGGACCGTATAATGGCCCCTCGCGAAATCGTCGTATCAGGCCGTCGGACGAGTTTGTTCGCGTTATACTTCTTCGGGACGAGCTGGCGTCGCGTTCCTCTCGGGGCAGCGGTCACGAAACCGCGAAGGAAACGCACGCGCGCGCACATTTTATTTCCGCTCGAAATTACAAGCTTCTCCGAGCGAGTACGCGATTAATGTGGGAAAGACAGTTTCGTGCACGGCGGGAGGGTCATAGGTGTGTGAGAACCGGAACGGTCTGGACTCCTCGGACCAAACGTTCGACCTGGACGAATCCCAAAACGTGACCGAGTGGACAAATCGCGCGTAACCGGACAAGGACCATTTTTTTTTACATGTACGACTGACGTCGCTATGTGTAAGTGTGTACGAGACGGTCGCATCTTGTCTCAACGTCGCTGTACTCGTCTCGAGAAACGATGGACCTCGCTCTTTATTTTTCAAGGCTCATCGCGAAGGGCAAAACCGCATCGTTCGATCTACTTACGTGCATCAACGATTTTATGCATTCGACTGCATTTTTATCGCAGCGAGCACGCAGGATAAAGTAACATAAAATTTAAAAAATGACATTAAATATAATGATGATAATATCCTGGGCAATATTTATAAAAACAAAAAATAATCGGTTTCTTAATAAATTAAATTCATTGATTGAATTTAATTGACAGATAACCATGAATTTAATCAATAAAGAAAGATAACTTTAATTTGGGTTAATTAATGACGATAACTATCGATAAATAAAATCGATGAGCAAGGATAATTATCAATGAAATTAATCGATAATGATTGCTATAAATTTAATCAATAGATAATCATAACTATAAATTAAATTAATGATTAAGTATATGAAATAACTGTAAATCAAATGAACAAATAACGTAGACTATAAATTAAGTTACTAAACAACGTTAACTATAGTTTTAATCGATAAATCTCGATAACTATAAATTACGTCGATGAGTGAACTATGAATTGAAACAATAAATAACGATAAGTATAGTTTTAATTAATTAATAACGATAACTATCGATTGAATCAATGAGAAACGCTAACTATAAATTAAAACGATAAATGACATAAGCTCTAGAATAAATTAATAAATAACGATAACTATAAATTCAACGAGTAAATAACTATAAGTTAAGTCAATAAATAGCATAAACTATGAATTACATTGATAAATCACGATAACTATAAACTTCGTAACAAATAACATAAACTGTAAATTAAATTAATGAGTAACGATAACTATAAACCAAATCAATAAATAAGGACAACTCTAAAGTTCATCAATGAATAACAATAACTATAGGTAAATTCAATAAGTAACAAGAGCTCTAAACTGAATAAATAAATAGCTATAACTATAAATTAAATCAAGAAGTATATATAACCATAAATTAAATAAATAAATAACGATAACTCTGCTACATTGTTTAGTCAATTTTTAAATATTTCTCGTGTTTTAAATTCGGTTTTTTGAAAAATCATTCAGCAATCCAAGAGACACTGACGGTACTGGCAGTAAATCGAACAACAGTGAATTTGGAAAATTCTAAATAAAAACATACCGAATTTTGAAAGCTGAAAATAATATTGACGTATAAATTCTCCAGCCTGAATTATATATTGACTTGCAAAATCTAAATTTAGTAATTCTAAATAAACGATTCTAAATAAACTATAAGGAGAGATTTAAAGAAATAAAATAAAATTGATGATTGTCTCATCTTCCAAACGTGGTCGGAGGTTAAACGGCGTTGACGCAAGCGAGGCAGGAGGAAATTATAAGAGAGAGAGAGAGAGAGAAAGAGAGAGATATGCAGAATAAGACGTACCGTTCGGCATAGTATTATTCTCGTTTAAGTGTTCTTTTCTTGACTTCCCGGAGGACGCGACTTTGACCCAGATACGCAAAACTGAGCTGTCCAGCCCAGATGCAACGAAACCGTAAAAAAAGTGCACATGCTGCACACTTGGCAGATCGGTCGTGCTAACCCAAGATAACTGTTCATTATTTATAAAATTATTTCAAAAGTATCTCATACTAGTGAAACAAAAAAATCACTAGCTTTCTTTTCACAATAAAAATATTTATTTTCAACTTTTTAAACAAAATTAAAAAAAACAACGTTATTCACGTTTTTAGCTGAATGTCCGTATAATACTTTCTGAACAAACGTCTGCAGAGGTGCAAAAGGAAGACGAGAAAATTCTTTTAGAAAGCACAGTATTAAAAAACCTTATTATATAATTACCTTGTGTGGTTGCTGAAACTGCAATAATTAATTAGTGATAATAATTAATAATGGATAACTATTAGTGTTTCAAGAAGACAGTGATGACTTTTATTCTATGCTTTTTTTGTTTATATTAAATAGCACAAAAAATATACATCGGACGACTGACACCTGACGACTGGCACCTGTGGGCGTGACAATAAGGTAATTGCGTGTAGATACGATCGCACGCGAAGTCGATGGCCGTTGAGCTCACGTTTATTGTGAATAATTAAAAAAATATAAAAATGACTTAAGTACAATGTAACACGAATCGTTATTATTATTTACAGAATATTGTGGTCTATAATGAAGATTGAGATCGTCATTTCCAAGGCACTTTTTCCATTAGCCACTGCTGCTCGGCGTTTCCGTTGCAGGACGCAATTACGGGGCCCTCGTCGGTGTCGGGTGACACGTGAAGGCACATTCCCGAGCTCACGTGAACGAACGCCTTCGTCTAAGCAGAAACATGCGTTTGCGTCATAATACAAACAAAATTCAATAAAATAATCGGGGAACCGAATTTATTGGATTGTATAATAAGAATCCAACATCATGTTTAAAAATAATATTTAAATAATGTTTAAAATAATGTTTTATTTATAATATAATGTTATAACGTTTGAAAATTCTGTAATAATACCAATATAATAAAATCAACGATTATTTACCGAAATAAAAAAAAAGAAAATTTTTTTTCAAAACATCGTATAGATAAATTTCCGTCAAAATACAAATATGAAAAAAATAAGAGAATTGTTTGACTGAAGTTCAAACATAATTGTTTAACAGAATGTTACAAATAATATAAAGAAAAATAATTGTTTAACAAGTTTTATTAAATGGTATGAAAAAACCAAAAATTTGAGGTAAAAAGGTGGCCATAATACAAATATAATAAAATCAATAATGATTTATCGAAATTAAGACAATGACATACAGAACATTTTAAAAAATCGTAATTATGCAAATTTTATAAAATCGATAATCATTTGACGAAATTGAATAATCAACGTCAAAAAACAATTATAAAAATGCCCGCTGAAATATAAATTCGAACAAAATAAAATAATTGTTTAACTAAATTAAAAATAATATTAAGAAAACGACTAACGGAATAAAAATTATAATTCCATCGCAATATTGACGTTTGTCTCGATTATACAATATTGATTTTAAAAAACAATGAAAATTAATCGAAAAAAAAATCGGAATGCGGAAAAAAAGGTCTCTGCATTTTTACTTACGTCCTTATCGTAACGCCATTTTTGACGATGGAGGCCGCTGCAAGCCATTATTTTAACTTTTGGTTTCTCATGACGGGTGTCATGCTCCGGCGCGTCGAGGCACACGCTCTCGTCCGTCATTACGACACCGTTCTCTCCCATCACGAACATTTGGCTGAGCATCGGCGATTTGACGCACGGCTCGTAAATCGCGTAGCCCGATGGCTGGGCGTACATTCCCTTCGCCAAGGGTTTCATAAGGCACTTCATCGTCGGTACGTGAACAATCTACGCGCGATCGAACGAACAGATAACGGAAGAGCGAGAGTCAGATCGAATCTTCGAATATCTGATCCGAAAAAGAAAGGTTTTTTTTATCCGCCAATTAATTTCAATACACAGGAGGCATTTATACGTCATAGTTGTAGGGTCAATACTCAGATGGGTGAAAGTTAGAAATTTAAAAAATCAAATTCCAATCCTCGAATATCTTATCCGCAAAAAATCGTCTTTTTATCGGCCAATAAAGGGCGAGATACCTTTAAGCGGAGGAAAAAGTTGCTGAGTTTCATAATTTTTTCTTAAAGGAAGAATTTTTTCACCATTTTTGAGACTTGAGAATTATTATATTATTATTATTATTATTATTGTCTATCTGTTTTTGGTATAATAAAATATAATAATATAATCATTTGTGTTTGATAGATTATCCTGAATATACATGGTGTCTGTTTACAAAAATCTTAGAAAAACACGAACAAAAAATAAAAGCCAATTTAGCAAGTTTCGTGTGACATGTGCAAATACTTTTTTTACCCACTGTAAATCTCTATAACCTTATTATAAAAAAAAATACCATAATGTTTTGGAAAAATAAAAGAAAGTAATTTTCATTGCAAAATGGAGCCATATTTTTCGAAAAATTCAATCTTCGTTTCAAAGTATACCATTTCATCGATTTTCAATATTTCTCATTTTTTCTTGGTTCATATTCTGCGTATGAGTGTTAATGAAAGAAGACTCTTCGCCGGTTTTTTTTTCGGTTTAATCCTGCCGACGCTACGCGTCACGACGCACATAGGGGGATTTCTGCTAACTAGGCCGCCAAAAATATAATTCCTTAAATTTGTCCCAGGTGAAACAAAACTGCTACGTGAGAATGTTGAATAGACACCGAACAATGGGCGAGCCCTTCCCGGTACCAAATGCGACAATTTGTTATATATATATATATATATAAACTGTATATATAAATAACTATAATATGAATAAATATATATATATATATATATATAACGATTTGTAATATATATAGGAAAGAAAATCATTTTGGCCACTTTATTAGCTTAAGGATGTTGAGTCCCTGTGAAACATGTTAATGTTAATTGTTCAATAAATAGCTTCTTAATCGTCATGAAATTTTTACACGACCTCCTGAATACTTCATGTAAAAACATACCAAATTTTCCGAATTCTATCATCATTACTTCAACCTCCTTAAGGGCTGAAATAAAAAATGATAAGAAAATTCTGAAAATTTGGTATGTTTTTGTATGAAGTATTTAAGAGGTCGTGTTAAAATTTCACGAAGATTAGGAAGCTCGTTATTAAAAAATTAACATTTTGTTAAGAACAATTTTTAAAAGAAATTAACAAAAGTTTATCAATAAACTTCGTTTTGTTTCCGGTGCTTTCAGTATATTGTAGATATTATAAAATTGAGAGGTTAAAAAACAACTTATTGCAAACTTACATCAGTTTCCATAAAACAACATTTAATTTGTGAATGTTAATTGTTCAATAACGAGCTTCCTAATTGTCGTGAAATTTTTACACGACCTCTGAAATACTTCATACAAAAACATACCAAATTTTCAGAATTTTATCAGCATTTGCGATTTGGGACTCAACATCCTTAAATACTAGTTTAGGAAATCGTAGCCCATCTCCGACATTTTTAAAGATCAATTTTTTAAAATACCATGTAACAGCCAAAAGTAGTAATAAAACATACCCTAAGTCTCAAAAGTTAATAAGCAATCGTTCCTTTAAAAAAAATAATGAAAATCAGCAATTTTTTGCTCGCCTAAAGGTATTTCAACCCCCTCGATTTCCACGCGTGTGAAGAATTTATTCTGCATAGTAGTAGGTTCAACACTCGGGCAAGAATACGTTAAAAATAATTGAAAAATAAATTTATATTGCCAGCTATAAATGTAAATTTTTGGAAATTAAAAAAAAATTCTTGCTCTCTTACCCTGCCGAAGAAACGATCGTCCTTTGGGAAGAAATGCTCCGGCCAAACGTTGTCCAAGTACCACTCGAAGCTTTTGCAGGCGAGCTTTTCGCGGAGTTCCAAGCGCGAACGAACCTGCTGCTTGTCCCTGAGTCTTGCCGCCTCTGTCCATCGAAATGGGCATGACAAAATTCGTTCATTCGGCTATCCAAATAACTCGAGAATATTTTGTCCATTGTGATTCATGCTAATCGATGGTGGTTAAAAAAATAATAAATTACTCGCCAGGATTAAATTTGAAGTAGAACTCGGCCCAGTCGTCCATCCACACGAGGGCGACTCGGGCCAAATTCGCGTAAAGAATTTCGCCCACCCCACCGGGAAAAGTGTAGGGCGATGATTTGCGAAACAAATGACCAACGTGGGAACAAGGCGCGATCTCGACGCTCCCGCCGCATTGCCAGACGCGAAACGACAACTCGAGATTCTCGCCACCCCAGATCTGCATACGATCGTCGTAAGTTCCGAGCTCGAAAAAGTAATTCTTGTCCATCGAGAAGAGACCACCGGCCATTGCCGGGGTCTTGAAGGGATCCACTATGTTGTCGCGACGTTCTCGCAACAGCGGACCGTTCAGCGTCAACCAACGGAAGTGTAGATCCCAGTTGAACGCACCCCAGTGAAGCTCGAACGATCTCGACATTTATACGACAAACGAGTAATCATTTTTTTTTTTTTCATGTCGCACAATTTAATAAGGCTTTATATACGCGAAAAATTTCAAAATTTTGCATTTTTTTATTTTTTTTTCATTCCATTAGCCTGAACGGTAAGAAATATTTCAAGCTTTACAGAAATGTAAAATTTAAACAAATTTTTAAGTTACAGCATTTAGAGCGCAAAATAGATACCGCGCGGCGCGCCCGACCGCCAACTTCAAAGCCGTTTTTCCACGATTCACTTTTTTCAACCTTGTGAAAGTTCTAACTCTCGAACGAAGGTTCAGATCGCTTTGAAATTTTTACAACATATTCTTAGTATCGTCACCTATCGTGTGAACCACAGAAACAAAAATTTTAATGGCACAAAAAAATATAAAAAATAAAATACCGACAGAAAATTGAGTAAAAAAATTTTAAGTTTCGAATTTTTATTATAATAATTGAAAAAAAAATACTGTTGGTTCACATTAAAGATACATTTATTATGCAATTATAAATATGTTCATTTTTTTCAGACACCCACATCGATGCCGAGAACTTTCACCATCAACGCGCGCGCAAAAAAATACATTGCTTTATTATGTTATATCTCCGTCATTTGTTAATATTTCTGATTTTTTTTACACATACTAAGCCATGGGCATAAGTGATCTGTAAAAAAATGTTGTCAATATATACGTCATTTTTTTACCCGTTTCTAGAAAAGTATCTTCAAAAATCGGCGAAATCACGTATATACGGCCTTAATGAGTCGGAGAAGTTTCTATAAATGATCTAATCTTTCTTGAACAAAGTAAACTCTGGATAGTAATTGAGTTACTTGATTTACTTGAGTTAGGTGCATTTTTATCAGTACTATCAATTATCCGAAAACTAATTATCAATTTATAGAATCGGTAGATCAATTTTTACAAATTAATTTTAGTATTTGTATTTTAGAAGATAAATGTGAAAAATGATGTTGAATGGTTTTGAAATGGCATTTTATTGTAGCCGGGACACCACTGTGGCGAGTGAAATAATCGATTTTTTGCATTTTTCTAAAAGCATACCGTAAAAGGGGGTTAAATTAACATTAGAGTATCTTTGACAGTTTTTGGGGCCACTTTAACGGAGCGCCGAAATGCGGGCTTAATGTGAGCGCATTTTAGTGTATTTAAATTTGTTGTTCAAGTGCATTATAATGTTGCTAAAGTTGATTTTTATTTCAATGATAATTATACGACTGAGAAGTGCCTATAATAGTAACTTAGGTACTTGATACTTTTATGAAAAATGTTTCCTTAATAAAGATAACAATTGATTGTAAAAAATTGTTGTTTTTCATTTAATTCCATGTATAATGCATTAAATGTTACACTTCTTTGTCATAATAAGGACAAAGTAACCCTTAATCTTTGGGATAAGTTGCGTTTCAATGTTTCGTCAATGAAACCCCACACTCCTGGTTACTTTGACACTCAAAAAATCATATATATATATATATAATTGTGGGGTCGTGGCGGAGCTTGACTTTTTTAATACATTTGACAGCCAAAGGACACATTGTCATATTGGAGCAAAAAAGTGTGAATTCAGAACGTTAAAAAAAAGTCACACACAAAAAACTTTCAAAACCTGTTTGAAGAAACCCCATTTTACGGTATGTATTCAAGAAAATGTGAAAAAATTCAAGGTAAAATATTGAAAATTGACCACGTTACAGACGATTAAGTGAGGGCTTTTCTCTCTACCTGGCCGGATTCAAAACTCCAGTTATAATGGTCCGATTTTTAATTTCAAAATACCAAAATTTCGATAGCTGCCGTAGCTATATGCAGCCGGTTTTTCAAAGTATTTTTTAAGCCCCCGAATATAAGTAAAAATTTTGCCAAAATTAAACTTTTTTTAACACCCGTCATTCTGTAAATGTTATTTTTCGGAAAACGGCCACGTACAGCGAGCACTACATCAATATAGATTATAAAACATTTTTATTTTCCAGACCAACCGTTGTCAAGCTATCGATCTGGCCGTTGGATCACATTCTTCATACAGAAGGTCTATTATTCCTCAATAACGGTGTCAATTTTTCAGTTTATAAATAAAATATTACACGAAATAAGTTTTATTTGTAATAAATGTCAATAAATGTAAATAAAAAATTACAGGAAATAAGTATGTTCAATAACACACCTTTTTTTCATATCTCAAAGAAATAATTTAGTACCCAAAAAAATCGGAAAATCGACCTTTTTTGGCATGTCACAGTGGCGTCCTCCCTTAATTTAAATGATTTCGAAATAATTCAATTTTCATAATAATAAATTTCGCATCAAAGACGCATGCAATTATAACTTCAAGTCTAAGATTATTTACATGATTACTATTGGTGAACTGTAAAAAAGAATAGCAATGGACAATTACTTGAAGGATGTACTTGGAATAAATCTATCTACTGCAATATTATCATTGTTATTATTATTATTATTTCATTTTTTACTTCATTTTAAATTATTATATTTTCATATTTTTATGTTTTACTGCTGTACCATCCTTCGGTAATTGTTTATTACGTTTCGAAATATATATTGTTTAAATAATAGCGCAAGTGAAATTTGCTTCAAATTAGTAATTCAATACAACTAATTTTCCTTCCTTCCTTATGGCTTGTTAAGGCGTCAACGATAAATAATTCAGAGGTCCAAATAATCAACAAAAAAATCCCCTCTCCGATCTACGAATAATTTAAGGCCTTTTTTTCTACTATTTTTTTCGTATGAAAAAAATCTACTATTTTTTTCGTATGAGAAAGTGATTCACTCATAAAATTAATTACACATCTATTTAGCATGAATATCGAGCTGCTAGAAAATATTTTTTTTTGATGTACAAAATGGCCGACTACTCGAAACTTCTCGAAACAGCTTTTGTCCAATTGGCGTGACAAATAACTTCAACAGTTTTCACTCGATTTACTTCAAATTTAAAAGTTACGTTCCTAATTGCATTTCGCAGAGAAGTACGTACGGAATTTCTGATTAATCAAATACTTTCCATTTTATGAGCAGTTATAACGAAATTTTGTCGCTGAAAATTCATTTCTTAAGTTCAAATACCTACAACTTTTGAATAAAACGATATTTTTTTTATTCCGTAGGTACTTCTCTAGGTATTCTAATGTAGATTGACGAGAATTTTTTTTTTTTTTTCTAGGTCAAAAATTGTGGAAGCTAAATGTCACGCCGCGGAGCCCTTCAGAAAAAGATAACGAAAGAAAATATTAGGAGACAGCCATTTTGTAGATCGAAAAAAAAAAAAAATTCTAACACCTCGATATTTATATTAAATAGATGGGTAATTAATTTTATGAGCGAATCACTTTTTCATTCGAAAAAAAATTGTTAAATTCGCACAACCATTTACCTGGTGTATCCGAACGTATCGTCATTAATAATGTCAATTACAGGTGAGACGACCCTCGTCCTATTTTTCGAAATCGCTTCCAAAAGAGGCTCCAGCCATCCTGAAAACGCGGATGGAAAATCGTGAAACGTTGTACTTTATTTACTCGAACTTTTCGAGTGCGTACTTGGAGCACGGGAACTGCGAGGAGCTTACCTACCAACCGTGCATTCGCAGTGAGCATCGAGAAACGTGAGAACTTGGCCTATCGCCTCTTTGGCACCGATCAGGCGAGCATTTACCAAACCGACACGTTCGTCCGAGCGCAAAACGCGCGTCGGAACTGGCAATTTTTTCACGTACTCGTCCAGTGGTCTTTTCAGAAAATCTGCGATGAAAAAAATCGTTTCTTTACAATTGCTTATTAGTTTGACAAATAATTACGTAAAACTGAGCAAATTGCCAGTCATTGGATTTTTTGAATGTTTAAAATTTTTATTTCCACCTCGATCGCTGTTGTCGTCGACGAGAATTATTTCCACCAATAATTGCCGGGGCGATCGATCGATGACACTTTGAACAGTTCTCAGCAGTGTGCTCCAAGCCTCGTTGTGAAAGACGATGATGATCGAGGTCTTAGGCAAGCCAGATAAATTCGCATATCTCGATATGCATCTGCCAATTTTATTATTTTTTATAGCGTAGATCATTTTTGTTCGACGAAAGAAAAAAACAATGGAATAGAGTTGTTATCGCGGTGCCTTTAATATCGAATTATGCAGTGGAAAAAAGGTCCGTTTTTCGTTGCTGGAAAAATCATGCTCGTTGAAAAAAACCTGCCTGATATTTCGTTGAATTTTAATAGATGAGCTGGATTTTATTCAGACTTTTTTATTCGATTTTTTCATTCGATCAACTTGATTTTATTCAGACTTTTTTATTCGATTTTTTCATTCGATCAACTTGATTTTATTCAGACTTTTTTATTCGATTTTTTCATTCGATCAACTTGATTTTATTCAGACTTTTTTATTGGATGTTTCTATTTGATAAGCTTGATTTTATGTAGACTTTTTGATTCGATGAGCTTGATTTTGTTCAGATTCTCTGATTCGATGTTTTCATTCGATGAGGTTGATTTTATTCAAACTTTTTGATTCGATTTTTTTATTCGATGAGCTCGATATTATTCAGATTTTTTCATTCATTGATTTTATTAATTTTTTTATTCGATAAGCCTGATGTTATTCAGACTCTTTTGTTCGATTTTTTTAATTCGATGAGCTTAATTTTATTCAGACTATCTAACTATATCATTTCAAATGAGACTTTTTTGTTTTACATAGACTTGAATTGATTTTCATTGATATTTAATACCTATAAAATTATATATATAGTTTGGTTTGAATATACCTATTTTGGAAAATATTTGTTCTACTCACTTTTTTTTCCTCACATCCGGTAGCGTACGGTTGAGCGGTATGCGATCGCTCGCCATAAGATTGAATCTATTAATTTGGAAGAGTTGTTGCATCACCGGAAAGTCCTTCGAAGAAATAATCACCGGTTCGCCATTTCTTCCTTCGCGTGGTTGCGGGTCGAACATGTTTTTATTAATTATATCTGCAAAAGTAGTTCCATGGAACGACAAAACAAGAAGAAGCATTTTTAGACGATCCTTCGAAAATTTCATTAGCTTCATAATATATGAATGATTAATTTTACGATATGCAGTAATTATAAGATGCAACGAATGTTGCAGGTACTAATGATAATGATATGCAAACCTTTCGTAACGTTTGGCGTCTTAAGAGGGTCCACAGAGTCTCCTATGTAATGACCAACGACAACGTGGATACCCCGACGATCTATGTAATCCTTCTGATCCTTCAACAATCTGCAAAGTCGTAAAACTTTCGTAAAATTTTTCCAAATTAGCATAATTGCACTGAATGGAGGTAATTAGCTCTGAAATTGAATATATTTTGTGGGACGTGTACAATAAAATATAATGTAAAAAAAAATTATCAACGATCGAATTTAAATAATAATCATTATGTGAAAAATGAAATATAAAAAATAAAATACAAAAACATATTGAAAATGAAGTACAAAAAATATAAAAACTAAAATACAAAGAAAAAAAGTAAAAATAAAATACAAAAAAAAATTAAAAATTAAAAACAAAAAAAAAGGAAAATTAAATACAAAAAGAATGTAAAATAAAATACAAAAAATATTTGAAATAACACGACAATATAAAGATTAAAATTTCCCCAGTAATCTTGGTACAGATGAATAAATCTTTCGTACACGTCGAATAAAAACTTTTTCTTTCGTTACCTACCTCAATGACACATAATCATCGCCATAATCATTGCCCTTTCGTTTGCTCCTGGACCATATAAGGAGGAGGCACACGATCGAGGCTACGAGAGCGTAGATCAGCCATGATCGATGAATCCTTGCGAGTCTTGGCCACATGTTCCCCAAAATTCTCAATACCGTTTACGATATTTTATTTACAACATTTCCGATTTATCGAGGCAGAAACGAGCGTTGTTCGCGTGTACGTGCCGTCCCTCGACTCTCGTTATTACGTCTGTCTCAAATTTCTATGAGTACAATTTTTTTCATTCAAATTCTCGCTCGTTATCGTTCGCGCCTCCCCCTCGATCGGGTCAGGTCATCGTTGAGACACAATCTCAGCGATGCTCCGAGACGACGAGATTAAAATTCAGTTGTATACGGGAAAAGCCGCAATTTTTTTCATAATCCACATCATTCATTTTCCCCCCTTCGATTAATTTATCGCGATCGTTAATCGGTATCAGTTTTAATCGAAGATCGGGCCGACAAAAAAAAATTGACACCTCGTATTTTTAATTCCATATGTACAATATTCGTTGTTTTTTTTTTTTGCAAATTGGATTTGGAAAAATGTTCGATCATTTTATTTACGTACGACGAAACGCAGTGTCAAACGTGGCTGGAGCATCGCTCGTCAGAGTTCAATCTCACGGTAAATTCTCGCTCGCATCCGCTCCAGGTTGCACAATTGTCTCGCGATCGTTTCGCCTCATTGTTAGCGAACAACCAAACGTAATGAAATTGCAGTTTCAACGCACCGCGTACACGCTGTGACGAATTTATTATTATTGTTGTTGTTATTGTTGTTATTATTATTGTAGTAGGGCCTTCCGGCATTTATTTTGGAGCACGATTTGATGGGAATGTTGGGACGCGGTACGAGATCCAACTGCGCCCGATGCACGAACTGGAATGGCTGCTTACACTTGTGCCGATCGAGTGACGTCATCGCCGTGACTCCGAGGCTGGAGGCGGCGCCGGAAACGTTGGAAGGAGAAGGTGGCATGTAGTCTTATATGGCCCCGAGAGAGAGTAGACACCCGTTACCTGGTCCTACCAATTCTTTTTTTTCGTTCACCTCTTTTCACGAACCCCGACGCATCTCGCCGAAAAATATCCACGATCGGGGTGACCACGAAAATATAATAAAAGTTCGCAACTATTCTTGTTTTCAAAACTAGTTGTACTTGAAATTGAAAAAACTATATATTTCTGCGCGATTTTTGTAAAAAGAGTTTTTTAGAAAAAAGAAAATTTAAATTTTAAATTTCTTCCTAAATTGAGCCAATTTTTGGCCCGATTTTTCAAACGATTACGAAAGTTCGCGTTAAATTGTAATACATTTTTTTTATCGACGTCAATCTTCCCTGGATTCCGATTTTTTTTATCAATCTAAATGAATATCCTGGTTTGTAATTTTTTTTTTATGTAAACGTTAGTCATTAGGCTAACTTGTGACATTTTTTTATAAACGTAACTAACGTGTTAACTTGTCATAATTTTTTTTATCGACGTCGATTTATGGCAAACGATATTTTTCTTTATCAATGTAAACCAATATCCTGGTTTGTAATTTTTTTTTTATGTAAACGTTAGTCATTACGCCAACGTGTGATTTTTTTTTATAAAGGTCAATCAATACGCCGCCTTCTGATTTTTTTTTACGATCGTAAATCGATACGCTGGCTTCCAATTTTTTCTTACCAACGTAAGTCAATACGCTGGCTTCCAATATTTTCTTTATAAACGTAAGTCGATACACTAACTTGTAGTATTTTTTTTATGAGCGTAAATCAATGCGCAGGCTTCTGATTTTTTTAAATAAATGTCAATCGGTACGCTGACTCGTAATATATATTTTTTTAATAAACGTAAATCGATACACCACCTTGTGATATTTTTTTCTTACAAACGTAAGAGAATACGCTGACTTGTGCGATTTTTTCATAAACGTAGATCAATACGCCAACTCGCAATATTTTTTTTCATAAATGTGAACCAATACGTTAACTTGCAATCGTTTTTTTTATAAACGTAAATCAATACGCTGACTCGTAGTATTTTTTTATAATCGTTAATCAATAAATATTGATTATGAATACGCTGATTGAAAATATCTGCAATGCCGGATCACAGTATTTTTTTAATAAAAAGTCATCAATAAACAACCCGATCATAAAAATGTCTTCATCGTTGTTCAATAAACTTGCTTATTTCTGTATTCGAAGATAATAATAAATAATTACAATTTTTTGTAAAAAAAGGGCCGCAATTAATTTCCAAGTGCCAACATACTATGATTATTAATTTAAAAAATTACGCTCTTACCGTACGAGCGGTGATGAAGTACGTGCCGCCATCTGCAGCATTTTGAAGGAACCGAGTCCAGCGGAGATCGCGCGCGGCGGTCGAGAGTTGGCAGCACCGCCGGTTGGTTCTGGCTCGCCACGTTGGAAGTGGTGACGGCTTGACCTGGAGTGTGTTGTTGCCTGTGACATTTCGTATTGTTCCACAAGTTTTAATTGTCACGAGTGAACGTCGAATAAATCCAAGTGAGTAATCCATCGATTACACGTGGTCGATGGATTTCTAATGGAAAAAGCCGAAATTACGCGTCGCCGTTTCGACATATACGCGCGATCTCGCTCCGCGCGGTACCAGTCGTTGGTCTCATTAGGCTCTCCCAAGCGGAGCGAAGAAAAGAAATACTGCCTTTTTCGTCCCTTGTCACATATTTCGCCGCGTTCCGGATAATAAACTATCGAAAAAATTCCATAAATCCCGTCGTTGAATTTTCCGCGATTGTTCGAGGCGCCGGGTCATTCTCGTAGCCGCAAAAAATCACAGAAGAAATTTTCGAGCCACCGATGTGAAACCGTGGATACTTTTTGGACTACTCCGCGACACTTTTTTTTTTAATTGAGACGTGTGGTCTGTTGCAGTTCACGATGAAAGTGAAGGAGTTGGTGAAGACGGTGAACGTGGCATGGTCGCCGCAGAGCCAACATCCGATCCTGCTGGCTGCCGGTACGGCGGCCCAGCAACTCGATGCCAGCTTCAACACCTCCGCTAGCCTCGACCTCTACTCGCTTAGCCTCCAACAGCCTGGCTATGACATGGAAATCAAGGCCAGCGTGCCGAGCGATCACAGGTATCCCTCGCTCCTCTGTGCCGGGATTCCACGATATCCACGGCCCCTAATTCTAACCTTGCAGCCTTCATATTTGACCCAAATTGAGACTTTATTCAAGCGTGGTAAAAATCAAAATTCGACCCTTAAGATGGTGAAACGGGGGTTTTAAAGTGTGGGTTTGTTTGGATGTTCTTTTCTTATTCTCACATATCTGTGGCGTACACAATAAAGGACTTATAAGTAATACTTGACTGTCTTGACGCGCAGAACATCGAGAAAAACATGATACAGTGTTATGTATAAACTTAATTTGACAAGTTTCAAGTCAATCTGGTCCAAAAATAGGTTTTTTCATACAAGCCTTAACACTCCCATTTAACCCCCTTAAAGGGTACATTAAGAAAATTGGTGCAATACATGTTGAATTATTTGTATTGAAGTGTATTTATACCAAGTTTTAAGCAAATGTGGCCAAAAAATATGTTATATAAACTGTTAAACTCCCGTTTCACCCCCTTAAGGGTCGAATTTGGATTTTTACTACTGTCGAGAAAAGTCCTATTCTAAGTCGTATTTATACTGCCCTCCGTGCATTGGCATTTGCATTGTGGAAATACAATGAAAGTTTTCACTGAAAAACTACGTTTCAGATTTCACAAAGTGATATGGGGAGCCCACGGCACGAGTCCAGCAGGAATATTAGTGGGCGGTTGCGATTACGGAACGATGAAGATTTATTCGGCAGCAAAGATGCTCGCTAACGAGCCGGACTGTCTGGTGAGCAGTCCGGATAGACACACGGGTCCCGTGAGAGCCCTGGACTTCAATCCATTCCAATCGAATTTACTGGCTTCCGGAGCCACAGAGAGCGAGATATACATCTGGGACATCGTGAATACGAATACGCCGATGACTCCGGGGCCCAGGAGCCAGCCGCAGGAAGACGTCCAGTACATTCAGTGGAACAAACAAGGTGAGACGCTTCAAGCGAACAATAAACGTTCCCCGCTACGAAAAGAGCGAAATAGTAACGGCTTACTTATCTTCTTCGCAGTTCAACACATTCTAGCGTCGACGTTTCCTCAGCGTTGCGTCATTTGGGATCTACGAAAAAACGAGCCCATTATCAAGCTCACGGACGCCAATTCCAAAGTGTGTTTTCATTTCTGGTTAGGGAATTCATGATCTTGAAGTTTGCATCGTTGGGCTGCAAAGAACATTATTTTTACATTTATATCTCATTTTCATTATTCAACAAAGAATTTTTTGCAGATGTAATTGTAGATCCTTAAAGATGCAATAAAAAAAAATTTATTAATGGTTTTTCGTAACGAAGATTAGCCACAATAAATTCGAGTAGTTAAAAAATAATCATTTTCATTGCAGTCCAACGATGCGAACTTCAATCTTATGGGGATTCATGAATCTCGACGGATATTCGTTTTTTGATAACAATGCATCACGTTAGTATACAATTTCGTCGACTGTTTGTATTTATATCACGACTACGGTCAACTTGTCGCGTTCAGATAAGATGGAAGGTCGTTCAATGGCATCCGGATGTGGCGACGCAGCTGTGCCTCGCGTCCGAGGAGGATCAGGCCCCGGTGATCGAGCTCTGGGACTTGAGGTTCGCGACCTCGGCGTTGAAGACACTGCAGGGTCATCAGCGCGGCGTTCTCTCGGTCGCTTGGAATCCTCACGATCCGGATCTCTTGGTCAGCTGCGCCAAGGACAACAGAATTCTCTGCTGGAATCCAAACTCCAACGCTCCCGTGAGTTTGTTTGATCTGCAGAGACTTCGCAATTTGGGATTCAATTCGGTTTTCATTCCACGATGTCTTTCGCGCGTCCACAGAACGGCGAGATCGTGTGCGAGCTGGCGCAAACGAACCAGTGGAACTTCGATGTTTCCTGGTGTCCTCGGAATCCGGGCTTGGTGGTTGGCAGCAGTTTCGACGGCCACGCGGTCGTGTATTCGCTGCTGGGTGGTCAGCCACAAGGCACGATCGAAACGTCGAACAAGATCGTTGATTCTTTTCCCGGCATGGATCCGTTCGCTCAGGCACCACCGGCTGTGCAGACAGAGCCCGCGGTCGCTTTGAAGACGGCGCCCAAATGGCTGAAACGACCGTTCGGAGCGTCCTTCGGCGTAAGTGTACCCGACGATTACGATCCGGACGATGAGCAATCGCCAACGAGTCTTTCATTTCTTCGCGGAGGCTTCACTAGCCAATGTAAATGTTGATATGGCTCTTACGCAGATGGAAAACAGGGAAAAATCAAATAAATCATTTCATCCTGGAGATAATCACGGAAAAGTCAGGGAGTTTTGAAAATTCCCTGGAATTTTGGAAGTTCCCTGGAATTTTGAAAATTTTATGGAGTTTCAAAATTCTTCGGAAGATTGAACATTGTTTGGAATTTTTTAAATTCTCTAGAATTATGAATATTGTCTGGGATTCTGAAAATTCTCTGAAATTTTGAGAATTTTCTGGAATTTTAAAAATGTTCTGCAATTATGAAAATTCTCTGGAATTATGATAATTGTCTGGAATTTTGAAAATTTTCTGGATTTTTGAAAATTTTCTGGAATTTTGAAAATTTTCTGGAATTATGAAAATTCTCTGGAATTGTGAAAACTCTCTGGAATTTTGAAAATTGTCTGCAATATTGAAAATTTTCTGGAATCTTGAGAATTCTCTGAAATTTGGAAAATTCTCTGGAGATTTGAAAATTTTGAAAATTCTCTGGAATTATGAAAATTCTCTGGAATTTTGAAAATTGTCTGTAATTTTGAAAATCGCCTGGAATTTTGAAAATTCTCTGGAATTTTGAGAATTCTCTGGTATTTTGAAAATTCTCTGGAATTCTGATCATTTTCTCGAATTTTGGAAATTCTCTGGTATTTTTCCAGAATGTACTTTTTGCAAGAATTACGAAGAATGGAAACAAGTTAAAAAGAAAAACTGACGAGTATAAAACTAAATATTTTTGTATCTTTTGAAACGTTATGTTATTCTTCATTATTTACAAAACAAGTGATGTCAGTGCCAAACATTGATAATTTAATAAACTAAAAGCTAATGTACTACGAAGCCTTAATATAAATGGTACTACAATTTACTATAAATTAAGTTCTTGAAATTTTCAATGTTCGATACTGCCATAACTTTTTTCTTTGTATATAATGAACAATAACGACGTTGACGTTTGTATCGTTGAGATGCAACGATGTTTTATTAATTTTTTATTTCCTTATTTTTAAGGTTACCCAAAGCCGCCTTTTTTTAAAGTTGATTTCATTGATTTTTAATAAGCATACGTTAAAACGGTTGAGAAATTTCTGTGAACAAAAAAAAATGGATAATTAAAACGAATGAATTTGTGTTGCATTCCAACAATGCAAACTTCAGCATGATGAAGAATAATATTAAAAATATACAAGAATATTTATTTTTATACTTATCAATTTTTTCAAGTCGGTTTCATTTACGTTTGATTGGTCGGTACTCAGGTACACAATTATCTAGACAAGTGTTTATATTTATTGCTTATTTATCAGCACCAATCAAACATTTCTGTTTATAATAAAGAACAGATTCTATATTTGCTTTTAATGTATTTTTTTTACTGCACAGTCTCTAAATTATTTTTCAACCGTTTTTTTACCACTCTTTTTTCATATTGAACATTTTCATACATTTGATCTTGAAAATAATTTTCTTCTTTATTTGACGCCCATCGCCTTGGAATATTGGCAAAAATGGAAAAAATCCAGGAAATGTCTGAGTCAATAATGCGTAACAACCATGGTGGAGGCCGTGCCCTTTTTTTTCTTCCCTCTGTGATGGGGTATTCGTTGTTCCCAGTTCGGTGGAAAGTTGACGATATTCGAGAACGAGACGGCCGACCCGAACTCGAACACTTGTCCCGCGGGTCGCAAGGTCATCGTCTCGCAGGTCATCACGAGTCCCGAGTTGATCAAGCGCTCGAACGATCTCGAGGCGGCTCTGAAGAGCGAACAGTACGGCGATTATTGCCGGGGAAAGGTGAACGCGTCGGAGAACGAGCACGCGAAGAAAGTCTGGAATTGCGTGGCTGCCTACTTCACCGATGACGTCACGAAGGAGTTGCTACGATTGTTGGGCTACGATTTGGACGCTATCAATCAGAATCTCGCACAGTACGTGCCACAGGAGGACGTTGATGCGTTGGCTGATGGCGTTGCCAAAATGGACAACGTAAGTTACTCCGACTGATATCCAGCATGGTGAAAAAGTTCTGCACCTTTCGCACCGCGATCCTCGTCATGAGAAATCGACAATGTTCGATGTGAAGTTTTCGCTCGATTAATAATCGCGGGTTTGGGTTTGTTTCGCAGATGCAAAATGGAAATTCTCTCGACGGAAGCGCCACTTTCGACGCGATCGCGCAGCAGGAGCAGGACAAGAAGAGATTAGCCACCACTCAAGTTTTAGATAGTAATTTTAAAATCAACACGTCAAACGGTAAGATTGAAATTAGGAAAATTTGTTTTTTCGTTTGGGCTTCGTAGCAACTCAAGGCCACAGCTTCTTAGAAAAGCTCTTAGAGAAACGTCACTCGTTACTTAACTTTCGTTGGTTTTCAAATTATTGACGAGTTGTGTAACGGAAAAAATAATAAAACTGATTGTGATGAAGATTACGGTCTAATGGAAAATAGTAGTTATGAAGAGATGAAATGGGAACATTTATCCGAATTTTTTGAATATCTCCCTTAAAGGAAAACCCCCAACTCGTATCCAAAATTATGTTCGAGGTTATTTTATTGGAAATAGGCTCCCGCAAATTAACTAGAAACATTTTGCGTGAAGCTGTTGCCGCCATTGTTGATAAATTCTCAGTAACAACTGATAACCCAAGTAGCAATTTTCAAAAAGTTGGCTAAAAGTGTACCAAATGTCCGCCCGGAGGTTACCTTCGAGTTGACCACCCAAAAAGATAACTGTCATGTGTTGGACCCACGATAACTTACAGGTAACTTCCAAACGCACATTTGGTACCCATTTAGACAACTTCCGGACAACTATTTGGAAATTGCTACCTGGGAAACCATCGTGTTCGTACCTCGCTGAGAGAAGCGTTTGTGAGCACAATATAACCGCGGTTATGACGTCACAAATGTTGAAAGCACCCAAGTCGAACGCAGCCCATCTCTGTGCAAAATACCGTTGTTCAGCAAACGACAAAAACAATACGCAAATATTTTGAACGTAACCAAGTATGGATTAAAAGTGACAATCAATTGCGTGCCCGCCGAGCCAAGCAGCCGCACACTGATTCGTTACACTTGCCAGCTATAATTTTTCAATTATCTCCCCAGACGAGGACGGGCTGATAACTCAAGCTATACTGGTTGGAAACATCGAGGCGGCGGTATCGCTTTGTTTCGCGACCAAGAGGTACGCAGACGCGATCATTCTGTCGATGGCCGGTGGTCCGGAGTTGCTCGCCCGGACGCAGTACAAATACTTTGCCGAACACACCGGAGCTCTGAATTCGCTGATAAATTCGTTGGTCAGCGAGAATTGGAGCGAGATCGTTAACAATTGCGACATCTGTTGTTGGAAGGAAACGCTCGTGGGAATATTCATGCACTCCCAGCCGGAGGAACGATTCCTATTGTGCGGTAAACATCTGGAATCTTTACTTTTTTATATTCAGCGCTTTGATACCTAAGGCCTTAGGGCACAGTGTAAAATCATGTGCGAATTTAACAATTTTTTTCGTATGAAAAAGTGATTCACTCATAAAATTAATTACACATTTATTCGGTATGAATATCAAGCTGTCAGAAAATATTTTTCTTTTTTCTTTTCACGTACATAATGGCCGACTACTGATATTTTCTTTGATCTTTTTTTAGGCCCTCCGCGGCGTGACATTTAGCATCCACAATTTTTGACCTAGAACAAAAAACAAAAATTCGCGTCAATCTACATACCTAGAGAAGTACGAACGGAATTTAAAAAATATTGTTTTATTCAAAAGTTGTAGGTAATTGAACTTAAGAAATGAATGTTCAGTGAAAAATTTCATTATAACTGCTCATAAAATGAAAAGTTTTCGATTAATCATAAATTCCGTACGTACTTCTCTGCGAAATGCAATGAGAAACATAACTTTCAAATTTGCAGTAAATCGAGTGAAAATTTCTGAAGTTATTTGTCACGTCAATTGGAAAAAAGCTGCTTCGAGAAGTTTCGGGCAGTCGGCCATTTTGTGCATCGAGAAAAAAAGCAAAATATTTTCTAACAGCTTGATATTCATACTAAATCGATGTGTAATCAATTTTATGAGTGAATCACTTTTTCATACGAAAACAATTGTTAAATTCGATCGATCCTTGCAATCCAATATCAATACAAGCTATAAAGGTAAAACCCTCAAAGTGTTAACCTCCAAATATCTCTCGTCAGACATGCTGGGTGACCGTTTGGCGTCCTGCGACGAGCCGAATCTCAAGAAACAAGCCCAGATATGCTACATATGCTCGGGCAATTTGAGCAAAACGATCGAGGTCTCGGAGTGGAGTACCCAAGAGACCGTCGAGTTGGTGATGATAATGCAGAAGGCGTTGGAGCAACGAGGCACGCGAGAGGCCCCGATGGACGCCAACATAGCCTCGGTGCTCTCCAATTACGCCGAGATTCTGTCGGCCCAGGGGAACCTGGAGGCCGCGTTGGGTTATCTCGGCAACAGTCAGGAGCCGAGAATCGCCATGTTGCGCGATCGTCTGTGCAGGGCTCTGGGCTACGCGCAACAAGCGAACAATCAGCAACCTGCGCCTAGACCAGTCGCGCAAAATTATTACGAGCCGAGCGTACCGAGGAAATCCTACGACAACAGTACGTACGGGCAGACGGCGCCATTGCCGAGTTGGAACACGGCACCGATGCAGAACACATACGGCAGCGCTGCGATGAACCAGCTGAATGCTCAGCAAGCGCCGAGCATCGGTGTGCCGCCGATTCAACAGCAGCAGACCGTGCAGGATCAGTATCCGAATTCTTACGGGCAAGCGCCACTTCAGGCACCTCCGCCAACGACGGGAACGAATCTCGGTGGCTCGCGACCGTCCAGCGTCGGGCCTCAATCCCGCTCGAAGTACATCCTCGATCCTTCGGTGAAATCCACTCCCACCTACGGTGGCTATCAGAATCAAACGTCCATGTACAATCCCGCTGTCGCTCCGGTTGCCCCGTATCCTGTCCAAAACTCCTATCAAGCCCCAAATCCCATCGGCGCCTATCCCAATCAACCGCAAAATCCTTTGTACAACGCTCTCGAGACGGAGACCTACAAGAACAGTCCGGCCAGCATGATGACACCTGCTGTACCTGCCGCTCAACCGCCACAGACTCAACTCTACGATCCCGCGCGATCGCAACCGCCAGCTCAGCAACCGCAAAACTACGGCAACGAGCATCCCTATCAGGCTCCTGCACAAAACTCGGGATGGAACGATCCACCGATCGGCAAAGCCAGCAGAGCTCAAGTAATGCCATACTTCGTTGTGAATTAGAATTACTTAGGATGCGTTCGACTTCAGCGTACACGCTTTCATTATTTGTCAGCATCGTTTGCGTCGTTCGACTTGGCACGATAACGGAGACATTTATGACGTCAAACGTGACGTCCACTACGGCGGCCATTTTGTGCTCACAAACGATTGGGCGTTGAAAGCGCGCGCACTTTCGAAACGGACGCCACGCTATGCTTTCTCAGATGGCAATTTCCACATAGTTGTCCGGAAGTCTAAAGGTTGTCGCTTATTTATCAAATCGGTCCCTGACCAGCACGACGGATGGTTAAGGAGGCACGATCATTACTACGAATCCAACTTTCGGATTTGAAATTTTCTATATGATTTTGACGAATACTTTGTGCGCCTATTGCCAAAATTTGAGCTATTTTGACCGTTCAGTTTTTTCGCAATAAAAGTGCAAAATCGAGCACTTTGAGTTACCGAAGCACGCCGTCTTATGGAGACGGTCAACCGGAAGTGCGGTGAACGTGGTTTTTCTGCTCACGTATCGAACTGAATCCGTTGGAAAACTGAAATTCGATAGATTAGATATAATAGATATTGTAAAAAATAAGAAAATCAAGCTTCACCGTGCAGTTAAAGCACTAGATTACAAGATAAGCGTGTAAACGCCCAAGTCGAACGCGTCCGAAGGAGATTGGTCGGTAGGGACCGAGCTAAAACTCGTGGTGCACGTAGGCGAGTAGATTCATCCTTAAGACCATGGGCCACAGTAACGGGTATAATATCATGTGCGTATTTAACCATTTTTTTGGTATGAAAAAGCGATTCACTCATAAAATTAATTACGCATCTATTTAGTAGGAATATCAAGCTGTTAGAAAATATATATATATGTTTTTTCAATGTACAAAATGGCCGACTACTAATATTTTCTTTTATCTTTTTTTTAGGCGCTCCGCGGCGTGGAATTTATCATCCACAATTTTTTACTTAGAACAAAAAACAATTCTCGTCAATCTACATTAGAATATCTAGACAAGTACGTGCGAAATTTAAAAAAAAAGTGTTTTATTCAAAAGTTGTAGGCATTTAAACTTACAGTGAAAAATTTCGTTATAACTGCTCATAGACTGCTCATAAAATAAAAAGTTTTCGATTAGTCAGAAATTTCGCACGTACTTCTCTGCGAAATGCAATTAGGAACATAACTTTCAAATTTGAAGTAGATCGAGTGAAAATTGTTGAACGTTATTTATCACGCCAATTGGAAAAAGCTGTTTCGAGAAGTTTCGAGTGGTCGGCCATTTTGTACATCGAGAAAAAAAAACAAAATATTTTCTAACAGCTTGATATTCATACTAAATAGATGTGTAATTAATTTTACGAGTGAATCACTTTTTCATACGAAAAAAATTGTTGAATTCGCACATGATTTTATACCCGTTGCTGTGGCCTAAGGCCTTAAATCGTACACTGGGGTGCGAACGTGCCCCAAGAGTTTGCCGTTTCGCTTCTGAGGCAACGAACGGGTTGAGGACCGAGCACTGATGAATGCTGAAGGATACCAACTTTTTAAAACGCTGATACGTCCACTCGAAGTTGAACTTTTAGGACATTGCTGGCTAAAAAGAAATCGGCGTCCTTAAGTGTCCATCGGCGAATATCTCGGCCTTCCTAGGCCCTTTAATTTACTACTTTTTTTTATCATCGTTAAAAAAAACCAAGAGATTCGTATATGGCTTAGTCTGATTGTTGCATAGCGAAAGTATTCCATGCCCCGGAAACGAGTGGGGTACCTCGACACCCCAGTGTACGGCTCGAAGGCAAAGAAATAATATCGCGGTTCTAGGGGAATTTTGGGCAACATTCTTGGTGAATTTTCGCGACCTGCCTCGAGCGTTGATCTACTCGCCTAAAGGTGCGGCCTCATGCAGTCGCTCGTCGCTAGTTTGCAGCGACAAATCTGGTCACGTGATATGTAGCGACAAATGAGCTACTTATTTGTGTCGCGGGAAATTCAAAATAGGGTCACGTGACCAGATTTATCGCTGCAAACGAGCGTCGAGCGACTGCATGAGGCCGCACCCTAACGGAAATATTAACCAATCAACTAAACCAGCCTCGACGAACTATGGTAATATCCTACTGATCCATGTATATACAAATGATATAGCCAGTTCTGGCACTGTGCGACAAAAATGAAATGTCGGCGGAACACGCCGGGACGAGGAAGTGGAAAGCAAAGCATTCGAAGAATGGTAGTGCCAAGGTAGACAGCCCCTTTCGATATTTCGAGTGGATTTTCTAGTACATTAGTTTTTTTGTTTTCTGAACTTCGATTAATCCAAACTGCATTATTAATCCTCCTGAAAAATCGACCTCCGTCAGGTTCGATCTAATGATATTTGCGTCGAATATGAAGGGAAAAAGTGAAGAAGCTTAACCCATGAAACGATTGAAATATTTTAAGGGCGATACCTCAAGGCGAGAAAAAAATTGCTCATTTTTATGATGTTTTTTCGAAGGAAATATTTCTTCGCCACTTTTTAAACTTAGGGCAAGTTTTATTACTACTTTTGGCTGTTACATGGTATTTTTTTTATTATCCTTTAAAAATGGCAGAAGTATGGTAGGGTCTTCTAAACTGCATTTCGAAAACTCAAAAAACATAAATTTCCCCAAAGTAGTAATATAACACAATCCAAGGCTCAAAAATAGTGAGGAAGTCTTTTCTGTAAAAAAAATCACGAAAATCAACACATTTTTTCCTCGTCTGAGGGGACCTCCCCCTTAAAAATGTGTTTTCCAATCAATTGCCCGATCCGAAGACATCGTTGATCGGAAAAATCATTTGATTTGCTGAATTGACACAGCTGAAGTTTGATTGAGATTTTCATGTGCCAACAGAACTGTCGCACACTGTGATCCAACACTTGACGCCTTTTTCTGTCGTTACTTCGACCCTCTTACTTCGTACTGCGTTTAACGGCGCCTTCAAAGTGCATAAAAACGTTCGAAAATCTGACAATCCGTAATAATTCTTCCTCTGCTAAGAGATTCAAACATTTCGTCTGGCGGAATTTTCCAGGGAGGTTTGTGCGAATATTTCTTGTGCAATTCCAGCCCTCTGATAACTTTGAAGACGTTGATGACGCCTCGTGATGCGCAGTCAGGGTCAATAGTCGTTGTTAAGGGACTACATCTACCCAGAGGTCTGATTCTTTTCTGGGAAACAATGAAGTTTTCAGGGAATATAGCCAAACGGCGATACCATCGAAAGAAAATATTTTCGGGAACTGCAATTCCTTGACCAACCTGGGTAGATGTAGCGAATCGAACTAATCGCATACGATGATAAAAACGATCAATCAAAATCGTCAAGATCCGAATAGGACAAATTAACAGCCACGTGAAAAATGTTCTGCAGGCAAAGACGGAATTCCAGTCGCAAAATCCCATCGTCCATCCGTTGCACGGGGCTGTGCCGCAGCCGGAATATAACGTGAGTAACAAAATAGTCGAAAAAACGCATCCTCGAATATCCTTGTTCTTTTCCATTCTATGCCATGGTCAGTGATGAAGAAGACCCACAGCAACATTTTTGAATACGTTTCGGCTAATGAAAAAAATAATTTCCTCGTACCCCAATCTTCATGAAGATTACGAGCAAATTATTTAAATACATTTTTTTTCAATATGCCACGTTTTTAAAGCGAACTAAATAGTATAAAATAATTTCTCCTAGCCCCATAGAAATTGTCCTGAAAATTTGTGATTGTGTATGCTTAATAGCTATGAAAATACTTGAATGATTTAAAACGAAAAGCGTAGGGCACATGCAATAGATAATGTAAGGAGTGTAGGGAGGAGCTGTCGTTGAGAAAACTCACGCAGCATGTATAATTTGCAGTGCAATTAAATTTTTAGTGACTCGGATGAACTATTCGTGCATCAATTATCTATTGCTCGCGCCCCACGTTATTCGTTTTAAATCTTACAAGTATTTTCATAGCTATTAAAAATTCACAAGCACAAATTTTCAAAACAATGTGTATGGGGTTATAAATCTGTATGGGACTAGGAGAAATTATTTTATACTTTTTCGTGCGTTTTGAAAACGTCGTTTAAAAAAAATACATTATTTTATACTTTTTCTCGTTTGAATTTATCTTGTTTGAATTTGAAATTCGATTCAAACTGATTGAAATTCAACGGAATTCAAATTTGAAAATCCTAATCACCGATGCATCACCAATTTGAAAACCCTAATCACTATTGATGTTATTTCTTTTCTATTTATTAGTTTTCTCTTTCATTGAACTATACTTTATTTCTTTATCTATCTTTTTTCACAATTTGTTCCTCTTTCTCTCTCTTACACACGGAGAGAATTTTTAAGTAATTTTTACTGTGAAATCACAGTAACTCGGTGACAAATGTGCAATTCAGGTTTTTAGGAAATAAATTATAAATTTTCATGGAAATGAAACAAAATTTACTTTTGCGTAACAGAAATTTAAAATATTTTCCAGAATTTTTACTGAAATTAATAGAAAAATTTCATGAAACGTAAAGATTACGACAATAAGTTAAAAAAGTGCTAATATAAATGAAATTTTTCAGTGGAACATTGAGAAATTTGCGTGTTTTCCATGAAAATTTAAAAAAGGAAGCCGAAATTTTCCGTGCGTCCGACGGAATTTTACGTTCTTTATAGTAAAATCAGTTAGGGCTAGGTCGCCTGACCGTACGCGTGAGCTCTGTGTGTAGCGTGCGTATACGTGAACGCAAGCTGTGAGAGGGCTTGTGTATGACGCAGTATGACGAGCACGAACGACGCCGACCCGCGTTGCTTAGCAACAGCGGTACCGCGCATGCGCATTATAGTACGAAGCATGGGCCAAGAAAGCCTCGTGGTCTCGTGCAGTCTAACGTGTTCTACGCAGTACTACGCAAGAAAACAAAGAAACGTGAAAAGAAACTTCGATAAAGGACGTCTACAATGGTACGGAAAGATGATATGCTAAAATAAGCAGCAATCAAGAACACAAATGTTCAGAAACGCCGATGAAAAAAGTATTTATTTAATCATAGGGAATTAATTTTTCGCTAGGGATTTTAGAAATTTCAAGTTTGTCCAGGTTATTTTTACTGTAGAAACTTGGAATTTTTGAGGCAGCCCATTGTTAAAATTCTACATGAGAATGTGTCAGAATTTTTACTGAAAGAAGTGTAAAAAATTATGCTACTTGCTTAAATTTTTACAGGAATGAAAGCAAAATATTACAAGCTAGTGTCAATTTTTGACTATGTGCACATTTGTCACCGGTTTCAAATTTTTAATGTAATTTTTACGGAGATTTCACCGTAAAAAATACTTAAAAATTCTCTCCGTGCAGACTTCATTCTTCAATCTGAAACCTAATGCTGTTAACTATTGTATATATTATTAAAAAATATACCATATCTATTTGTATATTATATATATATTCATGTTCGTAAAATTGTGCTTAGCCAATGAACATTGTTCAATCCACAGGTCGCACCGCAGGATCAATACTATCGCGATCCCCAAGTTCCCTACAGCCAGCAGCAATACAATCAAAGCGTTCCACTCCCGGGAATGCAATACAAAAAGCCCTACGAGCCGCAGCAGCAGCACGTACCCCAGCAGCTGCAGCAGCAGCCCATCGAACAAGCTCGAGTGGCCGAGCCGGAAAAGCCCAAAGCTCCGATTCCCGAGGAGCATTTACACCTGAAAACTGTACTCGACGAACTGCGACATCAGTGCTATGAGACTGCCAAGAATCCGGTAAGCAACGACCCTTGCACCTCGTGCACATTTATAAGAATACGCCCCAGCAAACGATGACTCCATGATCGTCCACGTGTTTTCCGTTTTCAGCAAACGAAGCGAAAAATTGAGGACGTATCGAGGAAGCTCGAAGTATTATACGATTGTCTCCGAGAGAATTCAGTGAGTCAATTTTATTTGGGAATTCTAGTTGAGGATGAACGGGGAGAAAAGTTGGTGGGCGATCGAAGATACTATATAGCGGATCCATAATGGAATTTTTATTTTTCCAAGTATTAATGCAATTCTTGCAGAAGTGCCGAAGTCAACTAATCAATCATTTTCGTTTCAAGCTCACGCCAAACACTCTCCAGGGACTGCATCAGATAACTCAGATGGTTCAGGGCGGCGACTACACGAACGGCCTCGGCGTTCACACGCAGTTGGTTTCAGGCCCGGACTTCAGTCGAATCGCCTCGTTCATGCCCGGTATAAAAGTACTGCTCCAGAGTGCTCTGCAGCTGGGCGTCTACATTACGTAAATCGCGATTGGTCGTTCGAAGTCGAAGGGACAGTGAGATTGCCAGATTCACGATAAAGTGGTTAAAAAATCAATTATATATACACATATATACGTATATGTATGTACAGCAGAGTACAGTTGAGCTTTTACACCGAGGATAATAATGTTTATCGAGCGTTTTTTTTCTCCTCAAAACATCGATATTCGCGTTTTACCGAACAATCGTTTTCTTGTTTCTCTCCGAAAGATCTTACGGCGCACAGGTTCGAGCTAGTTTGGATAAAGATTCCAATCTCACTAAAACGCAAAGAGATAGGCAATGCAGGAAGAAAATGGTAGAGAGAAGTAACGAATTGACCGATCCGATGATAATTGATCAACCGAGCTGACAAAAACTATGCCCCCCCCCCCCCCCCGCTGTTCACAATGTAGGATATCAGTAACAAAAACTTTTCTCTTCCAAAAGTAACGAATCGTTTTTTTCGAGAGGAGCCTTGGCTCGAGCGCAAGGGTATCAAGGTATAATGTAGTTATGTAAAGCCAAAGTAATTTTATAAAGTATAAATAAATTGTTTATTGAACGTCGCGAATGTATTTCTCGTTTTCCCCCGCCTTACTCTCTGATGTAGAAGCGAGTGGTCAGATTTTTATCGCTTGTACGGTGATGGAGAATTTCGATTCCTGGTAACTTTTATTCCCGAATTGTTGGGCGCGCTTGGGGAGGGATGTGCAGTCCACCGATGCAGATTTGAGGACACTGAGGCTTTTTTTTTGGCAGAAATGTCGTAGGAAAATTCAACTACGAAGTTTCCGTACGTTTGGCTATATCGTTGTTGAGAAAAAAAAAGTATTAAGATCTTGACAAGTTGGTAGTTTCTTATGGAGCGTCGGCGATCGAGCTGGAATTCTTAATAAGCGCGGTCAACGAGAGATATTAACTGCAGATAAATTCCTAATTATAGGATTTTCGCTCAAAAAAGGATGTAGCGGAAATTATCGATACTTCGATGTTGAACTCTTGGACATGTATGCGTCTAAAAAGTATTACAATTCTTTGAACTTCACTGATGAGATGCTCGAGCTCCCAACCCTTTCGCTCCGGGCGTTTGTTAAATTATAACTTTGCCCACCTTTTTTACGCAATATAATGTCATTTGGACGAGAAAAAATGTTATCAGTAATGCTGCAAGGTGTGATATTTCCTGGAGCAAGAATCTACGCAAAGCCCGACGTTGCATTATCATATTCTGTGTCCGAAGTCAACGGAAATGTTTTTTTAAAGAAAGTTTATGAGAAAATTCGCACCACAAAATTTTATTCCGGACTTACATGATCCATTTAAGGGGTTAGGCTACGGTGGCGTCTTAAAAATCAGAGTTATTTAACAAATGAATTTCAAAGGAATAAGTAGGATCATTGAAAAATTGTTTAGACATTTATTCGTATGTTTATTAGCAAAGTTGTGTAGCAAACTTCATTAAAAGAAACATCCATTATTAAAGAGTTTATAACATGTTTGGTGAAGGACCTTTGAACGTGAGGCGCTCGACGATGTACTTGATTTTGGCCACCCGGTTGATCTGAAACGAGACAATTTTTCCTTAAAATCGTTTTTCATACGAAAGGAAAAGTTGTCTTTAAAAAATTGTTTTTTATTAAAATAGCTAATATTTGCTAAGACTTGACAGAGCTTTTTTGGAACCGTGTTTCAATTAACCAAAAAAAATTGCATTTCTTGCGATTTTTCAACGATCACTGGCGTTATTGTTAATAACTAAGGAAAAGAATGTCAAGAAAAACGTCGGTCAAGACTAAACTACTATTACGCTAAATAAGTGTACCAAACTTCAAGCCAATCCGTCCATTAGATGTCGAGAAGTCGTGTGCACCGTTTTGCAACACAATTTCGAGAAAAAACACGTTTAAGGGGGAATATACCTTTGTGAGGGCAAAATCAAGGCTAATTGTTGACAATTTATTTAAGAAAAACAAAAGAGTTTTTTATACATTTAGTGCAAGTCTTACAGTAGAATTTCTTTTTTTTATTATTTTGAAACAAAACGGCGACGCAGTAGTCGAAGAAAGAAAACTCCTTTTTTTCATAGTCCTCTACGGACGTATTCGCACAGATAATTATTTTCAAGCTAGAACAAAAAATGAAAAATATTTTGAAAGTAGATATAAAAAACTAGTCCAGTAAGTAGGGGTTTTTCAAAATATTGATTTTAAAAAAAATGGCGTTATTTTTTTAAAACGGTCCAATATCGATCATAAAATTTTCAAATTTCAACTTATCGAAAAAATCGTACGTACTGGACTAGAAAATGTTGTCAAGAAGCTACAGTTAAAATATCAAGTCAATCGATTGAAAACTCGAGGCGCTACGCATACGGCCGTGTCTAAAAACATAGTTTTGAGAAAAACGCGTTTAAAACCATTTTGTTCCAAAATAATTTTTTTTTAATTCTTCTACTTTAAGACTTGTCCTAACATGTATAAGAAACCGAATTAAACAAAAGTTTGTTTTTCTTAAATAAATTGTCAAAAATAACCCTTGATTTTGCTCTCGCAGAGGACATTCCCCCTTAAAGTTAAGGTATATTCCCCCTTAAAGGTATAAGGTATATGCCCCTTAAAGTTGAAGGTATATTCCCCCTTAAAGTTTTTCTAACCGTTTTATCATTATAATCATACGTTTATCTTCTATGTTGGACCTTGCTCCTCAATTTGCTATGCCTCAAGCGACGAACGAGCGTTCGGCATTTTCACAGTAGCCCAACCACTTATCGCGTAACGTCAGAATGTTGTTCAAAATTCACAAGGTGACCGGCAGATAACGTTACTTCAGGCCAAACGCGTTTTCCGGAGCGAAAGGTTCAAAGAGCGAAGATTCCATAAAATCGATTTTGTTATTTATCGTGTAAAACATTTTATACGAAATATTCGAATTACATTAGCATAATTGTAGAACGTCCGTTAAACTCGAACACAAGTCGATGACGTGGTTACGGTGGCGCGCACATCATTTGCTCATCAAACTGTGCAGCAGCGCGGCTTTCTCGTTAACGATAAATCTCTGTACAAGTTCGTCGATCGGGTCGACGCCGTCGCGAGCCGCCTGACGTCTCATCACCTGCTTGACTTCCTCCCTCACTCCCTTGTCCGCACCTCGCGTCGTGATTCGACTTCCTGGCGAAAACGACGAAGTTATATCGGTTAAAGACACGAACACAGCGACGACGAGGCCCATACGTACTTTGCAAAACTTCGGAGCTCAGCGCTATTTCGAGCGAGACACCACCACCGTGCTCGGTCCACAAGTACGTCAGCTCCTCGAGAATGTCGATGCCGATGACGTAGGTCTGGAAGAGCGGATATCTGAAGACTTCCGTGTTGACGATTCTCTCGGTAATGATGGTCAAAATTTCGGCGCTTTGGGGCCAATCGATCTGCATCAAGACCAGAGCGTTGCCGACCGCCCAATCTCCCACGTCCCCCGACAACGCGAATTTCATCTAAACTCAAAGAGCAAGAGTGTTAGAGCTTAGACCATCGGAGCTTTTTCCAATAGCGGTATTGCGATATTTTCCAATGTCCATGCGGAAACCTTGATCGAAAACGTTAAAAGCTTGAACGTGAAGATGGAAGTTGTAGAAATCATAGTGTTTAACTAACGAGGAACATCACTTGAGTGTCCGTCGTCGATTTCGTTGAAACTTATATATGTAAGTAAAAGCATCGTAAAACATCGTTGAGGGATTTTCATAGCAAAAAAAAAAAAGGAAAAAGAAATTCAAGGAGTGGGAAAAAAGCATTGCATTCCAATGATGCAAATGTTAATCGCCTGGATTACCTTTATGACGTCGAGGAGCAAACGACAGCAGTACTGCAGAATGGGAAATCTCGCGAGTCGCAAATAGTGCAAATGTCTGACTCCAGGAACGGCCAGGCTGTTGGAGACTTTGCCACGATTCGGTGGCAAATTATTCGCCACCATAACGATGTAATCCAGCATACTCTGCGGCAAAAAGCAGAAAGCGAAGTTCGAACGAAATCTGCAGTCGAAAGTTTGCTTGCTCAGTCGTCTCTTCAATCATATCGAGGTGTACCTTGTAATCTTTTACGGCATAAAACGTACTGGCTATTCGTAGTTGGGTGATGAGGAGGCCGCCTTCGTGGCCGAAACGGTTCAACGCGTCTACGTGGAGGCCCTTGTAAACGGACACGTCGGTGCGAAAGGACTTGAGCCAATTGTCCAGGCGCATCTGTTGGCTCATCTTTGCGAATTCGCGTTGCGAGTAGTCCGTGCTGTGAAGCAAATCCCACAGTGAGACAGCCAGGGACAGGCCACTGCCGTTGTACTCGCCGTCGCTCGTCAATATCACACCAGCTGGTTCCTCGCGTTTCCGCTTCTTCAATTTTGGCTCTGAGTGCGGAAAATCATGGAGCCAATAACATTCGTCCAGGATCGAGGAATTTGGGGCATATACTGTCGGACTCTCTATACGGTGTTGAAGTTTGCATCGTTGGAACGCAACGAAAATTCTTTTTCGCATTCTATTTTCCATATTTCTGTTATTATGGAAGATCTTTTGAAGATTTATATTGTAGATCGCTAAAAAATGTCTCAAACAATAGTTGCAGGATTTTTGTCGGCAATATTTACCACAAGAAATATACGAAATTCGGAAATATCATATTTCGTTGCGTTCCAACGATGCACACTTCAACCTCATCACTTCGAGGTGCTGAAGCTTGCATCGTAGGACTACACCGAAAATTCTTCTTCTCATTGGCTTATTTTTATTACTATCCAAACCCTTTTTGTCCAAGTTTAGATTATGGAAACCTGATAAGAATTTTTTTAATGTTCCAGTGATTCCTGTAACCTAAATGGACCGAAAGAAATTTGGCATTACGAACAAAAAACTTGCGTTCCATCCCACCGATGCGCGCGCTATATCTACCTAGTCGAGTCAAAAAATTGCATTTTCCAAAAATATCTTGGCTCTCATATCCAAAAATAAATGACTTCTTTCGTAGATTTTGTATGCTCGTGTTCCAACTCGTCGCCACGTTGTTTGAAAAAATGATTTAAAAAATCGACGATCGTCAACGCCCCATATTTATTGTTAACTTGAATAACCCGTTTGGTATTCTGCCGGCGGCCGTTTTTCTTGTTTAAAATTTTTTTTTCCATAGACTCAATATATGTACCTTTGTGTTTAAAAAAATGCGTTCCTTTTTCACCAATTGTTGCCCAAAAAAAGATCGCAATTTGGTCATTTTTTTCCGGCCTTTAGGTAGATCCACTTCAATACGACGAAGGCTCTTTTTCGTATCGCTCAACGATGCAAACGCGTCTTACAGAAATGCTACGGGGATGTAAATTGGATACGTTCCGAGCCTGTAAAAGGTTTGGCTCGGATGCGTTTCCCCAGCGCAAGACGCGAGTCCTACCGTTCGTTGTCAACGGCGGCCCGCCGAAAGCTTCGACGAGGCAGTAGCCGACGTCACCGTTGCTGATCAACGCATTGTGGTCGTTCAGCACCCTCAGTAGGACAATAGCGCTGCAGATGAGCAGCTGTCTCGCCACGACTTCCTCGCCCAGTGCGCTCGCGTGGGCAGCCGCGTATTTATGGAGAGTCTCGCTGTAGAGGTCCTGATTCCAGGTGGACGCGAACAAAGAACTGAGCTCCCATCCGAGCTTCGTTCCCATGGATTCTACCACTTCGAAGAGTCTCTCCCAGGGCTGAGGTATTTGAAAGTCCGGCGGTTGTTGGATGTAAGCCAAATAGAATTCAACCGCTTTGCAGAGCAACCTGAGAGCCAGCCGGGGATTGAGCTCGACCGGAGCAGAGCCGAGGAGCGGCAAAGCGTCGCACGTCAACAATCTTCTGAAGTCGTTTATCGTCTGGCCCGGATGACTGTGCTTCTCCGCAGCCAGCAGGGTCTCCACCAGACGCGGCTGAAATTCCGTCTCCTTTATTTGGGAAAACCGTCGATAGGATACAATTTAAAAAAAGCGTACCCCATGCGTCGCGACTGTTTGAGGAAAACGCCTGAGCAGCAGGAGCAACAGTTTGCAATGTTCCATGGTGTCCGCGCTGTGATCGGCCATCGTCACCAACAGCCGGTGCTGGAGATCCTGCGGTATGTGCTGGAACATCTGGCACAGCATGTCTGAGTCTGGATCCGTTTTGTCAGAGCGCAGGCAAGCCGTCACCGCTTCTATTTCAGCCCAGATCTCCTGGTCCTCGGGAAAATTCTGAAATCTGGTAATGCCTTTGGGTCATTCGGAATACTCTAGTCGCATAGTACGGCGTATCCTAAGCTTACATCTCGCCGAAGCATTTGGCCGCCTCTTTGACGTTCTTGGAGAGTTTTTCTATACGGTAGGCCTCGATCTGTCGCAGGAAGATTTCGTTAGCATTGGGTAATTCATCTTAAGTGGTTCAGGCGGGTTTGGGCTCTTTCGTTTTTTTTTCGTGCTTGGGGAGAAGTGCGGACAAACGAAAAGGTTGCCGGTTGTGTGGGTTTATCCGGAATGATTAACCTGAACTTTGGCGCTGTGAGGAAACAACGATCGGGCTGTTATGAGCCATGACTTCGCGGCGTAAATGTCCGTCGGTAAAGCCTCCTTGGCCCTCAGCAATAAATAATCTTCCTTGGATAATTGATTGTCCGACAAATTTGACTCGTTGTCCAACATAACTTCTCCACAGAGTCAAAACGGGACGTTTGTTGTTCTCGACACATTCGAATAACCCCGACCCCGAAACGGAAACCAACAACATGGGCTAGGTTATGTACTGATAGAAACCGGGCGATGGGAGCGACCCTAGCGGAGGAAGTCGGCACTTTACGATTCTACACTTTCTTGGACAATTCTGCCGCTTTTGCCGCAGGTTGGACACCCTGACATTTTATACTTTATGCAGCGCCGAACCAATCAGCTGGTCACCTGCTGGAGCCGCTGGAATCGCTGGAAGCACTGTCGGAGCTCTGCAGGAAAACTTTCCGTATAAACAAAGATTCGCGTCCACTTTGATATACGATTTTTTTTTGTATCGTGCTCCGTCGACACAATAGCGAAAAATAAGAGAATTAGCAAAGAAGGAACTAGATAACGTCAAAGTAAATCGGTCTAAATATTACACGAAAAGGTAGAATCGTTTTTTTGCACTTTATGCGAATAATTAGCGAGCAGTTTACGACTCCGGAAGAGGCTTACATCAATGAAGTAGAGAAAATGGATGTTACGGAGCCCAAGCTAGTCTGGGTGGAAGGAAGATGCTACAGATTCTTCGACAGCGATGCCTGGTCGGCAAAGGATCACGCTTCTACCCCCTACGTGGAAGATTCGAATCCAGACGAATTTTGTGATCTGAATGAGGACACCTGCCCCGTGGACATTGACATAACTTCCATAGATAGAGGCAGATACATGCATTCTTTCTACGTACCCAGGTATGCAATGTTGCGTCTCAGACCATCTTAAGGGGTGGTTTCAAAGTTTATTTTATAAAAGGGTTAAACGTTTCTGAAAATTTACAATTCGTTTCCCAATTGTACACAAAAGGTCGCAAACAATTTTTCGAGGTTTTATCAATACGAAATGGCGGCAGGGTAGGATAAATTTTTTTCAATTTTGAGGATCATACCTGGAGCGAAATGTGGAAGTGTTTCTGGAAATCAAGTCAAAACTACTACCTGACATATGGAAATATAAAACAGGACTGAAGGACCAAGGAATTTGATGAGTTGTTCTCTTTTTGGTGTGATTGTGTAAAAAGGAAAATATGTAAAAATCAAAGTTTGTAAAAATATTGCGAAAATCGACATTTGTAAATATGTTAAAATCTAATTCTGCGAAAATGAAAAGTTCACATTTTGTAAAAATATAAAAATCGAATTTTGTAATCATGTTGCAAAAATCAAATTTTGTAATCTCTTTGCAAAAATCAAATTTTGTAATCATGTTGCAAAAATCTAATTTTGTTAGAATGTTGTGAATATCAAAATTTGTAAAAAAAAAAGTTGGTAAAATCCCCCTTAATTCCCCCTTAAGATGCTCAACGATATACAAAAAAACAGGGTGAGTGACACGAGTAGTTTTCTTACGATTGGTTGCCCCCATTTTTATCATTTTTTCAAAAAGTGCCTCCAGCCCCTCGAAGACACTCATATGAATCGGGGCATCCAAACATTTCACGCGTTGAAATTTGCATCGTTCGAATACAACGAAACACTTTTCGTTAAATTCATTTCCCCATTTTCTTCTGTCAAGTTTGGGCTCCAGATTTCTTTTAAAGGTCTTGAAAAATCGTTTGAGTTTTTTTCGGAGTCCAACCTTGCCAAAAAACCCAAACAAACTTCAATATCACATTTCGCATTTTTTGCAGCGCCTTCTTCAGATTCCTCATAGGGCCGAACGGGGCGCAGCGCAGGAGACTGGAAGCGGACACAAAAACATCGATCAACATACCGAGGATGGGGCAAAAGGGCAATATAAGTGAGGCAAAGATTTCCCGATTGAGAGGCTATATTTACCTAGCGGCCCGTAAAAAATCGTGAAAAAGGAATGCATTGTTTTTTAAACACAAAATATATTAAGAGTCTTTAAAAAAAAGTCACCAAGAAGTACAGAAGACAACAAAAACCATGCCCTCGGGAAATATAGCCAAAAGGTGATACTACGAAACAAAAATATTTGTGGAAAATGCAATTTTTTGACGCGCCTGGGTAGACGTGGCCCGTTGAATTTAGTTCGTCGTGCGGATTCGCGACTGCATCGTGATTACTTTCAGTTATAACCGGATCGGACCGAACCGCCGTTCTGTCGGCCAGGCATAGAATAGATTTGCTGGTCGAGAGTTCCAGGAAGAAATTAAGGCCCACGCATTTTCTCGCCATACCGATGGTCGACGGGAGCATCGCCGCGAATTACGAGAAATTCAAGAGTATCGTGCTCGAAGAAACGGCGAAAGGTGCCCGCGGCGTTTGCGAGGGAATCTTCCAGAAGGCTCAACAGATGCACCTGACTCTGGGGATGCTCGTGTTGTTGGACGACGAAGAGCAAACGGCTGTCCAAACACTCGAGGAGTGCAGAGAGAAGATAATTAAGTAAACGCCCTTAAGAGCGGAAAACGACGTCTCATCGATAATGACTATGAGTACGATCAACGAAACTTTCATATTCTTTTCAGACCGATCCTCCAACAGGCCGGACCTGTGAGAATAAAAGTACAGGGTCTCGATTGCATGAACGACGATCCCTCCGATGTCCAAGTCGTATATGCCAAGGTATCCTCCGACGGAGATACGTTGCAAGAACTGGCGGACAAGACGGTCGATTTTTTTGTACAGAAAGGTAGTACACTGTCTTTTTATGAGGACTAAGCGTTTTCCCGATGAATCTTGAGGAGGTTGGAGGGGTCCAGTTGAGTAAAATTACGGTTCATGGATTTTTATTCCCCCCAACGAACCTCACAAAAATGCATACGAGGTATAAATGTATTCTGTACAAAGTGCAAAGTTAATCTAAAAATGAACTTCGTTAACCGTTATTACGCTACTCAAAAATTCAACTTCTTTAATCGTTAAAGCGTTAGTTACTTGAAAATTCAATGCAAGTTATCCGTTAAAGTTAACAATCTATATGAGATTTGAAGCAATTATTATTATGTTTTACATAACACTTATTCAAAAAATTAACCAATGAAATAAGGATTTTATAGGCAGATTAATAAAAAAAAATACGTTTTTATAACCGCACGGGTCTAGTAGGGTAGGCTAGGTAAGAAAGGTAAAGAAAAAAACTAAGAGGGTGATAGACGAGGCGGTATCTAACCGCACTGGACGAATTTAGGTTCGAAAGTGTGTCGTTCTCTCGAACGCCGTTCAATATTTAACGGAAGTTTATAAGATTGTTCATAGTTTTATTTAATTAAAAAATTAAGTATTATGTTAACTTCCTTGATTAACGGATTAACGTTTTTCCGACTAGCTTCGATTCTGTAGATGCAAATTTTTCATATAATATATAATTCAAGGGCGAAATTATGCATTTTATATTTTTACTACGTAAATAAAAGAAACTTTTGTGTTGCTACCGACTTGAACTGCGTCAGCGGATGTTTTATAAAATGCAGAATTAAAGGTTGAGTCATTTATAATTATGCCTATTTATATTTATGTCACGAGATTATTCATTATTACCATAAATTAATATTACGCATTGCTGAAATACGGCAACTTCGCGGACATTGTTTATGATGGTTTATGATGAGCAAGATGGGGTTTTTTTTCTAAATGTTTACCAATGTTTAGTTTGCGTTAATCTGTGTTAGAAATGATGTATCTTTGTGCTAAATAGCAAAAAAAATACATCACCCGTAGTGTCAACGTCTTGCGCATCTAACCGCACGTTAAATTACATTAAACTATTGTTTATCTTCGGTGTTTTATGAAGAAAAAAATTCAAAAAATTCTTCAAGATTCAGCATAGTTTAGACAATAATATATACTTTTTCGAAATTCAAACTTGAATTATGACTAACGCTCCATCCTCCTTAAGGGACACTGATTTTCCGTCCGACGTATCTACGTCGTACGAAGATCCAACGTCAAAATTCCCGGAAGTTTCGCTCCATCGTTTTCCAGTTTGAAAATTTTTTACTTTTCTAGGCTTGATGAAGAGAGAGCGTGACAGAGTCAAGATCCATCTGACGGTGATGAACTCAGCGTTCCTGCTTGATCACGACTCCCAAAAGCATCAACGAGCGGAACATTTTGACGCCTCCGAAATTCTGAAGGTACGCGCTGTATAAAAATCTCACCATTCGCTTACCACGAAAATTCTTTTCTTGTCCCTTAAATCCGCCGTGTCGATAAATGCGTGGAAAATTATTTCAGTTGCACGAGGATTTCTTTTTCGGCGATCTAATGTTGAACACGATGCAGCTGTGTCGTCGAGGAGAAAAAGCCGAGGACGGTTATTATGTTGTGACCTCCGCGATCGACTTGCGGGGATAAAGATACAAATGAAAATAGAAGGAATATGAAAACTGAAAAATCAACTGTGACGAAAGAGTACTCCATATACCACTCAGTTTTGGCAAAAAGTGAATTATATATATATATTATTTTTCTGTAGAAAACGGAGTCTAAATCAAGAGCAAAACAGGATAAAAGTAAGAAGTGTCGAGCATCTCATAAGCGAATGTTAAAGGATACCGATGTCTTTAGATGTACATACGCCCAATGAAAATTTTGCTTTGAGAAAAATATATCAAAATTAAATGTTCCAAAAACGAGTACATGAAACTAGCGGAAAGTTCGAAGTCGTTTATTGTCCCCACAAGCGCGAGAGAGGATAGAGCATTTGCAAATTCTCAGTGTCCTTTAAATTGGTTGATATTTCGAAAAAAAAGAGAAGGATAACCTTCCGCTCTGGGGGCGTCTATAAATTACGTAACGCAATTGGGGAGGGGGGGGTTCGGCTTGGCGTTACGGTCTACGTACGTGGGGGGGGGGGGGGGGGGGTCGAGGTTTGCGTTACGTCACGATTTTAGAACTGTCAGAAATATCAACATTTCTGAATGTTTAAGTTTTTTAATTTTAAACTCATACTTCAGCATAGATGAAGTGCAAGCTCTTATTATTTTGAGAAATATAATGAAGATGAAGAACCGTCGTATCCCCGCAACTCGATACTTTAATGTAAGTATCAATATTCTAGAAAAAAAACATAACTTTATATCAAGAAAAACGGAACGAAAACTTTGATCGCGATTTTCTCGAAACTACGTGTTTCGACCTTGTCTCAGCGAATCCTCAAAAACTTATTAACCGATATTCAATTTTTTTAAAACATTTTTCTAATCGCAGTACCTAAGGCTGTACGTAGCCGACTTTTTAAACTTTGATCATTACTATTTTTAAAGATTGCTTGAGTACACAAAAGGGCCTTGAAGATAGAATAAAAATGTCCAAACTGTCGGCATTCTGTAAAAAAATATCAAAATAAAAAAAGGCTACCTAAAGGCTAAAAAAAAGGCAGAGAGTTTTTTTCGTCGCCAAATCAGAGTTAACTTTTTCTAATTCATAATGATTGGCATAAAACTAGATGAATATATACCTCATAAAATGAGTATAAATCCGATCCTTTCATAATTAGTTATTTCTTTGAAAAAAAAACGCAATTATTGACGACAAAGCACGCGTTAGGTAACGGAATAGGGGGGGGGGGGCGTTCAGGTCAGGCGTTACGGTTCTGTTGCGGGGGTGGGGGGAGTTGGGAAACTGCGTTACGTAATTTATGGACGCACCCTCTGTTGAACGCCAAACAACGTCGTTCTCTTTGTTCAAAATGTGCCTCGTTTGGGAGAAAACTTGGCCGTAGTGTTTTTACCAAACGGACGTGTGACCCATGTCCTCAGGGGAATGTATAAGATCAACATAACCTCACAAACTTTCCAACCCGGTTTTCTCATAGATGGTTAAGTTTTTTCACGAAAAACAAAGCATCAGGCTCTGAAGAAGTCACTAACGAAGAGCTTGACGATTTTCTTTCGTCCTAAATATTATTCAGTTCTGAGAAAAGAATTTGAAAATTTCAGCTATTTTTCGCATGTACGTGGTACATATGCTTCGCCTCAAATCATCTTTTCATTGTGGAGTGGCGATCATACACGTCAGCGCAGTGCAGCCAGATCGCGCGCAAAAGTTACCCCCTCTCTATGCCCTTGCGCGCCCATCACACAGTCATAGTAGCGCGTGTCCGTGAGCGAGCAACGCTCGGACATCTTCGGAAAGAGCCGAGTACGGTCGAACTGTCCCGACCGCGCCTTCGGCAGCTACACCAGCCCATGGACACGTTGAGCACGTCATGTGCGGCCAAGCCGAACGAAGGCTTCGAGGGACAAAGCAATCTGAGCACGGCCCGCGCGTGACGTCACGCGACGGCACGCGCGAGGCTTTTAGATAATTTCAATGCTTATTTAGCTCTTGATTCTCTACGTTATTGATGTATACAAAAAAATGTATCGCGTACTCTGAACGCTTATTTTTTTAGTGTAAACGTTAATTTAAATATAATAATAAATCTAAATTACAAATTATTTATCTTCTAAAAAATTGTTTACGCTTTACTCACACCCGTCCTTATGCCAAATAAATTTTAATTCATAAAAGTAAGCAGAAATATATTTATATTCGTATTATTATATTTATTCTCATATACTTTCATCAAGCGATAAAGTATTATCCCCAAAAACAATCATCCATCCGACCGCGAATTGTAAGTACCAGAAAGTGAACATACATTAACACAAAAAATTAAAGGAGCAAGAAAAGTTGAACTTCGTCAAAAGTGGTCGTACAAAAAAAAAAGGATTTTAAAGCTTCAAGTTTCTAGTTTTAGTTCCGACAATGATTTTTTTTTTTGAGAATCAATGATTGCGCGGTCCGAAGAAATATCACGGCAAAAAAAATGTTGCAAATTTTTACGTTTTTCAAAGTTCTGCACGTGTTTTGGAGATTTTTTTCTGACTTGACCAATATCAAGGTCATTGAGTCCATTCAATTCACTTCAATTTGCTTTTTTTTCTCCCTACGACCATTTTTCGCTGAGATATCTCAGGAACTAATGGTCGTACGGGAATTCGATCGGTAGTTTTGGAAACGTGAATACTCTACAAGCTCCGATTATTATTGTAGTGAAACTTTTATTTTTTATTTTGGCCTTTAGTTTTAGAAAAGTACAAAAAAACGATGTCTTCTTGGTTTTTATGAAAACGACCGCTACTTTGCAAATATTGCGATAAAGACTAATGTTTATGGACGGTCATTCAGCTCAATATGTCCCCAAGAGCCATGCAAAATTCCAAGTTCATCCGATTATCGGTCTTTCTTGCCCGATTAACCAAAATTTGAAAAAAAATTAAAGGAGCTCGTTTCCTCCTTTTCAGACATCATTTCATGACATCTCCTTTTCAGACATCATTTTCGTACAATTGGGTATTAAGTACGCATTAAATGTTGGACAAAAACCGTGAAAATCATATTGACTAAAAATTTTCGAAAAAAAATTTTTTTAATAAAAAAAAATATTGAAATTTTTTTTTTTAAATGTTGAAATTTTTTTTAAATCAACATTGTACCGCCAGCATTAGAATTACCCAAAGCATACCACGGGGAGGTACGCTTTGGGTAATTCTACGTACGCTTTGGGTAATTCTAATGCTGGCGGTACAATGTTCAATCGAAAAAAAATGTCAACATTTAAAAAATTTTTTAAATCGAAATAGATTTTTTTATAAACAAAAAAATTTCAACATTTTTGTTATTAAAAAAAAAAATCGAAAATTTTTAGTCAATATGACTTTCAGGGTTCTTTTCCAACATTTAATGCGTACTCAATACCCAATTGTACGAAAAGTAGTGAAAAGTTGTTTTTCCTCTTAATAATCATGAAATGTCTGAGAAGGAGGAAACTTGTTCCTTTAATTTTTTTTCATATTTTGGTCAATCGGGCAAGAAAGACCGGTGAACGGATCAATTTGGAATTTTGCATAGCTCTTGGGGACATATTGAGCCGAATGACCGTCCATAAACATTAGTGTTTATCGCAATATTTGCAAAGTAGCGGTGGATTTTATAAAAACCAAGAAAACATCGTTTTTTTTGTACTTTTTTAAAACTGATGGCAAGGATAATTTTTTTTTAACCTACAATAATAATCAGAGCTTGTAGAGTACGTTTCCAAAATTGCCGGTCGAATTCCCGTACGACCATTAGTTCCCGAGATATCGATGACTGAAGACAAAAGGACGTTTTTTCATTCAGAGGCCGATATCTCAGCGAAAAATGGCCGTAAGGAGATTTAAAAAAATCAATTTGAACTGATTTGAATGGGCTCAATGACCTTGATATTGGTCAAGTCCGAAAAAAATCTCCAAAACACGTGCAGAACTTTGAAAAACGTAAAAATTTGCAAAATTTTTTTTGCCGTGATATTTCTCCCAACCGCTCAATCAGTGATTCTCAAAAAAAAATCATTGTCGGAACTAAAACTAGAAACTTGAAGCTTTAACATCCTTTTTTTTTTTGTACGACCACTTTTGACGAAGTTCAACTTTTCTTGCTCCTTCAATTTTTTGTGTCAATGTATGTTCACTTTCTGGTACTTACGATTCGCGGTCGGATGGATGGTTGTTTTTGGGGATAATACTTTATCGCTTGATGAAAGTATATGAGAATGAATATAATAATACGAAGACAAATATATTTCCGCTTACTTTTATGGATTACAATTTATTTGGGATAGGGTCAGGTGTGAGTAAAGCGCAAACATTTTGCTAGAAGATAAATAAGTTGCATTTTAGATTTATTATATTTAAATGAACGTAAAAACTAATAAAATAAGCGGTCAGAGTGCGCGATAAATTTTTCGGTACTAAAAGATAACTAATTAAAATAAATATGATAACTAATAAAAATAACTAATCAAATAGAAATTAATAGTAACCATGATTTAAAAAAAAAAAAACGCTGAGCGTGAGGAACGATCCTGCGCCCCTACGGTCCGAAGCCAGGAACGCTACAAACGGGGCCATCCTATCGCTTGTGTTAAAGATGCACTTTCCGGCACTTACGATTGGCGGCCGGATGGACGATTGACTTGTTTTTCGAGATAATACTTTATCGCTTGATGAAAGTATGAGAATTAATATAATAATACGAATATAAATATATTTTCACTTACTTTTCTGAATTATAATTATTTGGCATAAGGACGGGTGTGAGTAAAGCGTGAACAATTTTTTAGAAGATAAATAAGTTGTAATTTAGATTTATTATTATATTTAAATTAACGTATAAACTAAAAAAATAAGCGTTCACAGTGCGCGATACATTTTTTTGTATACATTAATAACGCAGAGAATCAAGAGCTAAATAAGCATTGAAATCATCTAAAAGCCTCGCGCGTGCCGTTGCGTGACATCACGCGCGGGCCGTGCTCAGATTGCTTTTTCCCTCGAAGCCTTCGTTCGGCTTGGCCGCACATGACGTGCTCAGCGTATCTATGTGTTGGTGTAGCTGCCGAAGGCGCGGTCGGGACAGTTCGACCGCACTCGGCTCTTTCCGAAGTATCCGAGCGTCGCTCGCTCACGGACACGCGCTACTATGATTGGGCCATGGGCGCGCAAGGGTCTAGAGAGGGGGTAACTTTTGCGCGCGATCTGGCTGCACTGTATAGGTATAGCCAGAGTCGAGCCCGTCAGCTATAGATATAGTAGGAGCACGGTAAAGAAAAGTAGCACTGTGTTTCTATCGTCCAAGGTCGACGAAAATCCGCACAAAGCGGGGAGCGCGATAACATATATAGGTATAGCCAGAGTCGAGCCCGACCGCTATAGATATACTAGAAGCGCGGTGGACAAGAGCAGCAACGGTTTCGATTGCTCTAGCTCGACGAAGATCCGCACAAAGGGGTCGTCCATTAATCAGGTGCGGCTCAAATTGGGGGGGGGGGGGGGTTCGGATAATATCACGATTGATCACACTGGGGAGAGGGATTGTTGGGACAATCACGTATATTTTTTTTGGTAACTGCGCGGACAATGCCATTGAAATATACTGAAAACATATATTATTTCGTTTTTCACAATAAAATACCGTACTCTCTATAGCTTGTGGCTGACATTTCGTAACAAAAAAAATACACGTGATGTTGCAGGCGGGGGGGTTCAAAAAGTGGCCTAAAAAACCTCACGTGATTAATGGACTACCCCAAAGCGTAGAGCGTGATAACATATATAGGTATAGCCAGAGTCGAGCCTGTCCGCTATAGATATACTAGAAGCGCGGTGAAGAAAAGCCGCAACGGTTACGATCGCCCTAGCTCGACGAAAATCCGCACAAAGCGGAGAGCGCGATAATATATATAGGTATAGCCAGAGTCGAGCCCGTCAGCTATAGATATAGTAGGAGCGCGGTAAAGAAAAGTAGCACTGTGTTTCTATCGTCCAAGGTCGACGAAAATCCGCACAAGGCGGAGAGCGCGATAACATATATAGGTATAGCCAGAGTTGAGACCGTCAGCTATAGATATAGTAGGAGCGCGGTAAAGAAAAGTAGCACTGTATTTCTATCGTCCAAGGTCGACGAAAATCCGCACAAAGCGGGGAGCGCGATAACATATATAGGTATAGCCAGAGTCGAGCCCGACCGCTACAGATATACTAGAAGCGCGGTGGACAAGAGCAGCACCGGTTTCGATCGCTCTAGCTCGACGAAGATCCGCACAAAGGGGTCGTCCATTAATCAGGTGCGGCTCAAATTAGGGGGGGGGGGTGGTTTCGGATAACATTACGATTGATCACACTGGGGAGGGGGATTGTTGGGACAATCACGTATATTTTTTTTGGTAACTGCGCGGACAATGCCATTGAAATATACTGAAAACATACATTACTTCGTTTTTCACAATAAAATACCGTACTCTCTATAGCTTGTGGCTGACATTACGTAACAAAAAAAATACACGCGATGTTGCTGGCGCGGGGTGGGGGGGAGTACCCTAGAACCTCACCACATATCACCATAGGGTGGGGGGTTCAAAAAGTGGCCTAAAAAACCTCACGTGATTAATGGACGACCCCAAAGCGTAGAGCGTGATAACATATATAGGTATAGCCAGAGTCGAGCCTGTCCGCTATAGATATACTAGAAGCGCGGTGAAGAAATGCCGCAACGGTTACGATCGCCCTAGCTCAACGAAAATCCGCACAAAGCGGAGAGCGCGATAATATATATAGGTATAGCCAGAGTTGAGACTGTCAGCTATAGATATAGTAGGAGCGCGGTAAAGAAAAGTAGCACTGTGTTTCTATCGTCCAAGGTCGACGAAAATCCGCACAAAGCGGAGAGCGCGATAACATATATAGGTATAGCCAGATTCGAGCCCGACCGCTATAGATATACTAGAAGCGCGGTGGACAAGAGCAGCACCGGTTTCGATCGCTCTAGCTCGACGAAGATCCGCACAAAGGGGTCGTCCATTAATCAGGTGCGGCTCAAATTGGGGGGGGGGTTTGGATAACATCACGATTGATTACACTGGGGGGGGGGGGAGATTGATGGGACATATCACGTATATTTTTTTGGTAACTGCGCGGACAATGCCATTGAAACATACTGAAAGCATATATTACTTCATTTTTCACATTACAATACCGTACTCTCTATAGCTTGTGGCTGACATTTCGTAACAAAAACAATACACGCGATGTTGCTGGCGCGGGGTGGGGGGGAGTACCCTAGAACCTCACCACATATCACCATAGGGTGGGGGTTCAAAAAGTGGCCTAAAAAACCTCACGTGATTAATGGACGACCCCAAAGCGTAGAGCGTCAGCGTTTGCATGCGGGATGGAATTGAGGGGTTAATCTACTGTGAAAATGACGAGCGGTCGTTCGTCGCTTGAGGCAACTCAAGTTGAAGAGGAAGATTCAACATAAAAGTCGTTTTTCTCGAAACTAAGTTTTTCAAAACGGTGTAACTACACGATCTCTCGACATCTAACGAACGGATTGACTTGACATTCGGTACACTTATTTAGTGCAATAGTATCTTGGCGATGGTTTTTTTATTGACATATTTTTTCATTAGTTATTAATAATAATGGCAATAATGTCAATTTTTCTCGAAAAATCGAGAAAAAAAACTCATTTTCACCTTAAAAGCGATACCGCATAAAGCTCCGTCAAGTCAGCCAATATTATCTATTTTAAGAAAAAGCTTTTTCATTTTAGATCAATCGCGTGGCCAAAATCAAGTACACCGTCGCGCCCCTCAGGTCCAAAAATCTTTTACGAGATGGTTTACAACTTCTTTAATTATTTTTAAAAAATTATGAAATTTGGTACACAACTTTGTTAATGTACATGTAAATAAATGTCCAAACGATTTTTCGATCTTATAGATTCGAAATTAATTTTTATAAACCCTGATCTTCGGCTTGTCACGGGAGCCTAACGCCTTTAAAATAAAGTGGGCGTGGCCTCCAGCTCTACGCTACGCGCGACAGTGACCGGAAGCACGTGGTCCGCGAGCGGGGTGTATCGATCAGTGGACCGTAGCGCCATTCCTCACTGCGGAAAGCTCGTACTGCTCGGTCGGTAGCTATCTCTTGTTTTCGTTTCGCAGTCGAACTGGCTCGGTCGGTATTTTACACCATGAAAACATCCAAAATGCCATGTATACGTATATATACACATTCGTGTTTGTATATATGCCTATATACTCGGCAGGGATCGATCACTCCGTTTCTCGGGTGAACGTCGGCTGCACGGAGCAACGCGTTCTTTTCCGGTTATGTGTTTTTGCGTAATGCATTGACTCGTTTTCGAACATAACCGCGTTGAATAATAACTTTCCCGACAAAATAAAGCAATCCAATGAAAACGGCCTTCACTTATTTTCCATTCTTCGAAAAGTCCAACCACCTCCAGTAAATAAAACACGTAACAACTGTATCGGCAAGTTTCTCGCACAGTCGCAGAAAGCGCGCTTACTTTTATTACTCATGTTATTCTAAATTGTTTTTCGTTCTTTCCGCGTGTGCGTGTGTCGCTCTCCCGTTCTTCGTACTTTTTCGCTGGTCGACGGTGGAAAAAGTGAGTGCGTGCGAATACGTGCCGCCGATAGAGACAAGAGTGTCGAATGTACGCGAGTACAATGGTCGATTGCGTTGCGTCGCAAGGATAAGACCCGCGAAGATATCGCAAGTGTAGAATACGCGAAGTAATCGCTATCCTTGTGCGCTCGTGGGTGTGTGTGTGTTTGCCTGTGTGTGCGCGAGTGTTTTTCGTACGACCGTGAGAAACAAAGGAAAAATGTTGGAAAAGTTGGTGAAACTTTTGTACGCGAGAAGTGCGTGCACGTCGATTACAAACGTTAGAACTAAGTGCGCGCTTATTGACAATGGATTGTGATCTTTGTTTACGACTCCATTCATTATTCTTTATCCCCGATCTCCTTCCTCGACAACTTCCTTATCTCAAGAACGCCCGAGTCACAGCCAAGAGTAACAAAAAAGTCCATTTTTCCACGTCAATTCAGTCACAACTCGTCGATTCGTCAGAAAGATACAGATACAAAAAGAACGTCGCGAATATCGCACTGGTCAGGGGGCGGGGACCCGAGAGATTTCGGCTTTTGTTGTTTTTCGTTTTTTGTGCATTTCTCATCAGGCGGCGATCGGTGGAATGGCAGCAGCCTTGAAGAAAAATCATTCACGCAGACGTCTAGCAGCGCTAACGTTCCTCTCCAATATATCCTTGGACGGAAGTCACCGCGACACCAATTTGGCCCTTCTGTCGCGCAACGGAGTGATACACAAGCGCACTCAGAGCGAGTGCAATCCCGTCTACAAGGAGGAGGACGCCGCCGACGCCGACACATCCGCCGACGAGGCCGTCGATGCTCTGCCTGAGGAGAACAATGCCACGGTCAGATCCAACTACGCCCAGACCGTTCAACGAACCGTCGAACATCATTCCGTTAGCTCGGACTCCGATGGCGTCGCCACACCGGCCAAACTTTCCGCCTTTCTCGATCAGGAGAGAACGCAGAATCCGTTTTCGTCCACCTTACACGGAAGCTTCAGAGAACGGTAATGAAAAGGGCCGCTGAGATTTTTGATCGGCTGAGGCACTGGCGGAGAAAGAGAACTTACTTTTTTTTCTATTGAGACAATGGTTTGGTTTTAACGGCTGCGGTTTGCAAATGTCTGTTGTAGATGTAAGTGTTGTGTGGCGTGATACCAGAAAAGTTACAAAGATTTTACTGAATATTAGAATTATGCTTTTTTTTATTTTATGGGGAGAGATGCTTTTAGACGGGGAAAGAATGGCTGATTTTCATGACGTTTTTTTAAAGGAGAGATATCTTCACCATTTTTGAGACTTAGAGTGTTTTATCACTACTTTTCAATGAGATTACAGGTTGCATCGTTGGGGTGCATAGAATCTTAATATTTCTGAATTCCTTCAATTTCTTTTGGCATATTTTGGGTACGAAAATCCTTCAACCATTTTCAAAGATATTTATTTAGCGATCCACAATATAAATCTACACGAAAAATCTTCTAGAATAATAAAAAATTAAGAAAATAAAATGTAAAAAAGAACTTCTGTTGCGTTCCAATGATGCAAACTTCAACACCATACTTTTGACCGTTACATGCTATTTTTTTGTTATTAACCCTCCGCGTTCGCTCTGGGTCAGTGAAGAAAAGAGCAAACAATTTTTTTCGGACTTTTGCACCCAGATAACTGTTAACAGCGTAAAAAACAATAACGTTTGGACCATAATAAATATTGATTCGCATCCTACGAACATTGAACAGTAGCCGGGAGTGTGTTTAAATTTTTTGAAGCATTTTAACCCGTTGAAAAATGTATGCTAATTGCAGTGCTACCACGGAGGGCTAATCTTTAAAAATGGCGCCGGTGTGTGGTAGGGTTAATCTGAAGAAAAACCAACACAGATTTTTCTTTCATTAACACTCATACGCAGAATACGAACCACGAAATAGGGAGAAATTTTGAAAATCGATCAAACGGGACGCATTGAAACGAAAAGATTGAATTTTCCGAAAAAAATTGCTACATTTTGCAATAAAAAATACTTTTTTTCATGTTCAAAAATACTTAGGGTCATTTTTTAGACAATAAGGTTAGAAAGATTTATACAAAATTTCATCAGAATTGGTCGATTAGGTTTTTGGTTATACATCACACTAGTTTTGAAAATGCAGCTGGAAGACTGCCATTCTTAAAGATTAATCAGGAAAATACCATGTAACAGGAAAAAGTTTATATATATATACCCTAACCCTAAAACATACCCTAAGTCTCAAAAATTGTCAAGAAATCTTTCCTTTCCATAAAGTCATGAAAATCAGCAAATTTTTTTCTCACCCAAAGGCCTCAAGGGGTTAGGCTATTGTGAGAAACAAAAAATCAGGGTTATTGAAAAACGTAAGGAGCTCAACAGTGTAATAAATCTTGGCTGCCCGGTTGATCCGAAACAAAAAAAAACGAGGTTTTTCTTAAAATAGATAATATTGGGTAAGACTTGACCGAGCATTTCTTGTTATCGTCTTTTAATCACGATTTCTTTTTTCGTTCTTTCGAGGCAAAATGACATCATTATTGTTGATAAGAAAAAGGAAAGTTGAGAAGAAAAACGTCGGTCAAGACTAAGCTACTGTTGGACCTTCCTCTTCAATTTAAGCTGCCTCAAGCGACGAAAGAGTGTCATTTCCATAGTACTCTAACCCTTCAAAGAAACGCAATTTTTTCGAATGATCAAGAATGTAGGCTAGATGCCCAGCAAAAGTAGTCGAAATTTGCAATTCTCGTATGTATGTCCCAGATTCAACGTAAAGTCAATCGTAAAACGACGTTAAAGTTTGATGATATCGACATTTGCATCGTTGTAATGCAACGAAGCGCTTTTTTCCTTATTTCGATTTTTTTTTCGCATATCGAGGCTACAATAAACTTTCTTTTTTAAGATCCTCACTAGAGTCGTACAAACAAACTCTATCAAACACATTTTGGATAACAGTAAAACTTGAGAAAGTGAAAATGAAAAAGAATTTTCGCTGCGTTACAACGATGCAAACTTCAACAGTACTAAGTTTGCATAGTCGGAACCCAACGAAAGCTTATTATTTTATATGGCTCAAATTTTTTTTGGTAATTTGTGCTCGAAAAGTCGCTTAACGCTTCTATGTATTCTTATCAGAAATTTATGACCTCAATTTGCAAAAAAACAAAAAGAGAAGAAAAATAAATAAATATCGCTGCATTCCGACAATGCAAACTTCGACCTAAATTTCTAGTCGATGGTGTTTCTCTTTAATCATCGTTTCGCCTGTATTTGTTGATAATTAATATTAAATTACATATTTTCATTGTATTCCAACGATGCAAACTTCAATACGATATTTCTTTCGTATCCGAGAGTCACACATCCTTCCGTGAGACGTCGTTGAAGTTTGCATCGTCGGAATGCAATGAATCCTTTATACTTCTGCATTCCCATCATATTTTTCAACAGATTTTGACGACAAAAATCCTCAACCATTTTTTCCAAATACCTAGCGATCTCAAATATAAATCTACAAAAAGATTTTACATAATAAGAAAAATAAAGAATTAAACGTATTGTAAAATCTGTCCTTGCGTTCCAACGATACAAACTTCAAAATCAGTTCGTGAGCACACGTGCAAAACTACTGCGAGCTAAAAGTGTTTCAATTGTTCAACAGGTTAGCGGAGCGGTCTCAAATTTTGCATACGGGCTTGGAACGAACAAAGTGACATTGCATCCCATTTTCATTCCTCCGGCAGCCATCCGGGCTCCATGCGGTTTCACCGGATGATCTTGAAATTTGCATAATTGCAACGCAACGAATTCTTCTCCATTGACGAAAGTTTTATCGGCTGAATCAGGCTACGAAAATCACTGGAATACTTTTACGTATCCAAATTGAAAATTCGCGACCACAATTTGCCAAAAAGGTTATACAATAACAAAAACAAAGAAATAAAAAAGAATCGTTGGATTCCAACGATGCGAATTTCAACCTCATTTTACTGAGGTGCAGTTTGCATCGTTGGAGCGCAACGAAAATTCTTTTTCATTTTTTCAATTTCCTTATGTTCGTCATCCTTCTTATGTTTACATATTGAGGCTGAAAATGGCTATTAAGGATTTTGAAAAACGTTTGAGTGATTTTGGCCGGCTAAACGTGCCGAAGAAAATTAGGCTACGAAACTTCCCTAGCGTCCCAACTATGCAAACGTCATTGTCATTTTTTACTGGATGACTTTTGTTTTCTAGATTGGGACCCTTGATGAGAAAATTATTCTTTCACAACGGCGCTGAAGAGGTTTACAATTTTCCAAGAGTACAAAGGGGCACTCGCGCGTATTGATTTCTGACATAATCTCCGTTATCAGTTGCCGAGATTACGCGATGGCACATTGACGTATCAATCTCAGAACTACCGGAAGCATTGTACACGCGCGGCTATGAGAGATCGCGAACATTTTTTGCCACTCGCAGCGCGGCCTTGTCGACTTTGTACGACGATTAATCGCGCTTGGAGCGTCATTCAAACACAGCGATCGGAGACCCTCGAGCTCCGTTTTTATCGCGAGTGCTTTATTTACGCAGGCACTCGTGGATTTTCTTATTTTTTCACGCGAAACAGCCGCGCGGATTAGCGGAAAATTATCTGTTTTTCGCTTTTCGCAAACTGCCGGACCAACTGTTAAAATTGAAGGTAGATTATCGTAGGCAGGTGAGAGGCTTGGCCTTCAATTTCCCCCGATGCGACGTTTTGTCCCAGCCGAACATTTTAATAATAACCGAAAGGTATAGTCGAAAATAACTCGACCATCGAATCAGTCCGAGATACGATCGCGGCGCTTTTCACGAGCGAGAAAATTTCACAGATCGAAATCTCACTCGTAATGTCGCTTCATTATTATCAGTCATCATGTTAATTGCTCAACGGGTTATGCTCAGTTGTAACAGTCGAAAAAAGCTCATTTTTTGATTCCTTATTTTTTTTAGTAAATCGGGATGATAAAGTTCTACAAAAACTACGGACGTCAACATAACCTATAAATCTGTAATTTTCGATCCGATCACCTTGAATTTTCAGGCAACATTTGCAAGTTGCCAAAATATATTGGTTTTGAAAAAAGTGATTTTTCGACTTTTACAACTAGCCGTAACCTCTTAGTTCATTCTTTGCTTAATTTTCCAGTGAGATGCCTCGGATTCATTGGTGTTCGGTATTTTTTCGTCGCAGTGTCGTTACCGCCTGCTCGAAAATCATTTTTCTTCGTGGCGGATTAATTTTCATCGCGCTCGAGAGCCGTCTCGTAAACAAACGAGGCCTTGCTGCCCGTGCTATCTATTTGGAGCATGTTTTGATAGGCTTCTTTTTTTTTTGTCCAGAAGGTTTCGACATCAGCTATTCTCGATCACGTGGCTCGGGGGTTGCGATAAAACGCGAAGGCTTTGTTTAACATCTATTTGCGTTTCTGATCTATCGTACGAGCGTCAATATTCGTCCACGATGACGGCCAGTGATAACTCGCGATTATGCACTGAGAGAAAAGGAGGACAAATAAGTCTCCGCCGTTTTTTTTTTCGGATGAAAAAGTGATTCACTCAGAATTAATTACACATCTATTCAGTATGAATATCAAGTTGTTAGAAATTTTTTTTCGTTTTTTCGATATACCACAACTGTGCTCAAGATGCCAAAAGTACTCGATTCCGATTAGGCGAAATATTTTCTTTGAAATCGATCATTACAGGAGGTCAGGGGAGGGCGAATTATAATTTAAAAAAGTCATCGAGGTAGAATTCTCAGTTGCGTATTTTATTTTATTCCGGATTTATGAAATATTCTCTGCATTTAGTAGACGGTCATTGATGCCTTGTACCAACACTTGAATAACACAGCAAATACGGCTATAGCAGGTGGTACAAATAATATGTACCACCTGGTACATAATAATATGGGTGGTTATGGGTATTATGTATTAGGTGGTACATAATAATATGGTACAAATCACTATAAACATCGTCGAAAATCGCAGGCAACATTTTTAATCAACGTATATATATTTGACTTCGCTATTAGAATCTTGGGGAAGTAATTTTTTGATAGTATCAGGGAATATCCATTTTATGAAAACCTACTATATTGCATGGCATTGAATAATAAACGTATGTTTGTAGGGTTGGTGGTTGCGGTTAACATATGTGCATAATTAATGTGCAATTGGTAAAATATCGATAAGCAGTACTATAATTTTGGCAGTGACTATGGCTATGACATATTATAGTCCGATCAGGGAAATGTGAAATATAGTTAAAATATTGTTGAGAACTTTTGGGAGTTGAGAATTGTTTGGAGAAAAGAATAAATAATACAGATATAAGGCAGTGCAGATTGACAAGTGTCAGCTTTGTTGGAAGAGGATGATTCGACTTGCAGGGCTGCTTTTGGGAAATCGCTATCACGTATCGCTTGCAACAACGCAAGCTGCCATCTAATTACGCTAATTGGATTGTCACGGGCTCAGACGATACGAGAGGCTTGCGTAGTTCACGAAGACGCTCTCGAGCGTGTCGAGAAAATCGCGCTTCCTTGTTATCAATCTCGTTGAAGAAATGTCCGTTCTTTAAAGACGTATGTGAGTGTTGCAGACACGCTATCGGGGGAATAAATGTTGGGTGCAATATCACGTTCGTTCTAAGCCTGTATGCAAAATTTGAGACTGATCCGCTAGGATGGTGAATAATTATAATACTTCCAATCCGCGGTAGTTTTGATAAAAATGGTACTGAATAATTTCGATTATTTTCGTGGGTAATTCATGTAGGAATTTTAGTAACATTTTTTTGCCGATTTAGGTCACGAAAATCATCGAAATGGTTTGTTATCCTCATACGAGATTCGCGACCGTAATGGATAAAAAAAGTAATCGATTACAATAAAAATGAAGCAATGAAAAGAAAAAAAGTAACTTTTTTTTAGAAAGGGTCAAACCTAGCTCGCGGCCGGAAAAAAGAGGAATTTTCTTGATTTTTTTTCCTGGAACAACGCGTGCAGGTTTAATTTCTTTTTTTTTTTTACTTTGAAGGGTTTAGTTTTAAGTGACTTTTATAGTTTTTGACTTGAAAAGTATTCACAAATGTGGTAGATACAATCGTTTGTACAGAGCGCTGTTTGAAAAACGTCCGTCGCAGTGACCAATGCAGCTCGGAAACTAGTCATCCGAAATAAATAAATTGAAAAATTTTAAAAATTAAATATAATATAATATGATAAGATGAAAATGAAAAAAATCAAATGCATTTAATTTTTGCGTGAAATTATCCAGTGCTTGGACGAAGTATTTAATAAAATATTGATTTCGGAAAAGTGGCTGCAGTCCAAAGTAAAAGTATCGATTTTCGGTTTAAAAAAGCACTCTATTTTCGTCGATCGAAAAGACTGCATCGAAAAACAAATACTTTCGTTTAAGCACTGCTTTTTCTATGTGTGAAAGAAGTTAGTAAAATTTGAACTTGATCAGTACAGTGAATTTTGAGAAATCGTGGTCGCCGATTTTGAAAAGTTCATTTTGAGAAAAATCTCCATCAAATTTCGCGGGTTCGCGGAACTTAAAATAACTCCCTCTCTTTTAACGTGTCGCCTCGGAATTTTGAGAGAATATTTTCGAAATGTAATATTTTAAGATAGAACCGAAATTGAAAAATTCCCCCTAATCTTTCTAAAAAAACGCTTTCTTTGAATTGCATTAAATACACGCGCAGTTGTAATATTGACCTAAAACTTTTTTGGCACCTTACTCTTTTTTTTTACTATGCAAAATTCATAAATGTATACAAAGTATTTTTCGATATCCCAAAGCTTGTAAACGACTCGGTTTTCCGTTTTCCATTTCACGAACGTGATCCGCAGTACGGGAACTGCTGGCAGCGAGTATTCCCTGCCGGAGAGGCGAGTCGGATCGTTGCACTACAAGAAGCGTATAGTTCATCAGACCTCGACCCTCTCGGAGGACATAAAGCATCACTACAACAGCAGCAACGAGAGCCTCGGCTCGATGCGATCGAAATCAACCTCGCAAACCTCGAGGCTCAAGATCAAGGGATTGAACAATTCGTCGGTGCAGACAGGTGTCTCGAACGCGGTCATCATACCGGAGGTGACGAGGGAATTGCGCATGATGCAGCGTCCGGTTAACGGCCACCGGTTCGGCGACGATAGGCTCGTACTCGTGTCAGCGAAGAGGGTGCCCTTCCTCGTTTTTTCGGCGCTTCCCTACAGCAAGGGACAGCGTACCAGTTGGTAAGATACTCGAATATCGTCACGAATAGTTCTCGCTTCATATATTATTCATCTACGAGGTACGCTCGATCGACCCGGCCACTTTTTCTCTCGTTGATTCTCGAATTGTCAGGACATTTTTTCTCGGGATTAAACAATGCAAAGAACGTTTTTTTGAAAATTCCGACTTCTTTAAGGGGGAGGGGGTCAAGATCCACGTCGATTAAGGATGTAAAGAACGTTTTTTGGAAATTCCGACCTCCTTAAGGGGGGTGAAGATCCCCGTCGATGAAACATGTCCAGCACGTTTTTTTGAAAATTCCGACTTCCTTAAGGGGAGTCAAGATTCTTGTCGATTAAACATGCGAAGAACGTTTTTTCGGGAATTCCGACCTCCTTAAGGGGGGTCAAAATCCCCGTCGATCAAACATGTAAAGAACGTTTTTTTGGCAATTTCGACCTCCTTAAGGGGGGTCAAGATCCACGTTGATTAAGCATGTAAAGAACGTTTTTTTGGAAATTCCGACCTCCTTAAGGGGGTGAAGATTCCCGTCGATTAAACATGTGAAGCACGTTTTTTGAAAATTCCGACTTCCTTAAGGGGAGTCTAGATCCTCGTCGATTAAACATGTAAAGAGCGTTTTTTTTGAAAATTCCGACTTCCTTAAGGGGATTCAAGATCCCCGTCGATTAAACATGTGAAGAACGTTTCTTTGGGAATTCCGACCTCCTTAAGGGGGGTCAAGATCCTCGTCGATCAAACATGTAAAGAACGTTTTTTTTTTAATTTCGACCTCCTTAAGGGGGGTCAAGATTCCCGTCGATTAAACATGTCAAGCACGTTTTTTGAAAATTCCGACTTCCTTAAGGGGGGGTCATGATCCCCGCCAATTGAACATGTGAAGAAAGTTCTTTTCTGAAAATCCCGGCTTCCTTAAGGTGGGTCAAGATCCCCGTCGATCAAACATGTAAAGAACGTTTTTTTTTAAATTTCGACCTCCTTAAGGGGGGTCAAGGTTCCCGTCGATTAGACATGTCAAGCACGTTTTTTTTTTTTTTATTCCGACTTCCTTAAGGGGAAGTCTAGATCTCCGTCGATTAAGCATGTAAATAACGTTTTTTGGAAATTCCGACCTCCTTAAGGGGGGTCAAGATCCCTCTAGCCAGACGAAAGTAAGCGAATTTTTAAGATTTTGTGCGTTGAAACTATTTATTTACTCAATTAAAATTTTATGTACGCTGCCAACTAAAAGTTTTCGAGCACTTCAGATAATTGCAAAACTTTCGATCGCTGGATAATTGTTAAATAATGTTAGAATATTATAATTCATTTCATTTATTATTTTACGAAGATACTATATAGCTCTATATAATGAATCATATTATTCTGATATTATGTCCCAATTATCCAGTGATCGCAAGTTTGCAATTATCTGAAATGTCCGAAAACGTTTGACCGGCGGTGTACATGTTATTACAGCTTTCAATTGTCCATGATATTATGATTTTAAAAAATATTTAAAGATAGCAGCTGTACGACACTTAGGCAGCCAAAAATAAGCGAATTTTTGCGATTTTTTGTGTCGAAACTATTCACACAATTATAATTTTCTGTATATATTATTCATTACAACTCTTCAGTTTCCAAACAAACATTTTTTCATATTTAAAATTTGCGACTGTACATTGGCTTCAGAGACGATTTCCGCGAGAGTTTTTCCACAGCGTACAACCTAGCGTCTGGTGCATTGATTTGCGACATCAGAGCTAAATAGTTTTAGATTTCCCAAATCCACACGCTCTATGTGAACCTAAAGATCCAAAGAAAAGTGAAAATTCTAAAAACGGTACACGATTGAAAAAAGATGTTCTGTTTTTCACGAAATGTTTATTATAGTTAATGCAGACGTACTTAAGAAAAATAATCTTGAAGGAACTTTCGGTTCGCATAGACGGTAATGATGTTATCCAAGGATGTGCAAAGTTTCAAAATGATGGATTAGATAGTTCTTGAGTTATCGTGTACGAGGTTCACGAAGAATAGTTAACCAGAAAAACGAGTTTAAAGTTTCAAGATTGAAAAATGTGACTAAAGGACCTACCGATGAAACGGCGATTCCGGGGCCATCAAATGAGGCAGCACCACCGGTCCGTTTCTTAAAAAAAACAATAAACATTCGAGAGATCCCCGAGAAAAAAGGTGAACGAGTCGATCGATAATTTCTCGTCTGGATGATCGATTAACAGAAATGACGAGTAGCATTTCGATAAATCGCACCAATCGTTTTTCGCAACTCATCTTCGATAAGGCTGTACAATAAGTCGCAACAAGTATTTTCTTCTTTTACAATGTATTTTCCTCTTGTGACTAGCGGTCCGAGTACTACGGGTAGTACACCTGTCTTCAGACACTGTGCAGTATCTAATCCAATACTACGAAGGTATCGAAACAAAAAGAAAACGATTCGACATCTAGATAGAGCTTTGCAATTGGTTTTCCGTGTGCACTCACAGTCGCCCGTTTGTCGGGGCAGATGTTATGCGACTTTCTCGTTAGTTTAGACGAATTACTGCGGAATTGGACGTGTAATTTCGAAATATGTTCACTTCGATTCGCAAATGTCGGCAACAGCGTGACAAAAAAAAAGATCATTGTCTGAAAGTAAAAATGTTTGGCATTCGTATGTCAATTTTATTCGACCGTTTTTCCGTTATATGGTGAAATGTCGAAAATGTTTGCTTCCGATTCGAGAGATCAAGCGTCCATTTCTGTTCAACGGTTTGCAACGTATCGGCGACCGCACCAACATAAAAATGAATTAAAAGAGCCGATTAATGATTTTCCGTCGTAATTTCAGGTCGGAGCTGCGAAGGGACACAGGTCGAAGGCGAAACACCTCGGGTCCTCGACCCCTTTCGGCCATAAACGACAACTTGGATCCCTTCGGCTTGCTGGGCATTGAACGCGCGAAAGATGGCCAGGTGACGATCGCAGAACTCATCCTCCCCATTTTTTCCATCCATTCCGAAATTTCGCATTTTGTCAACGCGAAAAACGCGATCGTTTCAGGAAATCTCCTACGGTCAGCTTCTCGTAACGTCGAGGCAGTTTCAGAAGGATCGAAAGATGCACATGAGCGACAGCGAAGCGAATGAATTTATGCACGTGGCGCCCAGCAAACATCACGTGGTATCAAGGTACGCTTCTGTGCGCTTCCTTCGTAGCTTCGTCGTATGTCGGAAAGAGCAGAACAAAATAGACGTCTCTAGGGACAAATTCTGTGAAAATTGATCCTTCTCGCCACCAAATTTAAAAAACTATTGGTATAGATATATATGTGTTGCAGTTGAAATCTGTTTTCAGTGTAGACGCGTTTTACCCACCAAAAACTAGCTGTGACTGAACGCCTTCGTAACAATTAGTTTTAGCTAGGAAAAGAAAGTTTTAAGTAGGAAAATTAGTTTTAACTATAAAAAACTAGTCTCAACTAGAAAAAACTAGTCTCAACTAGGAAAAAGTAGTTTTAACTAGAAAGACTAGCTTTAACTAGGAAAAACTATTTTAAACCGGAAAAAACTAGTTTTAACTTAGAAAATATATAATATAATACACGAAATGTAAGTTTTAACCCGAAACATCTAGGTTTAACTAACAAAAACTACTTTTAACTAGAAATTACTAGTTTCAACCGGTAATTGCTAGTTTTCATTAGGAAAAAAAACTAGTTTTAACTAGAAAAACTAGTCTTAACTAGGAGAAACTAGTTTCAACCAGAAACTACCAGTTTCAACCCGTAATTGCTAGTTTTAATTAGGAAAAAACTACTTTTAACTAGAAAAACTAGTCTTAACTAGGAGAAACTAGTTTCAACTAGGAAAAAGCAGTTTTAACTAGAAAGACTACCTTCAACTAGGAAAAACTATTTTAAACCAGAAAAACTAGTTTTAATCAGAAATCACTAGTTTCAACTAGGAAAATATATAATACAGGAAGTTTAAGGTTTATCGCGAAACTTCTAGGTTTAACTAACAAAAACCAGTTTCAACTAGAAACTACAAGTTTCAATCCGTAATTACTAGTTTTAGTTAGGAAAAAACTAGTTTTAACTAGAAAAACTAGTCTTAACTAGGAGAAACTAATTTCAACGAGGAAAAAGTCGTTTCAACTGGAAAAAAACTAGTTTCAACTAGAAATCACTATTTTTAACTATGAAAATATATAATATAATACAGGAAATGTCAGTTTTAACCCGAAACATCCAGTTTCAACTAACAGAAACTAATTTTAACTGGGAAAAACGAGTTCTAACGAGGGAAAACTAGTTTTAACAAAGAAAAACTAGTTCCAACGAATTGAAACAATTGAAACTGTTTCTAAACGACCGGTGTACCGTGGTCGACTAAATAAACACAATCGACGGTCTTTACTGAGCCTAAGGTTAACGGGGAACGAAAAATAAAATTTGTTTCAGTTTGTTTGGATGTGTTTGGTTCTGAGAACAATTTTTTTCCTAGTTAAGACGAATTTTCACCAACCTTCAAATTTACTCATCAGTGAATTCTGGTTTTTACTAGGCAAAACTAGTTGTAGCACAGGCGTTCAGTGAGAACTAGTTACTAGGGAAAATGGCTTTTAGCTGTAACATCTATATATCTATTTCAATTTTCAATGCCCGGCGGATTTCTTTGCGGGCTTTTGCAATCGCGTCTCGCAACTCAGACCGCGGCTGAGTGGTCACCGAAGGTGCGTCCATTACTGTCGCAAATATACCGAGTGAGGCAACAACCATCAGCAGTGGAAACATTTTCTAATCTATAAGACAGATGGAAACTTTTCCTACAATAGTTGCATAGTTCGAAAGGGGTTTGGTGGTCCCATTTTAAAAAATGGAGGTGACCTTGAAATCTCCGAAGTGCTTGCCCCTGGATGAATCTCGTAGCCACCACTCGAAGACCCTCTTCGAACTGTGCAACTTGCCTAGGAAAAGTTTGCCCCTGAGTCTGATAGGTTGGAAAATATCTCTATTGCCAATAATTGTCGCCTCACCCTGTATTTATTTATCTATACATGCAATCGCAATTAGCATCCGAAGTGAAACAAAATTGTAACAGGGTTGTCTGAAACGTCTTTTTTCCAGGACGAAAACGATATCCTGGAATACGGACCATACCAAGTGGTAAAAAAGCAAAAAAAGCACAGTAATACTCACGATCAGAATGGGAAATGTAGCAAACGTCTTGTAGATAATGCACATATACATTAGACGGGCCAAAAAAAAACAAACTGCTCGATTCGGGCTCTGACCCCTTGGAATATTACTCGATAATGAAACAAAGAAACTCGTTGAAGGAGCAGCCTGTAGGTTCATTCTAACAGGTGACTCATGAGGTTTTTTATTCTCCATTTGATTGACACGTGATAAATTGACATTTTCTTTTCCAATGAAAACCATTTCCGACAGATACAATCAATGAGTGGTCTGGACCAATCGGTGTGATTATTATATATAGTAAACGTAATATAACCCCAGGCTTCGTAATCATGCATTCTTTCGTTTCAATCTTGATCAACAAGCTGCGAAGATCGAAAAGAAGGAATGCGTGATTACGAAGGCTTAAATCGGGGGTTATAAATCCGTTTATTATATACAATGATCCCACTGATTGGTCCAGACCACTCATTGATTCTATCTATCGAAAATCGTTTGCATTGGACAAGAAGACGTTAATTTATCACGTGTACCAGGTGTGGAAGTACGAAACCGGAATTTCCCTATAGATGGCGCTAGCCATCAGTTTAAGGACCGTAAGACCACTTCAGCAGCGCCATCATCTCTATCAGCTGACGAAGATTTTCAACACACAACCCAAGTTCCCTACACCGCTATATTTTTTTATAACCTTAAACATGTCGAGTTTTGTGCTTACGAACTACGACTTGCGGACAGCATTCGTTTTCTCTTATCATTTGGAGAAAACTGCTGCAGAATCGCATCGAATGCTTGTCGAAGCTTACGGCGAACATGCTCTTGGTACAACGCAGTGTTTCGAGTGGTTGAAAAAATTCAAAAGTAATGATTTTGACGTGAGAAACGAAGAGCGTGGGAAACCACCGAAAAAGTTCGCAGACAACGAATTGCAAGCCTTATTGGATGAAGTTGATACTCAAAGTCAACAAGAACATGGGAAAAATTCAGAAAGTGGGAAAATGGGTTTTTACAAATATGTTTACAAAAAAATTCCGTTTTCATGTTTCTACACCTGGTAAATCAAATGGAGAATAAAAAAACTTTATGAGTAACCTGTTAGAATTAACCTACAAGCTGCTCCTTTCACGAGCTTCGTCGTTTCGTTATCGAGTATTATTTAAGGGCTGATAGCCCGAGTCGGTGAGTTTTTTCATTGGGCCTGTCTAATATACATACGTATATGTACATACTATTGTATCCAGCGATGGTTGTGGCTCGCTGAATAGTACGGTAGTTTCCTATCGCAGGATTTTCGCGCTGGGTGACGAAAAGAGCCATTTAACACGTTTCCGGTTAACCCATTTTGAGAGAATTCCTCAATTCTTCGCTGTGCTTGAACGATAAATTACGAATGATGCGCTGCGAGACGGATAATGTATGTCGGGGTTGCATGTCGTCGCTGAAGTGACAATTGGTGGCAGTTTTTCGTTCGGCTTAACTTTGCGGGGCAAGTTATGGAAAGACGAGTGACTGTTAGTGGCTGTTCCGTGCTGAATAATGAAAGGGAAAGAATCGGGGCGGTGTTGGATGCAAGCAATGTTCTATGTGTGCCTCACTGGTGTAGAATAAGTGGGAAAAAGTGACGTAACGAATGGAAAGTTGGTCTTAAGGAGGTTGGAGCGGTCCACTTGAGTCAAATGACGGTTTATGAATTATTTTTTTTTCAATCAACCTCAAAAAAATGCTTACGAGGTATAGATTTATTCCGTAGATGCTAGTTTTCCATGAAATGTATCATTAATGAACGAAATTGCGCATTTTTATATTTTTATTACGTAGATTAGAAAAAACTTTTGTGCTATTACTAATTTGAAAAAGTATAACATTATAGATGATGATTATTATGAAAAAACTGGGTCAGCGAATGCTTTACAACTCGGAATGAAAATTTGAGTTATTTATAATTACCCTTTTCATTGATATTGAGTGTTGCCGAAATACGCCAACTTCGCGGACATTGAGAGTGGCAGCAATGCTCTTAAGGGATAACACCAATCTAGCGGGAGAATATAAGGCAATTACAATTTATTTTGGGAGCATGAAAAAAGGAATAGGATTTCTTTTGAGACGGTTTATTTAACACATAAAAGTGATAGTAAATACTTTTCAAAATTTAACAATTTTTTTAACTTTTAAAATATTTACACGTAGTAAAGTATAAAAATAAATTTATTATTAATAATTTTCATACGAAACGGCGGCGACAGAGCCCATCTTGAAAAACGTGCTTTTTACAAATAGCTTCACGGGAGGACGGTTTTGTCGTAAAGTACAAGACCTGGAACAAAAACCAAAAAAAAATTATAATCTATATATTGTTAGCTACGGGACTATGTAGGGATTTTGCTTTATCAAATTTTGAAAAAATGGCGCACTTTCGAAGAAGTAAATCCATTTTTTGCCCAAAAAATAAGCAGTAAATTGTTTATAACAATAAACGTTTACATTTAATGAAAAAAACGGCTACGTACTCCCATAGAGAATGTAATTGTGAAGCTGATATAAAAATTTCGAATCAATCCATACAAAGGTGTTTGAGTGATCCATCCGCCCAGATTGAAAAAAATTCTGGCAAAATCGATAATTGTTTTTATGACCTCAAAGTATTTTTTAGGCGAAGAAAACGATTTTTCCAAAATCCTAGAGTGGTGTTACCTCTTAATTCGCCATGATTCGTAATCTTTCATCAAACCTTGATGCTTCAATATTGAATCCATATGGCGTACGATGGGCGAGATGGGCTTTTCTTTTTCCAAATGTTTACAAAGGCTTAGCTTGCGTTAATCCGTTGTTAGTAATCGTTTATCTTCGTGCTGAATAGCCAAAAAAATTACATCACCCGTAGCGTGAACGTCTTGCCCATCTGACCTCACGTAAAATAACATACATCAATGTATTTTTTATCTCTGGTGTCATGTGGTGAAAAAAAACTTGAAAAAATTCGTCAATACTCCGTATAGTCTAGACAATAACTTATATTTTTTTCCAAATTTATTCTTAGATTGTGGCTAACGCTCCAGCCTCCTCAGAGATTGGGGACGGATTTTCGTTTATCTCGGTTGTTTTATTTTCTCGATTTTAGGTGCTTGTCTTACGACGCGGCTACGCACAGGCCTCAGCATTTGCCTCCCGAATCGCCGCCCCTGTCACTCGTGGCCGAAGGCAAAGGTCGGTCGCCCTCGCCGTATCGAGATACGCTCATCTACCGTAATGTACAAACGTTCGCGCACGATACTCATTCGTCATTCGTTTACTCTCAGCTTTCGACTGGGAGGATCAGTGTTTACAGTACAATCCGAATTTGCTGGACGACCCGGAACTCATCGCCGGCAAACATCGCACTCTCCTCACCTTCACCTCGTACATGGTATTTTCAAATTTCACAGAAATATCCCGTTATCATCGCCGAGTCAGTCGAAACGCGAAAAAAACCAAACGGAGCGAATAAATTAATTAATTTTATCAACTCAGGCGTCGGTTATCGATTACGTTCGACCGTCGGACTTGAAGAAAGAATTGAACGACAAATTCAAGGAAAAATTTCCGCACATCCAATTGACACTGAGCAAATTGCGAAGGTGAGCACCTTTTTTTTTCTCTCGAATTGTTCAGCAGACAAATTGACTGTAACTTTTACTTCGCGTTCAGCTTGAAACGAGAAATGCGAAAGATCGCCAAGATGGAATACGGCATCGATCTCCTGACGGTCGCAATGGCATACGTTTATTTCGAAAAGCTCATACTGCGGAACGTCGTGACGAAGCAAACGCGAAAATTGTGCGCCGGTGCTTGCCTCCTACTGGCAGCCAAACTCAACGACGTCAAGGGCGATGTACTGAAGTCGTTGATAGAAGTGAGTCGCCCCACTGGACACGAACATAAAAATATCGCATCGACACATCGCCGCATTCGACGCTCTTTTTTTTCTAACGATTTAGAACAAAAGTTATAGCAGTAATTACCTTTTTTCGAGATAGTAATTGCTTAGACTTTTTCATCAAATAATTCGGAATAGTAATTCGAACTTTCATCGAATAACATTAATGATAAGTTTATCAAACTTTCACCGAGCCTGCCCAATTCATTTTAGCAATAAATATAAAAAAAAAGGTTCATTGTCAGTTTCCGACACTCGTCTCGATGCAAAATCCTCCGCTGATTACGAATTCCATGCTTGGGTGAAACTGAAACAAAATTAGTCGATTCTTCGACTCGAATTGTTGCGGATCAATTTTTTTCTGGACGGGGATCACCGAGCCTTCCGGGCTGCGGGGGGCGTGCCCCTCCCTCCAGTAAAATAAATAAGAAACGTGTTTTGCATGCAGTAACTGTCCCTTAACTTCAAATATACTACACTAGGCGCAAAAGTTAAAGGATCGGGAAAAAATTCGAAATTTTTCAGTGATTTTTCGCCGGCTGATACTCGGCGAAAAATGACGTGTCAAAACTGAATCAAAAAACGAGTCCTTATTCTCAAAATGGATAATATTGGATAAAACTTGACCGATCGTTTTCTTGTTATTACGTTTCAATCATCGAAAAAAAATCGAACCTTTTTTTCGATTTTTCGAGGAAAAGTGACACCATTATTGTTAATGACTAATGAAAAAAAAATGTTGAGGAGGAAAACGTCGGTCAAGACTAAACTACTCCTACACTGAATGAGCGTAGCAAATTTCGAGTCAATCCGTTCATGAGATGTCGAGAAATCGTGTACACCGTTTTTGAGAACATATTTTTGAGAAAATCGCGTTTAAAGTTTTCCTAGCAGTTATGTCGTTGTAATGATTAATTTACCTTCAATCTACAATCAGGCACCATACGTTGGACCTTCCTCTCCAATTTGCGTTGCTTCAAGCGACGACCGAATGTTCGTTAGTCACCTAACCCCTCAAATAAGATTAATCGTAACAAGAAATAATTTATTTGGATCTTTTCGCGTACGCTTAACATTGATTCGTATAAAAATGAAGTGTCGATGATAGTAAATCGCATTATCCAGGAAAAATCCATATATTCTTTTCATCCTGGCAGAGAACGGAAAGTGTATTCCGGCTGAACCGGAAGGACCTCATAACGTCAGAGTTCGCGGTGCTGGTCGCCCTGGAGTTCGGTCTCCATTTGCCGACCTGGGAGATATTTCCTCACTATCAGCGTCTCATCTACGAGTCTTGACGTCGCGTCGTGCCGAAGCTTTCGCACAGAAGTAGAACCCTCTCTTCCTAGAGAAAATCAACAAAACAAAAAAGGACAAAAAAAAGCTTAACCTCAAAAGCGGCGGAAGGCCGCGCTCGTATGCTGCACCAGGAAGACAAGCCGCGCCGTGCAGCGATCGAAGGCAACAAACGAGCACGCGACCTCGTCCGAGTGACAATTGCAGTTGGAACGAGACGACAGCGATAGAAAGATTAGCGGTTCTGCGTAGCGGGAGACTCGGGTACGACAAATTTTGTAGCCGAAAGTAGAAAGGGGAAAAGAGGACGAGAGGAAAACGAGAGTCTGAGAGTAGCGAGGGAATCGGACAAAATTGTTTGCACGACTTCGTAAAAGAGGGAAGAAACATAACGATGGTCACGAACGTTCAGGGACTGAATAACGTCGAATTATTAGATTTAGAACAAAGTACTTATACCTATCGACTTGCTCGTACATTTTTTTTTCTCCAAATTGGAATCCGTCAATTTCGTTTTGGTCAACTCGTCTCGTTCTTTTGCTCATTCGGATCCACGAACTCGATTACGGCCTCGAGGCAAGTTTATTTATTGAAGAATGCAGCTGCGTTGTAATGAATCTTATTTTTATTGCTCAACGTTTTATTCAAAGGGGTACTCTGGATAAAAGAGAAATCAGATACGAGTATCGTGCATCGAATTGGCAAACGGTTACGACAAAATGTGTCGCGTATTTATTCGTTTCCAAGTTTCTTTCATTCACGTTCCAACGTCCCTTGGGAGTCGGTACAGACAATTTTTCGATCCATACTGCCCGACGTTTTTTCCGTTCGGGTCGGTCCAAACGTGTTCTCTCAGAAACGAAAAAGGAAAGAAAAAACAGCCGAAGATGGACAAGCTCGAAGAGGCAGAATCGAGTACAGTAATATAATTTGCAATTCTTTAATGGAATCTCGAACACGGACAACCGTACTAATAACTAGCAAGTCATCAAAGTATTTGTGTTCGATGTGTGACCTGCAGAAAAAGAAGCCCGCGAAAATATCCATAGGATACGTAGGATCGAGTACTTTCGTTCTTTTTTTTTTTGCTCAACGCGAAGCCCTCGAGAATCGTTGAGAATTCTCCCGGAGCAATATACGTATTTTAATTAAGAAAATAAAACGAAAAGGAACATCTTACACGAACGCGGAGGAAAAGAGCGCCAGTGTATATTGAGATCCGTCGATTTCTACGCAAATGTCATTTTTAATAATTTATCGGTTTTTGTTTTCTTTTTCTCGTTCGACGACGCGCGTATGCTCTGCTTCGCGCTCAATTACGTCTTTTGCTCGTACGTACGTGATTTGCTCAATTTTTGCGTTGTATATCGCGCCCCCGATGGACCCAAGCTCGTACAGTAATAGTTATTATTCGACAAATGAATAGCCATAGCAGAAGGTAGGGAGAGAAGAAAGGAGATTGCGTTGACGTTTGTATCGTTGGAATGCAACGAAAAATCTTTATTTTTCATTTATTACTATCTTGACCGTTTTTTTCCACGTTCAACACGAAAAAACGTATTGATTTTTTCATTTCTTTATCCTTATGACTATCTGAATCCTTTGTTTCCAAGGTAAAGGGAAAAAAATGTTTTCGTTGCATCCCAACGATGCAAACTTCGATGACACGAAAAATGGAGAAATGATTTGCTGAAACAAACGAACGCTGTGCATAAGGCAGCGTCGCCTTCACCACATATCCTCGCTAAATGTTCTTCCGCCGTGAAAATGGTACCGTCGTCGCGTTCGCGCGCCGGCAGGCTTTTGCATCTTCGTAGAGAGGGAGGGGGAGGGAGGAGAAAAAACAATCATGAGATAACGTGACGGGCCCAATTTATTCACTCACCCAACGTATTTCTCGTTGGAGGACGAGTCAGCTGAAACATACATTTTTCCGAAGCTTTTGAGAAGTTCGAACTACCCACGGGATGATTTTTAGTCAATTTCTTTATCTTTGTTCACGGGTTTTAATCGCGGTAGAGTATTTTTTATTCGTTTCTCCATTGTGACGTAGAAATGTACAAAAATATTTTTCGCTGGGCTTCAGTGAGTCGTTATTTTTCTTCTCATTTCTATTATTCCTGTACATACAGATTGGTGTACGTATCACGTGCGGAATTTATCGACTCGGTAATCGCGTGGGAATTGAATTCTCGATTACTCATGAGTTTGTTTTGTCGTCGGAACGGAGGAACGAGGAACAAATCAACGCACCCTTTCTTTGTACACCAATCGCGGTACGAAAGTTTCAAAAACTTGACGCTGATTTTCCTTGTGTACATATATAAATATATTTTCCCCGTACTTCGACGAGGTCGAATTTACCTGCCGGGAATTGTAGTCGTCCGAGAGACATTTAAAGTGATTGAGAAAAATGAAAAAATTGCGGAACGAATGTTGGCTGGTCGAAAGTCGAGCAGGAAGAGAAAATTTGCCGGAACGGCTATTTTTTCTGGGATTATTCAATTGTCCGGCGTGCTGATTGGGAATTTTTTACTCGGTCGATCGATCGGATAAGTAAATCGATACGAAAGAATAGAAAGAGAGATTTTCGCGTAGCTCGTGCACGGATTTGAGCGAGTACAAATAACGATTTTCATATTATTGGTCTCGGTTACGCATTTGAAGAAAAGGAAGAAAAAACACGGTACATTGATTCTAGTCCGTTGAGGGGGGAGGTCCGTTTGGGCTACTGAAAAAAGCGAATTTTTAAAATTTTTTCGCGTCGATACTATTTATTCTACACAATTAATATTTTATGTACTTATTATTGCATCTTTTAATCGTCCAAAAATATTTTTTATTCCTCTTAATATTTAAACATGGCAATCAAACACTGACTCCGGTTGGCACCCGAGTTTTTCCACGGCGTGAAAGCTAGCGTCTCGTGCATTGATCCGAAACACCGGAGCCAAGAAGTTTTAGATTCCTCAGACCCACACGCTCTATGTGAACCTGAGAAAGCCAAGAAAAAGTGAGAATTCGAAAAATGGTACGCCTTTGAAAAATAATGTTTTATTTTTCACGAACTTTTTACCGTAGTTGATGAAAAAGTACTTTTTTCAAATCATTTTCGACGAACTTTAGGTTCACATGGAGCGTGTGAGTTGTAGGAATCGAAAAATTCGTGGCTCCGATGCCTCAGATCGATGCACCCGAGGCTGGGCTGCACGCCGCGGAACAACTCAGGTGGCAACTTCGAATATTGAAAAAAGAAAGAATTTTTTTTATGTAAATTCAAAAAAATTGATGTCAAATAGGTTGAACTTTAATCATGTAGAATAAATAGTTTCGACACGATAAAATCTTTGAAAATTGCTTATTTTCGGCCACTTAAAGGGATTTTTCTTCTCAACTACGTTGTCCTTTATTTTATCGAACAGGCAGTTGATCAAACGAACACATGTGATCCCTCGTCGATTAAATCTTTATAGCGTCTATATATTCTATGGAATTTATACGTTACGATTATATATTATATTCTACTATTTAATCCCTAGAGCGAAGGTACGGTAGCTGTAATATATATGTAAAAATATGATCTTGACGTTTGCATCCTCGAAATGCAGTGAACATTGTTTCTTTTCAAATGATTTTATTTCATTTTTATTATTTTACGAAACATTTTTCTGCGGATCCAAATCAAAGATCTAAATAAGCGACTTGAAAACGTGAGATGGATTTTCGTACGAAAGATTAGCGACAAGAAATTAGAGCGATTGAAAAATAATCGTCTTTGTTGCATTCCAACGATGCAAACTTCAATTCCATGTAATAATAACAAATGTAGAATATTTGGATAAAGGAGGGGAAAGGGAAATGGCGACCTACTTAAATATCTGGCATCACTGTGATCGTCGATTAATGAATAAATGACGTTTTCATCGTAGTGTTTCGTGGCGAGTCTTTTTCCGCGATTTCGCCGATTTACTTGCGACTGAAAAGCGTACGGAGGCTCTCGTCTCGTCGTCCCTCGCACTCATCGCCATCGACGAAATTCTTTCCTCACTTTCAGCAGCCCTTGCCGCTTCCTTACTCATTTTTCGCTTCAGCACCAATTGCTTTGCTGCTTCGACGAGGATTTCCAAAAATTCGAGAAAAGTCAGCTGAAAAAAGTTGCTGAGAAATATTCACTTGCAATTATTTTTTTTCGTGCACTGATTTTTTTTTGCGATATAATTTGGGCTCTGCGAGCGGATTTAATTGTGCACTTGTTTTAAAATATTTTTTGTTTTGTTTATTGCGACGATACTCGATACCTCGTAGTGCATTTGGACTATGGCGCCGCTCTCTGGATCCTTGATCGATGGACACACGGTGCTCATTATTTCAACGAATTCTTTCGTTCCCAGTTCTCGAAGGACGCGCAGCGAATTTACTACTAACAGTTCAGACGTGAGGGGAAAAGTTCGTTTGCGGAAGGCGAATATGGGGCTCCCTCTATATTGAGGCGCGAAAAAAATGGACAAATTCCGAATTCTTTTCTTGGCAAACGGTTGGTGAAAAAAAAACGCATTTTTTTAACACGAAGGTATGATATGATATGATATGATTTATTATGCACGAGTTCGACTTTTGGGCAAAATTTGATACAATATGGGAACTAATGTCATGTAGTTTTACAAAGAAATTTAAATTATATCTGGTGGTTTTGTAAGTTGGTAACTTAATAACAACTTAAAATGCGATTCTCATATCTTAGTGACATAACTTATGCAATAGAGTCCGAATAAAGTGGGTGAATATAATAATATAACATGAGTATATGCTAGTAATAATGTATAATGTTGTAGTCCAATAGAATAACCTCTTTAGGTACAATATGTTGGCCGTGAGATGTGAAAACAAAGGTAAGAATATAACATTAATAATAATAATAAGAGTGAATAATAATGATGAAAAATTAAGATTGCAATTTCCTTATCTACCAACTTTTGGCAGTACGTCAAGCACGCAACCTTGACACATATCCCAATGAAATTAAGAATAATGAGAATTTTAAGAAATTTATAAAAATAGAAATAAGACTAAGAATACGCTTAGGTACATATAGGGTATCTCAAGACGACCTGACATTTAAATTTATTGTATAAAACGTATTGTTTATTCGAAAAGTACGAATATTTTTATTTCAATATAAGGTACAAACACGGAGGTTATGTGTGGAACACAATATGCGACAAATGGCCGCGTCGTCCCTGTTTGCAAACGTTCGTTCTTTTGACGAAATTTCCAATAACATTTTGGCATAATTGCGGACTAATTTCATTAATGGTGGGTCCAATTGCTTCCTTGAGCTTCGGAATGATCTGTGGATCATTGGCATACACTTCCAGAAAACCCCAAAGAAAGAAGTCCAATGGCGTCAAATCCATATATGTAATACTCCTATATTGCCAGCGCTCACCGAAACGTGACGAGAACATTTCGGTGCAGACAATATCGCTCTCTCGCTCGTGGCTCGTCACTTTTGATTGCAGTGCGCAAGCGCGAATAAAAGCGGGAATGCGCAACAGTTGTATAGGAGTCTGCGCACGCGCGCCAATGAGTCGCGAGTGCGCAGCACGACCAAAAGTAACTCGCTCTGTCTCACTTCATCGCCGTCCTCACCACTTATAGGGAAGCATAGGCCGCTGGCAATATAGGAGTATTACATATATGGTCAAATCGCACGATCTTTATGGCCAGTTTACATCGCCGCGGCGCGAGATAACGCGACGATCAAACTTCGTCTGCAGTCACTGCGTTGTTTCGTCCGCAGTGTGGCACGTTGCGCCATCTGGTTGAACGAATACGACTCCCAAGTCCATGCTGTTTATGGCATTTATCGGATATTGTGTTCCACACATAACCTCTATGTCTGTGGCTTATATTGAAATAAAAATATTCGTGCTTTTCAAATAAATATAATAATACGTTTTATTATCGGGCGTACAAATGAGTCTCCACCGTTTAACAAAAGATGGCCCCACCAGGAAGTTATGGTTGAAATTGTCAGGTGTAAAACGTCGTATCGCAAAATTGGACATCTGGCAAAACCATAACCTTGAAATATTAGCGATTTCGTATCAGCATCACATAATTTTTTTCGTGCGAAAATGTCGAGTTTTGAGGCGAATGAGCGTCATTTGCGGGAACTTTTGATTTACTTCTCTAATTTGAAGAAATCCGCAGTTGAGGCGCATCGATTGCTTGTAGAAGCATATGGTGAGGCTGCTTTAAGTGAGAGAAGTTGTGAGTGGTTTCAAAAGTTTGAGAACGGTGAGAACGGAAGGCCGAAAGTGTACGACGATGCGGAATTGGATGCATTATTGGAGGGAGATTCGTGCCAAACGCAAGAAGAACTTGCACTTACATTACGAGTTACTCAACAAGCAATTTCAATTTGAATAAAACATTAAGTACCTTTCTTTCACAATAAATGCTCAATTTTTTAATAAAAAATGCCGGATACTTATTTGTACTCCTGATAATAAACTAAAAATACGGAAAAAGAACAAAGACTGAGTCGGAAAAAGAACAAAGACTGATACTGGTTGGTGGAGTTAATATGTCGAGAACCACTTGATGGATCGTTTCCAAATTTACAGGAGATACGATGAGAAACATTTAAAGGTTATTGACGATTTCACTTTTTAAACACCAATCTTCATTTATTTATAGTTACGTGAAAATTATGACTTTTTTCACAGATTTCGTATGCTCGAGCTCACATTCGTCACCACTGTTATTTATTGTGAACTTGAATACCCCGTTTGGTTTTTTAGACTACGTTGGAGTGTCATGTTTTTGTTGTTTTTCTGTATTTTTTGGTGATTTTTTAAAAGGCTCTCAATATATGTATACCTTTGGGTTAAAAAAAAACGCGTTACATCTTCAGCAATCGTTTCCCAGAAAAAAATCGGAATACGGCCATTTTTTTCGGGCCTCCGGACACCTGGAGGTTTTTATTTCTTACTTGGGGGAACGTTTTCTTCACTTGGGAAGATATGCGGGCTTGGGAGATTCAAGGCCTCGTCAGAATTTGGAAGGTAGCTGAGTCTCTCTCCCACCAGAACGGAATTTCTGCCTTCCGTTGAAAATTTCCTCTTTTTGTCTTCAGGGGTTGCAGGCTCCAGCGATCTTTCAAGGTCGAGAGTACCTGTATCGTTTATTCAAATATATTTAAATATCTCACACATTCGATTATGCAACGGCCTCTTTATTCAATTATTTATTTTATTTATTTAAAAGTAAATGTCAAATTGAACGAGAATAGAACTTAAACATTCTTTTTAATTTCTTACAAATTAAAATTAAATTAAACCTACAAATTTCTTACAAATTAAAATTAAATTAAATTTACAAATTTCTTACAAATTAAAATTAAATTAAATTTACAAATTTCTTACAAATTAAAATTAAATTAAACTTACAAATTTCTTACAAATTAAAATTAAATAATCTTATAAATTAAACATTCTTTTTAATTTCTTACCTTCATTATTATTCAAAATAAAAATAATACTGTTACAAAACTCGAGAAGAATTAGTAAATAAATAATACGAATGTTGATGTAACAAAAAATGTGAACGTCCTTGAAAAAAAATTGCGAACCTCGTATCGAAAATATTGTATCCAGCAGTTGTCTCGCCGGGTGGGATTGTCCAATCGATTGGTACAATTTATAAGCCGGATACAAAGACACCAAATCGCGTTCGGGTCCGCATAAAATTCCTTCGGTAAAAAAAAAACGATAAAAAATACCTCTAAAAAATTACACCCTCCGATATCGTCAGACGAAAAAAAAAAAACGCCAACAATGTCAAAGATCGTTTTACGAACCGGCGTGTTTCCCGACGTTCGGATAAACGTCGTTAATTAAAAATTTGTTTAGACCATTAGCCAGTTTTCCAGGATATCCTGCGGCATCGAGCTCTCCGTTTTTCGTGTACAAATGCCACGACACTTCGAGGAGTGCGTGAATCAACTGCCAAATCTCGATTCGCTCGAAAGGACACGATGAATTTTGCATCAGTGTCGATTTGTTGGCAGCTGCAACGAACGAAGTTCAAGTTTTTATTTCTCAAAAGCTGCATTAAATTGTATTGGAAATTTAATTAAGGGACTATACCGGTGTGACACTTTCGAAAAATCGATTTTTTTGCCTTTTTTGACAGTTTATACGTTCAAGAATATCTTGTGAAAATTTCAAGACCGTGTCTCTCATACTCCCCGAATGGTAGCCTTTTAAGGATGTTGAGTCCCTATGAAACATGTTAATGTTAATTGTTCAATAAATAGCTTCTTAATCGTCATGAAATTTTTACACGACCTCCTGAATACTTCATGTAAAAACATACCAAATTTTCAGAATTCTATCATCATTGCTTCAACCTCCTTAAGGGTTGAAATAAAAAATGATAAGAAAATTCTGAAAATTTGGTATGTTTTTGTATGAAGTATTTAAGAGGTCGTGTTAAAATTTCAGGACGATTAGGAAGCTCGTTATTAAAAAATTAACATTTTGTTAAGAAAAATTTTTAAAAGAAATAAAAAAAAAATTATCAATAAACTTCGTTTTGTTTCCGTTGCTTTCAGTATATTGTAGATATTATAAAATTGAGAGGTCAAAAAAAAAAACTTATTGCAAAGTTACATCAGTTTCCATGAAACAACATTTAATTTGTGAATGTTAATTGTTCAATAACGAGCTTCCTAATTGTCGTGAAATTTTTACGCGACCTCTGAAATACTTCATACAAAAACATACCAAATTTTCAGAATTTTATCATCATTTGCGATTTGAGACCAACATCCTTAAAGAGCAATCGCTCGTAGGTATACAATCGATAGTTAAATCGAGATTTTTCAAATTTGCTGACATTGTAACTCACAAAGCAATTATCCGATTGACTTGAAATTTGAACTAAGTACTCTCGAATATATTTACTCTACAATGGCGTAGGATGTTTTTGATTGGATGAAAACTGACGATTTGGCATTGAAAAAAACGACCATTTTATAGACAAGTAAACAGACTTTTTTTTTTCATAATTACGCAATTTTGTTAGATTTCGATATTTTTCAAAAATCCTACGTCATCGTACAGGAAATACTTTCTATTGCGCATATCGTGCGATTTTTGATATATTCAAAAATAACAAAATGGCGGACATTTAAAAAAACAAAAAAACGTGTTTTTTTCACCGTTTTTGGCAAAAAAAAGTAAATATCAAAATTAAAAAAAAATCCTTCATATGCGCTATAGCTATAGTTGTAAAGGATATGTGGTTAAAATTTTATACGGATCGGTTCAGTAGTTTCGAAGATTTTATCGACAAGCTGCCGAAAACGTTGTTTCGAGAAAAACGCGTTTAAATATTGTTTGGGTTAAATAAATACATGAAAATGTTTTTTTTTAAGGATATTGAGTCTCAAATCGCAAATAAAATTCTGAAAATTTGGTATGTTTTTGTATGAAGTAATTCAGAGGTGGTGTAAAAATTTCACGACAATTAGGAAGCTCGTTATTGAACAATTAACATTCACAAATTAAATGTTGTCTTATGGAAACCGATGTAACTTTGCAATAAGTTTTTTTTTTGATCTCTCAATTTTGTAATATCTACAATATACTGAATACAACGAAAACAAAACGAAGTTTATTGATAATTTTCTTTTCCTTTTAAAAATTGTTCTTAACAAAATGTTAATTTTTTAATAACGAGCTTCCTAATCGTGAAATTTTAACACGACCTCTTAAATACTTCATACAAAAACATACCAAATTTTCTCATCATTTTTTATTTCAACCCCTAAGGAGGTTGAAGTAATGATGATAGAATTCGGAAAATTCGATATGTTTTTACATGAAGTATTCAGGAGGTCGTGTAAAAATTTCATGACGATTGAGAAGCTATTCATTGAACAATTAATATCAACATGTTTCACAGGACCTCAACATCGTTAAGTATTTCGAAAGTGTGTTTATTAAGGGTAACAACTTTCATATCAATATCTATAATATAAACCTATAAAAAAACTCATGAAAATAGCCTTTTATAGCGTCTAAAGTGAGAAGACCCCTTAATTTGATTAAAAAAAAATATATTTCCATAGTGAACTTTCATTGCTTTACATTAGCAGAATTTTGGCTTTTGTTCAATACAGATCGGTGGACCGCGTGTGGGTGAAACTGCAAAATTCTTTGGGGGTTGGTTTCTCCCCTTAAAATCGTTTTTTCGCCGATCAAAAAAATACGTGCTCAATAGTTTTCAATTCTTTATCACATATATGAGTTTCAACAAGTCGATAGTGGACACTCAAGTGATGTTACTTGTCAAAAAAATGAGAAAAAAATATTTATCCGGCATTGAATTGTCACCAGCTTACTGAGATAATTGTCGATCTGCACGAGACTCGTGAACTTCCTGTGAACTTCGCAATCCCGCCAAAATTGCCAAAGCGACAGTCGGCTCATTGAAAATCGACAATTGTTGGGTACGTCGGCGAATAACTTTGAATAATCGTCATAAATTTTGCGTAAGCGAGGCATGTGCATAGTTATGCAGTCGTAAGCCCAGTATTTTTCTCTCTCCACACGCGTCGACGTTTTGGACGTTTTCGATTCTTCAATTTTTGCTCTCGAGTTGACATCCTCCGGGGTTGAACGGGTACTCGAAATTTTCGCCGACTTTAAATTCGATTTCGATTTGACGAGATTCGAATTCGATTTCGACGAGTTTTTCGACGGTACAGCTTTTTCGTCGTGTACTGATCGGCTGTAAGATCTTTCGAGACAACGACAAGAACCGTTCTCGCAGATGCCACATTTTTCTGGCATCAAAGACACGACGGACGCGGAAGTTTCGAATGTTTCCGGTACTCGCAAACGATTTATGTAGTAACGGAGTGATATGCACTGTTCGGGCTTCAAAACAGTCGTCACTCGGCTTTGGAGTACTTTGCCTACCTTCGTCAATCTAAAGAAATCGTATTAATTTTTTTAAATAATTTTAAGGGGCTCATCTAGCTAGAGGCCTGGAAAATGACTAAATTTCGATTTTCTTTTTCTGGGAGGGGGTTGGTGTGAAAGAAAAACATTTTTTTTAACTCAAAGGTACGTACGTTGAAGGCCCCTAAAAAAATCACCAAAAAATACAGAAAAACAACAAAAACATGGCAGATGGTACTGTTTTGAAAGGCGGTGGACACGATATCTCGAGAACCACTTGATGGATTGTTTCCAAATTCACGGGATATACGATGAGAAACATTCAAAGGTCGTTGACGATCTCACTTTTTAAAAATCGATCCTCATATTTCAATAGTTACGTTATAATGATGACTTTATTTCAAAGATTTTGTATGCTCGAATTTCAATGCGTCGCCACGTTGTTTAAAAAAATGATTTAAAAAATCGACGATCGTCAACGACTCGTATTTATTGTTAACTTCAATAACCCGTTTGGTTTTTTGATTTCGGATGGACCGTTCAAGCTGGAGAGTGTCCACTGCCAAACGTCGCTAAAAAAATCATCTGCCGACTGTATTTTTTTGTGATTTTTTTATAAGGCTATCAATATACGTACCGTTATGTTAAAAAAAAATATTTTTTCTTTCACAAATCGTTTTCTAGAATTTTTTTTCGGAAGTTGGCAATTTTTTCGGAGCTCTAGGTAGATCCAGCCCCTTAATGTAGCTTTTATCCCAAAGTGTTTTCGACATATTCACATTTGCGCTAATTTTTTTTAAAGTCGAAATTATATACTTGGCCAAGAGTACCTAAAAACGAAATAGCATTTAAAAAATCCTACTCCTCTTTATCAGTTGACTGGCCATCTTTTCCATAGCTACTTGCTGTGTTTTCATCATTATCCTCTGGGACGGTGTTCATCGACCTGGCCGGAAGTAAAATATCGTTCTCAAAGAGCGGATCACCCTCGGTCACTTCCCCATTATTTCCTATGAGAAAATAAAATATCAATTGTTTATTTCCTATGAGAAAATAAAATATCAATTGTTTATTTCCTATGAGAAAATAAAATATCAATTGTTTATTTCCTATGAGAAAATAAAATATCAATTGTTTATTTCCTATGAGAAAAGAAAATATCAATTGTTTATTTCCTATGAGAAAATAAAATATCAATTGTTTATTTCCTATGAGAAAATAAAATATCAATTGTTTATTTCCTATGAGAAAATAAAATATCAATTGTTTATTTCCTATGAGAAAATAAAATATCAATTGTTTATTTCCTATGAGAAAATAAAATATCAATTGTTTATTTCCTATGAGAAAATAAAATATCAATTGTTTATTTCCTATGAGAAAAGAAAATATCAATTGTTTATTTCCTATGAGAAAATAAAATGTCAATTTTTTATTGTCTGTATAATTGACCAATAGAATGGCTTTCTCACCGATTATCATCCCGGTGCCGTGCTTTTTGTCATTCTTCCATTCCCCCGAATACCTCGCACCCCCGATAGAGTTTAAAGTGATTTGCCCTGGAAAGGCAAAACGTGCAGTGATGAATGTTCTTTTGTCTACATTGTATCGTCCGATCGATCGGATATCGTTTTACCTTTGCCGTGACGAGTTCCCTCGTGCCAGTCGCCCATGTAACAATTCTCCTGTGGCCAGCTCAGTGTGTTGTTGAAAAAGCCATTCCATGTGTATTCTCCATAACTGGAACAGTACGAATATAACCATTAATTATATTTCCAATCATTATTAATTTAATAATTAATTATATTTCCAATTGTTATTAATTTAATAATTAATTATATTTTCGATTATTATTAATGCAATAATTAATTATATTTTCAATTATTTTTAATTCAATAATTAATCATATTTTTAATTATTATTCATTTAATAATTAATTATATTTCAATTATTATTAATGTAATAAATTATCATTTCAATAATATTCTCGAAAAATTACGAATTTATTCGTTATTAATCCTGAATGACCAATTTGGAGATTGTATCGACAAAATTGGAAACTTTGGATAATAAAATCGGAATTGTACTTTTTAGTTTCACATAAACTTTATTTTTAATTTAATTAAAAAGTATTTTACTTTAAAATAAATTACTTTGGTAACTGTATTTTGCAAAAATTTTCTTTTGGCATGTGCATTTTTTTCAGTGCCATTTTACAATACCCGTGCATCTCCCCGTTCTTCCATTCCCCTCGATAGACGTCACCATTTGGCCAGGTCATCGTCCCCGTTCCGTGACGAAAGCCTCCTTTCCAATTGCCAACGTAACGTGAACCGTTCGGGTAAATGTAATTTCCTTCACCCTCTCGTTTGTCCATTATCCAGTCGCCGTCGTAAGAATCACCCTTCTCGAAGCTGCAATATCTTTACGGATGAAAAATTAAGGGTCCGAATCAATAACTTGACATCGATATATAATGGAATATATTTTTTGATATTCTAGATACGTAGATATATTTTACGTAAAATTAATTCTTATTTTCTACTCACTATTGTTAGTTGTAGGTTTCATTAATTAAACTACTACGGTAAATTCAATTAGTTTCGATAAATTTCCTATTAATTCGTTCTACGAACACTTTGATACAATTCAAATACAATTAATTCGTTTCACGTACCCTCTCCCATGCTTGCAGCCCTGGTCCCATTGACCAATATACAAGATATTGTAGTTTTTGTTCACCATCGTTCCTTTTCCATGACGATGACCATCTCGAAAATGTCCTTCGTACCAACCACCGTCCTGCCACTCGATACGCCCTTTGCCTTGAATTTTATTGTCCTCGAAGTCACCCTGGCACCCCGTTGATTCGGGACAAAAAAAAGTTGCTAGATCTTCACAGTCATGAAAATAAACACTCTCGATCGTCATAAATTATCGGGGGAACAATTTTTTTATTGCTTTGACGAAATTAATGCGACGGAAAGTAAGCAATTTTTTTAAAGCCTTATATACATTGAAGAAAATTAATCTTTTTTTGATTCGCTTAAATTATGTATAATTTAAATGAGATTATGTATAATTATGTATAAATTGTATATGTATAATTGTATATGTATAAACATACGTATAATTATGTATAAATTATGTATAATTTAAACGAGAATGATATGGTCCGAGAAAAAATTGTTTTAAACCTTTAAAAGCGTTTTTCTCGAAACCACATTTTCAGAATCGGGCGGACTCGTAGCTCCTACAATTCCCAACGGTTTGACTTCAAATTTCAGCTCAAGCATCTTAGATTGATTTTCCAGCGAAGTACACACGATTTTTACGATCGATTGAGAATTACGACCTTTATATATAATCTAAAATCACCTTTTTAGTCGAAAATGCGACTTTTTGTTATTAAAATGGGGCCCAATCGGCAAAAATCAATAATTTGTAATAATCGTGTGTACTTCGCTAGCAAAAATCGTGTAAATCACGAAAAAGCAATTCTACGTGCTATGCGCGTCTCCGAGTCCGTCCATAGAGAGCCTATGAAGGCGTCATTTTTCTACCGGCCTCCGATCCGCCATTTTGTATTTTTTGGAAAATAAAAGATCAATTTGCGTACCCACGGATTTATAAATCGAACCCTCCAAACCTCATTTCGATTTGTTTATTAGTATTTTCAAAATAACATCCCAAAAAGCCTTGTTTTCCGACCGTCCAAAGGTATACAAGGCCTCAGGAGTCTCGTTTACTTGAGGATTGTACTTAAAAAAATACTCGCTTCGTAGTGAGATCCGTTTCGCCATCGATAGATGCCCTGCCCTTCCATTTTTCGTCGACTGATTCTCCCTGCGTAAGAGTTTCCATTGATAAAAACGATTTCCGCTCGTTCGTCGAGCGCAAACAACTGCCAGTCTGCGTTTTTCGATGCTCCATGAGAAATCGACGATTCGGTAAGTCTTTCGGACGATTCGGACGATCCTTCGTCGTTTCTTGACGACTCGTCGAACGAGTCATCGGCGACGAGGGTTTTGCGCAGATACGTGCCGTCCCAACTTTGGCAACATTTTTTACAGTTAATACGAAAATGTCTTAAGGTGGGAAATCCCTTTAGACGCCCGAAAATGAGTCACTTTTCATGAATTTTTTCAAAGGCGATAAAATAATCGCATGATTTTGAAATGTTGACATTATCTCGTCACATCTTTCGAGTGTTATTTTTTTCTTTTGTAAATAAAATAAAGTGGCGGTGTTATAAGGTATTTATGTTACAGTTAAAAAAGTTATTAATCGGTCCGGCTGAAATTTGGGGAGGTTTCTCACTGTACAATTATTGGAAGGATATACCGATAAAAATATGAAAAAGTATGAAATTAAAAATTAAGTAGGCTTTGTAATCAAATTTTCATATTTTTGGCCATTTCATCGACAATTTCTACCCCGAAAAAGTCATTTATTTACGCGATAACCTTAAAACTTTACGTATATCCTTTCACTAATGTTATAGTGAGAAACTTCCCAAAAATGTCCGCCATATCGATCAATAACTTTTTGAGCTATAACATAAGCAGTTTTCCACAAGACGCCTAAAGGAATGCCTTCTAACGCCGCCATTTTGTTTTGTTTAAAAAATAAGTTATTTTTCATCACTTGAAGGTTGTCGTCAGATAATGTAAAAATTTTAAAACGATACGATTATTTTATCACCGTAAAAAAATTCATGAAAAATTATTTATTTTCGGGCTTATAAAGGGATTTCGCCCCTTAAGGGTGACGTGATTGAAACGTGTATTCACCTCTCCACGAAATATTGAACGAGATCGTTGTATATCAAATACACGTATTCTTGTTTTAGGCTGTATTTTCGACGCTTATCAGCGAGTATATCTTCAAAAGGGAGTTCTTTCTCTCGCTCCGTTTCCTCGGCCCTCCAGGATTCTTCTTCTTGTTCCTCTTCCTCTTGGGCCCGCTTAGCAGCAAATTTCGCTTCGTGCTTCGCGCACTTCTCGTCAAATTCCTCCAATTCGCTTTCCCGTCGCCCCTCCATCGGGAAATCACTTATCAAGATTGCGATCGAGAAAAAGTTTCTCCGTCTTTGACATTTCCATGACAGCGAACTGTCAGCTGTCAAATTGCCGCGAAATGATATTCATTCTGTCCTCTCAACGTTGCGGATTTATTTTTCCTCCGATCAGACTTTTTGTATGCTGACGGGATTTTTTGCGGATCTGCTACGCTGATTTTGTTGCACGATGTGTCAACGTGTTCCGGTGAACGTGAGTTGACAGCTTGAGAATATAAACTGCGCGGCAGAATTAAAAACGTTTAATCTTTCATTTTTTTTTGCATCGTCGGATAATCAAAATTGCCTTTTCCCGGGAGTGTGGTATGGGCGATTAATATTTTGTTTCAATAATTTTCATCAATTTTGCACTTTTTTTCTAGTCGGTATTTTTGCCCCTCGAGGAAAAAGTAGAGAAATACAAGCATATCCTGCCGAGTGGCCCTCCTCACTACAGCCCGAAAGTCAAGATCCACGACTGGTCAGTTCCTTTCCATACACGTGGCCCAACCGTTCAATTTTAGTGAGAATATCGAAGTTTCATATTTAAGGGGGGACGCCACTCTGACGTGTAAAAAAAAGAAGATTTTTTTGCATTTTATCAAAGTATACATACTCAAGAATATGCGAAACATAATTCAAGTGGAAATATTGAAAATTGACTAGGTTACAAACGATTAAACACGACTTTTTTCTGACGTGGCCGGAATTGTAAATCTAGCTATACTTGTCCGATTTGCGTTTGAAAAAAACCATAATTTCCGTATTTGCAGTAGCTATCGTTGTAGTTAGCCGTTTTATTCTAATTTAGTATTTTTTGAGCCCCCGAATATAAGTAAAAATTTCGCCAAAATTAAACTTTTTTTCAACGTCCGTTATTTTGTGCGTGTTTTTTTACATCGGCTACGTAGAACGAGAACTATATTCATATAGACTGTAAAAGTTTGTTATTTTTCAGACCAACCATTGTCAAGTTATCGATCCAGTCGTTGGACCACATTTTTAATACAGAGGCTTTGTACATCACTTACGTTGTAAATTTGTAATTGCTGAAAGTAAAAATTTACGCGAAATTAGTTCAACGTATGCTAAATATCATACTTTTTTTCCAAATCCCAAATAAACAATCCAGTAGACAAAAAAAAATCGGAAAAAACGACTTTTTTCGGCCCGTCACACCGGTGCCATCCTTCAAGATCGAGCCCCATTTCATCATCTGACTTTATACAGGCAATTGCGTTCCCCCGTCGAGACACGTGCCACCGAGATCCGAAATTTTCGTGAATCTACTTACAAGCGTCTCGGCGAAGATGACGATCCAATCGGAATTTCGGTGACTCGAGCGATGACCGAACAAATTCGTACCAAGGACGTTTACGATTCGGCACATCGAAATTACAGCATGCTGAATTTTTATTCGATTCCATACACGGAGTAAGCTACGACGTGTTTTTTTTAAATCAATATCATATCGTGTAGTGTTCTTTTTCGCGACATTGAAGTTTGCATCTTTGAAATGAATAGCCCAAACGAAAACTATCATTTTATAAATCCAGCAGTTTTGGTCTACAAAAATCACGCCATTTTTTAGGATTCTCATTTAGTGCTCTACAGTCTGAATTTGCATAATGTGATTTTGGCTGATGCGGGAAATAAGAAATTAAAAATACTCTCCGTTGTGTTGAAACGATGCGAGCTTCATTCTTTTTCAATTTTGGATTATTACAAGATCTCGATGGTGGTTGTGCGTTTGAAAAATATCTGAAAATCATTGAAAATTATAAAAAATCATTGAAAATCATTGAAAATCATTCAAAATCATAGACAATAATTGAAAATCATTGAAAATAATTGAAAATCATTGAAAGTCATTGAACGTCATTGAAAATCATTGAAAATCATTGAAAATCATTGAAAATAATTGAAAATCATTGAAAATAATTGAAAGTCATTGAAAGTCATTGAAAGTCATTGAAAATCATTGAAAATCATTGAAAATCATTGAAGATCGTGGTAAGTCATTGAAAATCATTGAAGATCGTGGTAAGTCATTGAAAATCATTGAAGATCGTGGTAAGCCATTGAAAGTCATTGAAAATTATTGAAAATCGTTGTAAATGATTGAAAATCATTCAAAATTAGTGAACATGATTGAAAATCGTTGAAAATCATTGAAAATCATTGAAAATCGTTGAAAATAATTGGAAATCATTGAGATTCGTTGAAAACCATTGAAAAAATGAAAAAATTGGTAAATTTTCGGTTGAGAACGAACGAGTACAAGAGAGCTTTTGCTCTGACCGATCTGCCTCGTCCAAAGGCAACGGAAATTGCCGATTATCGGACAACACTGAGGGACGATTATCCACCTCATTACAAGACGACACAACGGTCCTTGCGAGACTCGCTCGTACCGGAAGTGCCGTGGCTCCTGTACAGGCGAATTCTCGGCTACAACAGCGACGATCTCGCTCGTCGTCCCGGGGTCAGTAAATTTTTGGACGACAACATGGAAATTCAAAACCGAGCGGCTTCCTTGAAAATGTCTAGATTCGTCTCTTACGATCCTGTCGCTCGGAAATACACGGATACGAAAAAGTTCAGCGAAGCCATTTTGAAAAATTCGTCGATGACCGGTTCAGTCTAGATGACTAATTACTCCCTAGATGCTTGATTTGTTTTATTTCTCGCCTCCTTCGAATTGTGATCCAAGGGTGAAAATAAAAAGTCGTCATTACAGTTTGCAAAATAAGTTTATTAACTTTCACATACGACGAAATTGTGCACTAGATTTGGCTTTCTTTTTTCGTTTGTCGATTTTTCTTTTGTTTCTAACGGCTATGGTTGCGGTAATCCGGGAACGTTTGTCAAATGGCAAATTTACATGCCGCCACTCTAGTCGCGATTACGGCCGAATCGCATGTGTCCGTAGTCGTCGAAACGATCGCGCTTGCCGAACCTCATGTGCCCGTAGTCGTCGAAGAGCTGACGCTTGTTGAGCTCCAATGAATCTTCGTCCTCCACGAGGAAATCCTCGCCCGAATAGCTGAGCATGAAAAATGCGCTTATGATTTATTATTATTATTTTTTTTTTTGGAGATTTATAATAAGGGTTGATGCGTTTTTTGAGCTAGAGATGGAGTGCGATTGCACTCAAATTTTATCGAAAGTAGCATGTTTTATCGAAATTAATAAAAATTATCGTAACACCTTATAAAAAATAGAGTATTTAATGTGAAAAATTACAAAAATTATGCAAAAAATCATTTAAATATGAAAAAATATATAAATATAATTATAAACAAAAAATATAATTTAAAATAAATTTAAAAAATATGAAAAATATAATTTGATTGAGTATTATGATAATACTTTTTCGAAATTTGAAAAGTTATCGTAATGCTTTGTCAAGAATGACATACTTCGTAAAAAATATCAAGAATTATAGGAAATTATCGTCATACCTTATCGAAAGTAACTGAAATTATAATTTGGTAAAGTATTGCCATAATACTTTACTGAAAACAGCATATGCTATCAAAAATAACAAAACCAATAAAAATGATTGGCATACTTTATAAAAAAAATAACATATTTCATTTAAAAAAATACGCAATGTCGTCGTAATAATTTGGTGAGTATTATAATGATGATTTATAAAAAATGGCATACTTCATAAAAAATATCAAGAATTATAGGAAATTATCGTCATACCTTATCGAAAGTAACTGAAATTATAATTTGGTAAAGTATTGCCATAATACTTTACTGAAAACAGCATATGCTATCAAAAATAACAAAACCAATAAAAATGATTGGCATACTTTACAAAAAAATAACATATTTCATTAAAAAAAAAAGAATTATCGTCGTAATAATTTGGTGAGTATTATAATGATAATTTATAAAAAATTGCATTTTTTCGAATACTTTATCGAAAATAACTAAAATTATAATTTGATAAACTATAACCGTGATACTTTATAGAATTTTTTAAACATTATCGCCATACTTTATCGAAAATAGCACATTTGATCAAAAACAATAAAACTCACCGTCATAGTTTATTAAAAATAATATATTATATAAAAAACCACGAAAAATTATTGCAATATTTTATAAAAAATAGCATATTTTATCAAAAATCGTAAATATTATTGTCATACACTTTTATCAGTCGCGTTATAATTTTCCCGCCAACGAACTACAATTAGTAAAACTATGCGTTCTTTTGCCACAAGCGTTTGCTGTAACTATCTTTGTTTTTTTCTTCGCAAGTTTCCGAATTCAATTCGCCAATTTATTTGAAATTTAAAACTCGCTCAAAAGGTCAATGTAACGCACCTTTCGTTATAGCTAATCAGTCCTAAATTCACAAATTTTTGGTTACGCTTAATTTTCAAAATCCACCAAAGACTTTTCATTTTGGGTTAGGAAGAATTTTCAAATCGCTATTTCCCACGGGCTTTCCCTTCTTTTTCCCCACCATCAAAGCATCTTTTCCACTTTGACGATGGGACCGTCTCGAATAAAATTGAAAAAAGTGTACCCGCGCGCCGGCATGCGGTTTCGAAATCTCCGATGAACGTTGGTAGCGACCTCGGAGACTCCCTCGCAGAATCCGCAAAGCAGCACGAAGATCGCCATCAGGCAGACGGAGACGGTTGCCACGATCCTCATATCGTCCGAAAAAAAATTCGTCAAAAGATTTCAGCGATTTTCCAAAACTGCGAAAACGAATCGATTCGCTAGAATATTGAAGGCCAACGAAGAAAAAAAAAAATCGCAACGTGGAAAATGTTTTACTCACGATCTTTCGCGAACGCCGGATGCTGAACGAGTGCGATGACGATGGTCGTAAGCATCGACTTTTATACACTCCTGCCTACGAATTCCCGGGAGAATTTTCCGTGAATTTTAATTCGCGTTGTCGAAGCAGAGGATAAACAATTTTCCTCGTCCTCAGTCGTCGGTAACGCCGACCGTTCATCCCCGTTCGCTCAATATTCATCGCAACATTTTCTCATGATTGGCAGGTAACGTAACCGCGTTAGTACGAGAACGCAATTTTTCCCTCGCGGCTCTCGTTTCTTACCAGCCGGCGAGACCAATCGAGATTGACACTCTTGAGGTTGCTGCAACCCTCGAAACTCTTTGAAACGTGTGGCAAGCTCCCGTCGATCTGCCAATTACCGTAGTCTTTGCCCACTCCTTTTTTCGTTGTAATTTTTTATTATTCACTCTGGTTCGCCCTCGAAGCTTTGCCGACGAAAAATTAACCGCGGCAAAATATCGCTTCTATGAGATGGGCATTATATTGCAGAGGTGTAGGAATTATTGAAGAATGTGCGAAACGACATTTCAATAAATTGGGCGAAGAATTATTCTATCGGGACGACAAGTGCATTGGTACGTTTTTTTTAACTATATAGAAATGCATGACCTACACGAAATAATTATCCAGTATCCATGCAATACACACATTATCGTATATTTTTTCAATTATTTAAAAATATAATTATGTTTATGTATAATATTATAATTGTATATAATAATATAATATATAATAATTATAATATAATATAATATATAATATTGTATGAAATATGATTATCCATTATCCATAATCAATGCAATACACACATCTATCTTATTTATTTTTTTATTATTTGTTACCATGGATACACTGTATGCGTTTTGTACTTGGGTCGAGTTCTACAGTGGAAAATGTAGTATGGAATCAGACACGTTGATGGGTTTTATTCCACGTTTTTCTCAAAACGCTATTGAGTATTTTATATTTATATATATTTTATATATAAATTTAACATACTCCATAGCGTTTTATGATTTTTCTTTGATAATCCCCTGATGCATGATATCCCTGACGAATCATCGTACAAAAAGATGACGTTGAAGTTTGCACTCGTTAGCATGCGACGAAAATTGATTCTGTTTGATTACTCAATTATTTTCGCAAATTTAGGTTCCGAATGTTGCTTCAATGTTTTTACGTATTGTTATTATAAATGTACGAACTCAATTGGGAAAAAAGGCATTAGATAATAATCAAAGATAAGAAATAAAAAAAATTGGATGAAAATTTTAACTCAATTGCTTGAAAAAAGTCATCGAGTTCCAAGCCACTATAGAAGAGTTTTGCAGCTCCTTAGGTACGGACATACCTTTTGATTTTGAATTACGATCGAATGACGTTTAGAAGACGAATGTCTTAGTTGATTATTAAATAACAATAATATTGAATAACAGTCCCTCCAACATTAAATACCAAAATAATAGTAATATTAAATTATCGTGTCTGTTGTTTATTAACCCTCAACCCGTGAAGGTATTTGAGGCACCTTAATCCCGTGAACCTGGGTGGTTTTTGTTTTTTCACTACCAAACCAACAATTGTCAACGAAAAAAATCTGAAAAAATTCACGATCGACCTTTAGGCCGTACTTCTCAAGGAAAAATAGGGTGTTCTTTTTCTTGTTTATTTTCAATATATTTTTTTCCATTAAATATTGAGCAATCTAAGAAGAAAATGATTTTGGACAGGACGAAAACGACCCAGGCTCACGAATTGAGGGTTAAGGGAGGACATCACCCTGATAGGCAGGAAAAGGTAGTTTTTTCCATTTATTTTTGGATTCTAGATGATTTATTTGGGATTTACAAAAAAGGAATATTATTAAGGAAACATTGAACCCATTTCGTGTGAATTTCTACTTAAAAAAATTAAATAACAACGCTATTGCGATATAATAAAGTCTCTGTATAAAAAATGTGGTCCAACGGCCGGATCGATAACTTAATAATGGTTGGTCCGAGAAATAAAAATTGATATGTTTTATAACCTATATAAATGTAGTTCTCGTTGTAGGTACCCGTTTTTCGAACAAAAAATCATAACATGGCAGGTGTTCGAAAAAAAGTGTAATTTTAACGAAATTTTTACTTACACTCGGGGGCTTAAAAGAACTGAATGTCAAAAAAAAAAAAAACGGCTACGTACAACGATAACTACCGCAATTACAGACATTTTTTTCAAAATACAAATCCCTCAATTGTAGCTAGATTTATGACCACAGCCAGCTCGAGTAAAATCGTTTCGAGAAAAACGCGCTCAAAAGTTATAGCATACGTAAATCGTTGCGCTACCTGCTTTCAGTGAATCGTCTACATCTTGGTCAATTTTCAATATTTCAACTTGACATTATTTTCAAATATTCCTGAATACGCATACTTTGAGAAAATGCATAAAAAAACCGAATGATACTAATTTACAAAGACCAAGAGCCTATCAATATTCAGTGTAACGTTTTTCCTACAGAGGTAAAAAAAAGATCAGACACCGTCACATTGAACAACCATTTTTCCCCTTCTTCCCCAAATTATTATTTTGACGTAACCGCAATCATCTTACTTAAGACTACTATCTAAATGTTACCTCATAAACAATAGTTTTTTATACCAAAAGCTGCAACAACAAACGGGGGTGGGGGCGGGGGGCTGCTGTGACATACAAAGACGACGAAATGATAAGGGTCCCTCGGTACATAATCCATCAGCCACGAAATCCGAAAAAGGCGTCTCGTCGTTACGATAGATGGCCTAAGGCATCCTTGAGGAAAAACGTAACGATTTGCGTGCAAAAGCCCTAATCAGATAAAAATCACGATAGGTGGAGTTACGCGACTGTTGTGCATACAGATATACGTGGATAGGTTCGTAACAGGTTGAACGTCGCAATCGAAAGCTTATCCAGTACATCCTTGGTTCTTCCGTGAGGCACGATTCGTCAGGTATTCTCACATTGCACAAGCCCGAGGGTCAGGGTCATCCGGACGAAGCTTGTGTAACGAAAGTTCGGTAAATGGCTTTGGGTCTCTGCGGTGCTTCTGGTTGCGTCGCTGCTATAAATTTCACCGCAGTCCCAGCTTCGTATCGCACTTGCAGCTCGTCAGCCGAACATTTCCCATATTCCTGCCTGAGCGAAATTTCGGCCGATACGACAAAACCCGCATTTCCGGTCTACCGTTGATCGGTTGTGATGAGGGCCGTTTGAAGGACGTCGGGAGGGGTCGGAAATGGCAATGGCGATGAGCGAAGACACGAGCGGTTTCCGGCATAGGGGGTTGTCCGAATGGTGGAACGAGGAGACCGAATACATATTGCAGAGGATCGAGAGATGGGCCGCATTGGCGAGAGGCTACAATCGTCTTCGATCGGAGAGGCTCTCAGGTGGCAACTCGACGATGCAGGAAGAGCAAGAGTCCCGTTGGAGCATCTTTCCTAACAGAATCATCATCGAGGACCCAAAGTGGTCACCGCGCTTTCACAATCTCCGCCGATCACATCGGAGAAAGTCCCGGACCGACGAGAATTGCCGCATCAATTGTTGCGGCACTTTCAATTATCAGTCGAGCTGCAATCTCGACAGCGGCTGCTTGGAAAATTATCGCTACGATCACAGCATATACTTCAAGACGATCGGCGACATAAAGAGCAGCAAGAGGGAGTCCGCGGTGTTGGGCAATGGCGTCCAGCTGGAAGAGACTTCCGGCCTGGAGTGCGTCGAGTGGAAGGCCGGAAGTTCGAAGTTCTTCGACCTTTGCAACGATGGTGACCCGAACGATGAGTTCGACAACTTCGGGACCGGCGACAATTCCATTTTACGGGTTTGCACGAGCGATTTGCCGATCGACTCGTCGGCCATTGATCGAGTGGAGGAGCTGGATTGGAGGCCAGACGAGATGCCGAGCGTCTCGCCGAACGTCGATCTCGACAAGCTCAATATCGACGTCGACGACGATCGCTTTGCCGATCAGCCAGGAAAAATCGGCACTCGCGATCGGTTCGATCTTCCCAACCTGGCTAACGTCAATGACGACAACAACAACGATCCAAGTGCGGCCAACGTCGAGTCGGCGGAGGAAATGATACGGCGCAACATCAACGAGCTGACCGCTAATCAAACGCGAATCGACTCGTCGATCGGCAACGATTCTTCCAGCCCACAGAGAAATCGGGTCGGCATCGCGAGAGTCACGAGCATGCGAAGATCGAGACGAACGTCGAGAAAAGTTCGACAGCCCGTGATCGTTGGTGACAACAACGTTTCGTGGCCTGGTGTTTTGTTGAATTACACGAAAAACGCCGGTAACGTAGCTCCCTCGCCACATCATTATCGAACCGTCAAAGTCAAATGAAAGTCGCGACAGGTAATCGCAACGTTGTTTTTTTTTCTTCGAATCAAATTCGACAAACTCGGCGCAACGTCTTCCTTTTCGGTTTTCGATTTATCCACCAACCGAATAACGATCTCGAGAACGACTTGAACCAATCAAATTCGGAAGTGGGGCTCCTGCTAGAATCGGCCTAATTTTTGTTTGGTCGTGTTTGACGTTGTTTGATGTTGTTTGGGGTCGTTTGAGGATGTTTGGGTTTGTTTGGGTTTGTTTGAACCCGTGAAGAAAATTGGCCTCATTCTAAGAGGAACTTCACTTCCGAATATTTACCAAATTTATACAAAATTTGTCCACACACACATACACACACACACACACACACATACACAGACGATAATTAAAAGTTCGCATTTTCTGACAGACGCAAAAGTCCGAAGGCACGAATTTATTGTAAAGCGATGAAAAGTTTTACGCAGCCGAATCTAATGTAAAATGTATCAAGGACAAGCTGTAATATATTTTTTTAATAATACGTATTCATAAGTGAGAGTCCTTAGACGCAGTTGGCATTTGTCAAAAATATATCGTTTATTCCTGATCACCATTTCAATCTACGATCCGTTCCTCCGTCAAAGTCGAAGCTCCCGCAATTTTCTCTCATACGTCAAATTTGAGTTCTTGGCTGATTTTGATTTTGCCACATGTGCGCCGGTCACCGCAATTCGCGGACGCAACAGAGAGCACGCATGCGCTGATTTTCTCGAGAAGCAACGCACGCAACTTTATCCGATGGTGCAAATCGATCGTACGTAGCCGAGGCCCGGTGCTGTTTATTCGCGGCTCCACATTTTGCGTCGAAGATCAGTAGCAATTAGAAGCTTCCGCGGCGACGAAAACGTGTCACGGACGAAAACAAGACATGGGAAAACGTCTGGAGACCATTGCCGCGATGGCGTGCATGACGACTCTGCTCATGGTCTTTAATTTTTTCTTCTGGGTGAGTCAAACGGAACGAGTCTGACAAGCTTTGTCCAGAGGAGACGAAAACATATGTATTAACGACCTCGTGTCACTGCGAGGCTTCCCTGTTCCAACTGTTGCGCAATTTTGCTTTTGAAAAACGTCCTGTTGGATGTGGGGAAAAATCCTTGGGTTTTGGTCTAACTTATATTTGCGGACCACTTTTGTTCAATCGATATAAATATTTCGGTTACTTATTTATTTTTTATTCAGTATTGGACCCCCATCGTGTCAAATTGGTCTGGAGAAGTTTAAGGGGCGAGATACCTTTAGGCGAGGAAAAAAAATTGCTGGTTATCATGATTTTTTTTTAAGGAATGATTTCTTCTCCGTTTTCAGACTTGGCGTATGTTTTATTACTACTTTTGGCTATTACGTGGTATTTTTTTTATTAATCTTTCAAAATGGCGGAGGTATGGCGCGGTCTTCTAAACGCGTTGTGGCGGATGTTGTCGAATTGCGTGATACGCAGCGTCGGCGGGATTAATTTAAAAAAAAAACCAACAAAGATTTTTCATTCATTAACACCCATACGCAGAATATGAACCAAGAAAACGTGAGACATGTTGAGAATTGATGAAATGGTACGCGTTGAAACGAAAAGATTGAATCTTCCGACAAAAATGGCTACATTTTGCAATCAAAAATACTTTTCTTTTAGTTTTCAAAAACGCCACGTTTTAGACAATGAGGTTGAAAAGATTTATACCAAATTGCATTAGAATCGGTCGATACGTTTTTTAACTATCCGTCACGTTGGTTTTGAAAATGCAGTTCAGGAGACTGTGCCACACCCCCGCCACCTATAAAGATAAATAAATAAACAAAAAATACCATATTACAGCCAAAAGTAGTAACAAAACATCCTAAGTCTCAAATGTGGTAAAGAAATTTTTCCGTAAAAAAAATCATCGAAATCGGCACATTTTCCTCTCCTAAATGTATCTTCTCCCTTAACTCCCCCCTAACCTCCCGAACCTCCCGCGATAACTTGAATTTTTCGAAAAAATGGCTACAATTTTCACTCAAAAAACTTTTTTCTTCACTTTTCAGAAACATTTAGGGCCATGTTTTATACAATAAGGTTAGAAAGGTTCATACCAAATTTCGTTAGAATCGTTCGATCAGTTTTTCAGCTATACGTCAGGGAAATTTTGAAAATCCAGTTTAGAAGACTGTGCCACACCTCCACCATTTTTAAACATTAATAAATAAATTTTAAAAAGATGTCTAAAAATTGGTGAAGAAATCTTTGCTTAAAAAACAATCACGAAAGTCAGCACATTTTTTCCTCGCCTAAAGGTATCTATCCCCCCTTGATTGGCGATATTACCAACTCGAATGTCATTTTGATCGATGGAATTTCATAGAAAAAAAAGATAAGGGATGTACGGAGGGTGCAATTAATTTGTCGTATGTCAAGTGCTCGGGGGTCTTGATGCTGTGCATCGGCATCTGGATGAGAATACAACTACGAGACTACGTTGACATGAGCATCGAAGGTAGCGGAGCAGCGTTGTTGGCCGTCGCTTGTCTCGGTGCACTCGTCGCACTCGCTGCAACCCTTGCTTGCTGTTGCACAGCCCGAGGTCATCCGGCGCTGCTCTATCTCGTGAGTCCTTCGTCCACTCCATTGACCATTTAATTTTTACGACCCCCTTAACCTTCGTCTCACCTCGATCATCTTCGAACCTTAACTTTCGTTGTTTCATCAAAATTTCAACCCCATCGCGTTTCTATTCGTGAAATCGAAAATTAACATTGAATCGCCGATGCAATATTTATCGGTGCGGGCACTTCCTTTTTTCACGAAGTCGAACCACGTCTCGCATCGTCGAGATCGATAAGAACTCTCCCTCGCGACGTTTCCACCCTTCTCCTCGACCTACAATTAACGTTTGCTTGAGGCACGCAATCCATCGCGTATAAGTAAACTTTTACATGCACCACGATATTTGCTTGTTTTTCCTACGAGTTAGGTTTTTTTTTCATCACAACCAAACAAGGGCCGCGGGGAGAAAATGTAGGTCAATTGTGAAAAATTAACGCCGTTACGAAAATCCCATTGTTTATTGATATTTTTGTTGCCTTTGAATATCCACAAAATATCGTTTTTAAAATCGCGTTTTAATTGTGCTTAATTCGATTTCAATGAAAAAATATAAATAAGGCGTCTTCTCGTACAAAATATTTATTTGTCTTCTCGTTTTTTAAGTTATTCGTGTAATTTTATTATTTTGATAAATATTTATATTTCATTAATATATTTTTTTGGGGCTGTTCATCTGATTATCATGCGACAGTACGGAGCCTTCCTGGCGGTCGTAGCCCTTCTTGAACTCGGCGCTGGTGCATCAGTGTACGCTTATCGCAATGCACTCAATGAGGGATTCGATCAAAGTCTGAACGAAAGTCTCGCCGCCTATGATGTCAATCCTGATAAGACTAGCCACATCAATGTGGTGCAATCCACGGTGAAATAATTGCAACAATATTTTACTTCAATATTTACTTATATATATATATATATATATATACACACACGATATTTATATTCATATATATATATCGCAAATTTATTAAAAATACAAGCAATATAAAAACGGGATACTGAACAATGATTTTTTTTCTTATTAAAACATAGCTCCATTGTTGTGGCAACAGAGGATACACAGATTGGCTTAACATGAAGCCTCCAAAGGAGGTTCCGAGGTCCTGTTGCATCGTTGAAGACTGTGATACCAAGGATTCTGCTAATATTTACACCGAAGTAAGATTTGAATCACGCGTGAAAAAGCGTAAATATTTCGACAAAACGATCGAGGATGCAACCAATTGAATTTCTTTCCCTAAATTGAAATTCAACGAAATAACGAAATACTCGCAATATCCAATCGATTAATATGACGAATTTTTGTTTTCATCAACCCTTGTATTTCAGGGCTGCTACAATCAAGTGATCGATTTCATCAACGGAAATATCGGCCTGGTTGCCGGCAGTGCCATAGGGCTGGCATTCTTTCCGTTGATCGGGGTCTTCTTCGCTTGTTGCCTGGCCAGCAACATCAACAAAGCCAAGTACGAACAAGTGGCTTAGAACTTGGCTGGCTCGAAGTATCGGGCTTTTAAACCATCGGCACCTTTTCGTATCGAGTTAAGAGAGCCTGGCAAATTATTTTGAAGTGCTCTCGGGAGTGCATCTCGTGGGGACTTTGTACCCCAGAGACGGAGAGGATGGAGAGGGGAAAAAAGAGAGAGAGGGAGCTCGGATTCCAGGGATATTTAATGCAATTCAGAGGAAATCCTTGATTCTATGCTTTTCAAATGTCCGATTGGTTTTCAATGTTTGATGGATTGATTTGTCGAGATCGATTTATCAGCACGACGTTGTACTTCGATGTTACGATCCAAATTTCTCGTCTCGAAAAATGTGTCTCCCAATTACAATATTAACGATATCACGCACTTCCGGTGTCGCACGTTGACGTCGAACGAGAAAACAAAAGGAAAATCCTTTTTGTCTCCAAATCCTCGCTCGATTAATTTTCTCCCACGAAATGATCGATCCAGTTGAATTCAATTATTTCGTGCGAATTGTAGAATAATACCACGGAGATGTATCTGTTGCGATGATGCAGGCAAGTACACAATTTGCGGGATGTTCAAAAGGGGAATATAAGATTCTATCGATGTAAATTCAATGGATTGAACAATCGTGTGGGTGTATGCTGAATGAAACGACGATCAATCAAACGCACACGAATACTTAGTCACGCGATTGTGAACTAAGCCGATCGAGGTAAAATTAAACAAATGTCCGCGCAACGACGAAGAATTTATTTATCGAACAGAGTCAATTAGATCGTCGAATTAATTTACTTTCGTGCTACGGAATTAATTGATCGATGAATTGATCAACGCTGCGGTGCTTGGGCGACTGAACGCCGACGAATTATTCCTATATTCGATCTCTGTGTTGTAACTTATCGAGTTTAATCGTGATTATGGCGCTGAACGTTAATCGACTATTTTAGTGTTGTAGAAAGCAAAAAAGAAACACTATTCACTGGAAACGTCAGTGCTAATTGAGAATCTAATGTACGATGTGTTATTGTCTGATGCCATATTTTACCTATACATGTATACCTATAGGATACACGTACATATACATTAGGGGTGATTGAAAAATCGTCTTTTTTCGAATTCCCCTATCAAGGAGTTGCAGTAAGGTGGAATATGACGCCTGCTGAAGTATGAGCCTTCAATATTAGGTGTGGTAAAAAGAAATCCATTATTTTTGCCTTCAATTTCATGCAAAAATAATGGATTTCTTTTTAATACACATAATGTTAATATTTAGAGCATCCTAATGACCCGGAGAAAACTTCCGACTTTTGAATTTCATAACTCGCCGACGGGTAAACCTATGACAATGCCCAACATACAATTTTGTAGGGAATTCAACGCTCTACAAAAAAGGTTTCTTGTCGTTTTATGATAAATCTACTATTTTAAAAGTTATTTGAGGTCAAAGTCGAATTTACAGTAAAGTTCAAGTGTTTTCCACTTTTCCGGCGAAACTAGCAGACTTTTAAGAAAATGTCATGAGACCTTTTCTGTAGATCATTTCATTTTCTATAAAATCATGTTATTGTCAATAATTTAAAAATTGAATAGTTTAATAGACAACGGCTTTACAAATTCATTTTTTTTGGAGAAAAGGTGCTATTTCTGTGAAATTTATTATGATATTAGCCAAAAATTTAAATAAAAAGACGGCAATTTTTATAAAGTTACTTTTTTATGTTTACTGTTGATGTAAATTGTAAAACACACGAGTATTTATTTCCTTTTATTTATCATTTTTTTCTAAAACAATGAATTAAAAAAAATTTAATATAAAAGTTATAAAAACAAATTTATTAGGTTTTCGTGCTGCAAATAAATAATAATATGTAATTTTATCAAATTTGGCGTCTTTTTATTCATATTTTTGGTTAATTTAACTAATTTCACGAAAGTAGCCATTTTTCTCAAAAAATTAATTTGTAAAGCCGTTGACTATTGTATTATTGAATTTTTAAATTATTCAAAGATATGAATTTACAGAAAATGAAACGATCTACAAAAAGGCAAATTTTGTGATAAGTCTGATAATTTCGGGAGAAAAATGAAAAAATTTACTTTAAACTTTAAAATTTACTATAAATTCAACTTCGACCTTGAATAACTTTTGAAAGAGTAGTTTTATCATAAAACGATAACGGACCATTTTTATAGCGCGGTCAATTCCTTGTAGAAACATGTATTGGGCATTTTTATAGGTTAACCCGTTGGCGAGTTGCAAACATTCAAAGTAGAAAACAAAGGTTTCTTCGTGTTATATTTCATCAGGCTCATATTTCAATAGGCATCTTGTTACACCTTACTGCAACTTCTAGACAGACGAATTTGGACGAAAATTATTCTCGATTATTTAAAATCACCCTAATATATGTACATATATATATATATATATGAATAATATTGAAAAAAACTTATTCTACTCCTACTATTTGCATTGAGTTTATAACACCCGTGTAATATTGGATTTGAGGGAAAAGTACGAATCAATTGAATAGCATTCTTATTTATATATATTTTTTATCAATATTGAGACACTTGGAAGGACCTAATGTACACATAGACAGACGATTTGTTGAAAAAACTAACGAGAATAATTTGATCGACAAGAAAAATGTTGGCTGTTACACTGGATAGCTTTAATAATTCGACTCCCCGCCCCCCTCGCCCAATTGTAATTGAAGTTTTATAAGTGTTAATGTTACGAATATAATCGTTGAGAGATAAGCCTCAAATAAATACATCTATGCTGAAATTACAGAATGACGAATTATTCATTCATCACGCCTCTCATGCGCCTTTGTGAAAAATAGATTATATCGAGTATTTGGGATGCGAATGGAAATTCCTTTCCCACCTACCGTTGAGTGCTTTTTCTGATACCGTTGATAAGGACGGGCGGTACTTGAGGGGTAGAAATCATTATTGCCAGCAGCTCGGTGGATTACCAGCGGTCGATAAGTTATCGGTGCTCGTGGAACTTCCGGCTTTGTAGCATTGTGCGGAGATGTCGCTTCCAGTCACTTTCATCGAGTATAAGGAATCATTTAATTGAAGAAAATTTAATGAAAATCAGCATTTCATCGACGAATTGGGCGAAAAATGCCGGCATGTTTCTTTTATACTGCGAAATCGGATGTAGCACGTGTAAAAAAGTACGATAGGAACCATGTTTGAAGTACAGCCCTACTAATGGACATTTGCAATGCATTTCACGGGTTTGTGACATTACCGGGTTATGCCTAGTTGTTGCGGTCGAGAACAGCTCATTTTTGGATTTTTTTAGGCAATTCAGTTTTTTTTAGGCGATTTTTTTAGACGATTTTTTTAGGTGATAAATGTCTACAAAACCCAAAATATAGTGACCTTAGAAAAGTGATTTTTCGACTTTTACAACTAACAATAAGCATAACGCATCAATTGTCTGCACACGAGCAGCATAACCTAACAAATTTTCGAACTGATCTTGCTCAAAGATGGTTAAGCTTTTTATGAAAAACGAAGCATTAGGCCATGTACAATTCACTGACGCAGAGCTTGATGCTTTTTTTTTGCCCTGAATATTATTCGCCTCTGAGGAAACTTGGTTCAAAAAGTTCAGCCATCTCCGTCAATGGAAATGTATGTAAAATGAAAAAAAAAAGATTAAAAAACAGCCGAGCAAACCTGAGCAAGCCTTGCGCTTGCGTTCATCAACAAGCTTGCAGGCTTTGTTGAAGAATTTTTTTTGTGAATAACGTATGGTGAGCGCTGGAAAAATCAGTTCGACAGGACAAAGAGAGGAGGTCCGAGAGGGAGTGAGAAGAGAAGCAAAAAGACCGAGAGCCAGAGAGAGAGAGAGACAGAGAGATGGTAGTTAATTATCAATCACGTCGATTGTGCCTTCGAGACTTGCATAATTATCTCGGACAGCTGGTAAACGATAATCGGAGGTTGTTAAGTGGAAGAGTGGACCCGAACCGACAGGTGAACGAGGGCCGATTTAATACGAAAAGTGCGGGGGCGTTGGTGATGGAGCTTTGAATTTTTCGCGAGGACGACAGATCGATGGCATATGCATATATCCAGGAAAAAGTGAGTTTGAAGACATTCGACTTGGAGGACCGTCGTCCTAGTTGCCTATTATCTCCATACTCGTTGTTTAACCTCCAATGTCTTCATCATCACTTGATGATGAAGACATTGGAGCATGAAAGCATTTTGTAACTAAGGGATTACACCCTTATATTTTTGAAAATCTCAATTTATGGTTTTCGACGGATTTTGACAATATCAAATTTAAAAAATACGCTCTCAAAACTTTGAGCCGATCCGTTCAAAATTAAGTGCGTTCATAGGTAGGTTCCGCGAACCGGCGTACTTTAAACGCGTTTCTCTCAAAATGACTTCGCTAGGTGATCGCGATATCTCAGAAACCACCACACCGATAAACTTCAAATTTGATAAGTTCCTTTCACGTATCAAAAAGCAGTGCTCGAACGAAGGAATTTTTTTTTCGTTGCTTATTTTTTTCTTATCAACATAAACATAGAATTTTTTTTCACAAAAAATCTGTCACTCTCGAATCGACCATTTTTTCAAAAGTCAATATTTTATTAAATCCTTCGTCCACGCATTAGTCTCATTTTCGCATTTCATGGAACAACTGTGTTTGATTTGTTTTATTTTGGATTGTTTGCTCGAACCATTCCATCTGCCACATTTATAAATATTTGTCAATACAAAAATTGTAAATGCTACTTGAAACCATACTCTTTAAGGATGTTGAGTCCCTATGAAACATGTTAATGTTAATTGTTCAATAAATAGCTTCTTAATCGTCATGAAATTTTTACACGACCTCCTGAATACTTCATGTAAAAACATACCAAATTTTCAGAATTCTATCATCATTACTTCAACCTCCTTAAGGGTTGAAATAAAAAATGATGAGAAAGTTCTGAAAATTTGGTATGTTTTTGTATAAAGTATTTAAGAGGTCGTGTTAAAATTTCACGACGAATAGGAAGCTCGTTATTAAAAAATTAACATTTTGTTAAGAACAATTTTTAAAAGAAATAAATAAAAATTTATCAATAAACTTCGTTTTTCTACCGTTGCTTTCAGTATATTGTAGATATTACAAAATTGAGAGGTCAAAAAAAAACTTATTGCAAAGTTACATCAGTTTCCATAAGACAGCATTTAATTTGTGAATGTTAATTGTTCAATAACGAGCTTCCTAATTGTCGTGAAATTTTTATACGACCTCTGAAATACTTCGTACAAAAACATACCAAATTTTCAGAATTTTATCATCATTTGCGATTTGGGACTCAACATCCTTAATGTAAAAAAAAACACAGTTCGAAACCTTCAACGCGTTTTTCCCGAAAAAATTCACAAAAATTCCTCTTTTTTCGGGTCACGAGCCAGGTTGATCCCAAGATCAAAGATTCGTGTATAAAAATTGAGCAGTTCCAAAAACAGCCAGCTACTCTGATAGCCGATATTGCGTGGATACAACAGGTTCAATACATCCTTGCCTGTCCTTTTCTAACGAGCAAAAGGGGATTGCAGACTTTACTTTGCGTATTAAATTCGGTGGCTTACGACTTTCTGTCTGCTGGTACTCCATCCATCAGCATCTGTACAGTAGATAAGAGTGAGATATATTCATACAAAGAGAGAGACAGAGAGAGAGAGAGAGAGAGAGAGAGAGAGAGAGAGAGAGAAAAGACAGAGTGAGGAAAAGTGGATACGGCCCTGTAGGATCTCTTGACGCGTGCATCGATGTCCACCGTTCCCGAGGGAAATCCACTTCATGATGGGAATCCCATTATTTCCCGAGCAATATAAAAGTAGGTAGTCCAGTGAGCAGTCGTCCTCGTGCTGTCCAGTTGAGGCTATTCCAACGCCCGTTCTGGTCATTTTCTCTCTTACCCCCTCCGCCCCCCCCCTCTTCCCCGGGCACTCGCCATCTCTCGCAATCTTTCTTTTTCATCCATCCCTCTGGATCTTTCCTTCTCGCACTGGGCGTCCTCTTCCTTCTCGTCTTTTTTCACCCTCTCTTGCATATATAGTCGGCGTCCCTTTTTCGCTTGTTCCATTTCTCGTGCGGCGCACAAACGGCATACACCAACGACAGAATATATCCTAGAATTGCTCTCCACCTCGTGCTTCCGCGTATCATTGTCTCTGTCCATTTCTCTCCTCTGGTCCATCCCACACTCGTTTGCTCTCGTTTTCTCTCGTTTAGTCCTCCTAGGTATTCTCCGTCTCTCTCTTTCGTCCTAGGTCCATCCATCCGCGAGAGATCCATTCGATTTCGTTCGATATCTTGTCCTTCTCGTCTCTCTGCCTCTGCTCGTGTTCTCGAAAATGTCCGTTGGCCAGCCTGCCTCGCTGAGTCCTGGCCACGATTCTGCCAACAGAATCGTTTTTATTGTAGTTCAATACCGTATTGTACGTTATCGGCAGAGCAAGAGGGTTGCCCTCGCTCGCCGGTTCTCCTGGTTCCAACACTCGAGGCGGTTGATGGTCTTCTATTTATTTCTGGGCACGTACCCGCGTATACAGGGTGTCCTGTTGTGAATGGATAATCCTGCAACTGTCTACTATATGCTGGAATTTCTGTTTAGTCAAAGTCCGACGGTTTTCGAGATTTTGAGCTTTATGGTATTTAAAAAAAAATATCATCTGCTTTTGGTTTTTCACATGCCAGTTCTACAAATGATACGAATCGACAATAACTAAGCAACGTTTTGAAGTAATTGGCACGATATGCGTAGTACATTTTTTTGACAGCGCCGGCTATCAAAGTCATGTTCGAATTGGTTTGTATGACAATTCTGCGTAAGATATTTTTTTAAAATAAAGTTTCCTTATCGTTTAAGGTTAAGAAGAAGACTTTTCTAGATAAGCAGATAACCAAGAGTATTTTTTAAAAAGCCGGGTCCGAAAAGCTATCATTTGTAGAAATGGCATACAAAAAACCAAAAGCGGAAGATTTTTATTTCAAAAACCGTGGGACTTTTACTAAAGTGAAATTCAAGCGTACAGATAGGGCATGACCTGACCTATCAACAGTTGCAGGATTATCCACTCGTAACAGGACACCCTGTATATATACCGGGTATCCCATTTTAGTCATACACCTGATTTATCTCGAAAAATACTTCTCCGATCAAGGATTGGGTATGATGAAAATGTCAGGGTCCAAAGGGGAACATTAAAAAAATTCTTCAGAAAAACTTTCAAAATGGCGACGTTAAGATGGTCGACATGTTTTTTTTTCAATGGCAATTTTTCACGGAAAAACATTTAAACATGTTTCGGAAAAACATTTAACATGGCAATTTTTTTTTCGAATGGCTATTTTTCACCACAATATTTGTCAGCCCAATACCAACAAATTTTTGTAGGAAAAGTTTTCTGATAACGTTCATAATTTTTTGGTGGAAAGAAAAGTGGTATGCTCATTTTTCAAAAACATGTCGGCCATCTTAACGTCGCCATTTTGAAATTTCAACAAATAAATTCTTCTTAACGTCCCCTTTCGAACACGAAACGTTTTATTATACTCAACACTTGATCGGAGCAGTATTTTGCGAGATAAATCAGGTGTAAGATTTAAATAAGACACCCCGTATATATACATATACACACACATATATATATATATATATATATATATATATATATATATATATATATATATATATATATATATATATATATATATATATATATATATATACATATACATATGTATATATGTGTATAGAGAAATTTAAGAGATAAAATACATCGATGGCGCAACTATGAACGAGTCCGCTAGAAACAAAACATCCTTCACCCGTTCGATCTTCGCCGATCGCCATATCGATCATGTCTCATACTCGTTCGATAATGCTCGGTATCCACTTTGTATTTCACCCATTCGTCCCATTTGGGAGTACCCACTGCACCAAAGTGCAGACTTCACGCTCATGCTGTGAAGTTTGTTCGGGTTTGTTCGGATTTGTTTAGGTTTGGTTTGTTTATCATTATGTTTTCTCATTTGCTACCTGTTTGCTCATGTTTTTTCATTCGCTAAGGCTAGCCGTCCGCTTATCGGACGAGTGAGCGTATGTTATTCGTCCGGACAGCGGCTAATTTCACACGGTTCACCCTGTACAACGTCCCAAGCAAACAATCCCAAACACACAATCCCCAAACAAATAAACCCAAACCCAAACATACAAACCGAAAATGACAAGCGCAAAAAAACCACCCAAGTAAACAAACACGAAAAACCCAAACCCAAAAAAAACCAACCAACCCAAGCCAAACAAACAAACCCAAGCAAACCCAAACAACACAAACCCTAAAAACCAAAACCTAAACAAAACCAACCAACCCAAACCAAACAAACCCAAGCACAAATAACCAAACCAAACCCAAACACAACCGACCAACCCAAACCCAAACAAAATTATCAACATTTTCTTCGGACGACTACGTGTAAATTATTCTTCCGGATAGTTTGTTTAATAATTTAACACAATCTATCCAGACAATTATATATATCGTCCGGATACTAGCTTACACAAATCACAATAATATGTCCGCCTACTGGAAATACGGCGTGAACTGAGCCGCTATCCGGACGAATAACATACGCTTATTCGTCCGATAACCGGGGGAAGACACTCCGTTTTCCATTTGCTACCTGCCTGTCAATGTCATTTTTTTTCTCGACACGTTGCCAAAGTGCGAATTGAAAGCTTTCTGCTTTACACTTTTATTCGGAGCTCCTTGGACGCTGTCGCGGTACAGATCCCGCTACGAGTGGGTGTCCGGTTTGGAACGGATGCACGAGACTCGCGGGGATGAAATTCCGTACAGCTTTCGTGAGGACGAAAGAGATACGAGCCTTGGGATACGAGAGTTGTTTGTCGCGAGGGACGAACGCCGCGTTTCCAGAAAGAGGGGGCCTGAGTGAGAGAGAGGGATGATCTTGTCGAGGATACGAGTCTGAATTTTTCGTGGATAATTGATTTCTTTGATACACTTCACGTACGTGCTGGGGAACGAACATCTCGATGCTGCTTGATTGTTTAGGGTTGTTTGGGCTCATGTATACGAGGACAGTATTCTGTGTTGAAGTATATTCATATATGTGTGTGTGTTTTTTTCTTAGTTTCTGCTATATTATTTATTATTATAAATGTATTGTAAATTTTGTATTTTATGAAAATATTGAAAACCGTGATGAAGTTTGCACCAATGAAACGCAACGATAATGGATTATTTTTTATTTTTGTCATTTTTATGGCCGTTTTAGTCTGTAAAAATTTCGAAAACGTATTTGAGTAATCTTGGAGATTTGTGTCCTTAATTTGCAAAGAAGAGCATTGGATAATGATTCAAGTGGATAAATGAAAAAAAAATGTTGCTCTCCAATAATGCAAACGTCAACGTCAGTGAAAACCGAGACTGGTGGATGTACGGTTGGGGTCACGCTGTGGCGATACTTCGAGTTAACGGGTCATGCCTAACTGTAACAGTCGAAAACAACTCATTTTTGGGATTTTATTTAGACAAGCAGAATGATGAATTTTTACAAAAATTAGGTACTTGAAAAAGCATCATCACTCTACTTTTTGGGCAATAATATTTTGAACGCATCTCTCGAAAACATTTTTTTGCGGTGAACAATGCCCTTCTGAACCAGGTTATCTACTGTTTAAAAAATCGAACAGATTTCGTTAGTAGATTACTTTATCCTATGATGAATCGAAAGAATTTCCGAAATATCAAATTTAAACATTTAAATTAGAAATTAAAAAATGTCTGGTGTTCAAAATGAGATTCTTGATTTTAGTGAAAAATGAGCATTTTTCGTTCATCAAAACGAAAGGGTTCACGGAATAAAAATCTTCGATCAAATACTATATTTTAACATCTAGAAAAAGCCCCAAAAATTTCAAAACGATCGAGGCAGTACTTTTTGAGATAATCTGCTCACTGACTTCGAAATCGTACTTTCGAGGAAAGTACGTTCAAGTAACAAGACGTTAACTTAAAAAGCTAATACATCTGTCAATTTTAATCCAATCACCTTGAAATTTTCAAGGGACATTTGGAAGATGATACACTGTCAAAATATATTGGTTTTGAAAAAAGTGATTTTTCGATGTAATATTAATAATAACGAATACATATGTATTATATTATATACATGTAGCGCACTGTTTTCATTGTATTCGATTTGTTATACACTATCACCATTACGAAACCACCCATAAATGGGTGCATATATAATACAAGGCATCCTGCAATTAATAGATAATCCTGCAACTGTTGATAGGTCGGATCATGTCCTACTATATGCTGGAATTTCAGTGTAGTAAACGTCCCTCGGTATTCTAAATTTTGGGCTGTGTGTTTTTTTTAATCATCTCCTTTTGGTTTTTCGCATGCCATTTCCACAAATGATATGAATCGACAATAACTAAGCAACTTTTTAAAGTAATTGGCACGGTATGCGTAGTACATTTTTTTTACACCGCAGGCCATCAATCTCTGTTAAGGAAACTTTATGAAAAAAGATCTTATGCAGAATTTTCATAAAGTTTCCTTTACATTTAAGGTTAAAAAAAAGACTTCTCTGGATAAAACAAACAACCAAGAGTAATTTTGAAAACCAGGTAAAAAAAAGTTATCATTTGCAGAAATGGCATGCGTAAAACCAAAAGCAGATGATTTTTGTCTCGAAAACCGTGGGACTTGTACTAAAAGTTTCAGAATTATCCTTTAAGGCCTTAGGCGACAGTAACGGGTATAAAATCATGTGCGAATTTAACAATTTTTTTTCGTATGAAAAAGTGGTTCACTCATAAAATTCATTACACATCTGTTTAGTATGAATATCAAGCTGTTAGAAAAAATATATATTTTTTTCGATGTACAAAATGGCCGACTACTCGAAACTTCTCGAAACAGCTTTTTTCCAATTGGCGTGACAAATAACTTCAACAATTTTTACTCGATTTACTCCAAATTTAAAAGTTATGTTCCTAATTGCATTTCGCACAGAAGTACGTAAGTAATTTCTGATTAATCGAAAACTTTTCTTTTTATGAGCAGTTTATGAGCAGTTATAACGAAATTTTTCACTGAAAATTCATTTCTTAAGTTCAAATACCTACAACTTTTGAATAAAACAATATTTTTTAAATTCCGTACGTACTTCTCTAGGTATTGTAATGTAGATTGACGAGATTTTTTTTTTGTTCTCGGTAAAAAATTGTGGATGCTAAATGTCACGCTGCGAAGCGCTAAAAAAAAGATAACAAAAGAAAATATTAAGATAAAAAGAATAAAAAAAGATAACAAAAGAAATAGTCGGCCATTTTGTACATCGAAAAAAAAAAATCTAACAGCTTGATATTCATCTAAATAGATGTGTAATGAATTTTATGAGTGAATCACTTTTTCATACGAAAAAACATTGTTAAATTCGCACATGATTTTATACCCGTCACTGTGGCCTAAGGTCTTAATTACAGGACACCCATATTCGCAAACTAGAAAGAGTAGCGGCAAGTATGGTGGAAATGCCACGAAAGATTGTACGAAAGTGAAGAAACCCCGGCAAAAGAGTCGGAGGGATGTCCGAGGGCGTGGATGTGAAGTTTATATCCTGTATGGATGGAGAATATGGAGGGAGAACATGGAGAGCGGAGCAGAACGAAAAAGAGATGTGAAGGAGAAAGGAGGAGAAAAAAGAGGTGCGGGAGGGAGGCAAAAGAGGGTTCAAGTGGTTCGAGGTGGCCAGCATCTACTATGTCCTCGGGATCGATGCTTATATCTATCTGGGCTGGACAATGTTCTCATTCTCCCTATCTCCTTCCCTTTTTCCTTCGCGTCTCTTGGTCCTCGTCTTTCGAGGATGACCAATAACAAACACGGACGTTTCTCTCTAATGGAGTTTTTACCGATAAAAAATTCACTGCCTTCGGTCCTTTTTCTCGGACGCGGTGCTTTTTAAACATTTTTTTTCATTCTTATTTCTGCTCGCCTCGTGTGGCCCGATGGGTCTCGGAGACAGCCTCCTCATCCTCTCGATACTCCGCATCCATCCTACGGACCTCTTCCTCTCGGGAAAACTCCAGTCTCATTCTGTGTAAGCGTATACACGTCGAATCGTGTATAGCTATGGATAGCGTGGGCTTTTTTTGGATCTCACGATGGAGATGAAATTTTTTGACAAGAAAAAGAACCATCGTTGGGTTCCAAGCTCAAGCTCGGCGTTTGGCAGGTCTGCGTAAGCCTGAGAGTTGGACATCAGTTCCAATTGACGCGATCACGTATCAGGACCTCAAATTCAACAACTTGCTATTTCTCGCCCAAGTGCATTGACCAGGTTTCATTCGATGCTCAATCGTCTAGCTTAGATCGACGTCTGACTGGAAAATTTATAATCAGCAGATGATTTTGCATCGACGAAGAAAAATTGGCCGCAAAAACTGGTCGATTCAAAATACTTGCCCTGATGAACCCATTAGGATGACAAAGTCGAGAGTTTACATAAAATTGATATATAATCTTGCGAAGCTTATATTTTTTTTACATTGAAAAATATTGATAAACGACGGAGTTGTTATTATTCAAACAAAGTGCCGTCGCTGCATGGCCTCTCACGAGGTCAAGGGTGATCACAAATGAAAAAAAAAATACGCCATCAATATAATAATAAGAGCTGCGTATGACTGCATACTTTTTTGAAATTTTGAAAATTACGTAAATGGCAAGCTCAAGAAAAAAAATGTTCAATTTTCAACATCCCTCTTTGGAGGGAAGGGAGGGAAGAGGGGTTGACGATGGAAGCGTTCATCGTTGATCGCGAGCTAGTGGAGGTTATAACGTCCGGAGTCGAAGGCGGTCGACGAGTGAGTGTAGCGTCGGCGCTGGTCTTGCAAGCTTCCTCCGTGTATTGATCCTCATAATTCGGGGGGGTTGAAGAGCGAGGGAGAAAGACCTGGAACGAAAACCGAAGCAGCGGAGAAAGAGAGAGCGAGCGAGAGAGAGCGAGAGAGAGAGAGAGAGAGAGAGAGAGAGAGCGAGAGAGAGAGAGAGCGAGAGAGAGAGAGAGAGAGAGAGAGAGAGAGGGGCGAAGAGAGAGAGAGGCGAAGGGGAGAGAAAGAGAGCTCCCCACTTCGCTCCACCACCAGTGGAACAGAGTACCCATACCGGGCAGGCAACAAGAAAACAAGGGAGCAAGTGAGAAAACGAGATCGCGTTGAATGCGCGCACGATGGAACAAGAGGGTTAGCGTTCGCGAGCCTTGGGGGGTGGCACACTCGGTGCGAAGTGAAGAAACGAAGAGGGCTGAAGGGTAGGAGACGCGAGGGGGTCGCCGAATCCCGACCAATAATCATTCGCGGCAGCAGTTATGATAATATCATATCATATAGCGGAAGGCGGTCATATCTTGAGCCATTACGATTGGAGGGTTGAAACGTCCAATCGTGCAGCATCTATCCCTCATATAACCATACACCATATTCATATGGTACCAACCCCCTTAACGTTCGCGCGTTTCCGTGTTTTCTCGCGAATATGCCAGGCACGCCTTCGCCACCCCCACCCCCCCCTCCTCATAAGGGTTGCTTTGCATTATGGCCGAGAGTCGTCCGTTATGATGTCGGTGTCACGTTTGCGCGGCGAACATCGAACTTCAACCCTTCATAAGGTTTGCCGCTGGAAGCCATTTGAAGATGTTCGACGAGTTGTCGAAACTATGGGGCTTGGAGACGTTTCGGTCACGTTTGAAGACACTGACAGAAGACAGCACGAGCATCAAAAAGTTGGAAGTCGATCCATAGATCATCCGTCATCAATGCACAATCTTTCTCCATACAGAACTTCCGGTACCTCCTTTCCAACGGGGGGAAGAGCCCGCCGTACCCATTCGTGGAGCCCACATCGAAATTTCGGCATTGTTCGGACTTTCAAAGCCCACGATAACCGAGACGATAAAGGTGAAACTCCAGTGTGACGGGAGGCAACGTGGAAGTAAGGGTGGTACTTGGACGGGAAGTAGGTCGTCGAGGTTTTGCAAAGTGTGGCGCGGCTCTCGCCAGCGCGAACCCCTGCTCGTCGCAGCTTTTGGTGGTTTTGCTTGGTAGAGCAGCGAACAAGTTTCAAGATCTCGCGCACTCTCGGCGAGAGAAAGTCGGAAGTCGATTGTCGCTCTCCGAACTTTCGTTTGACCCTGCGTGTATATATATATATATATGTAAATACACACGTGTGTATGTGCTATACTATGCAACGTTGGCCATCAACACATCTGGATGTTCTGAGGCCTAGATTTCTTTTTCATTATTTTATTAAATTTTAGTACCAGACTGTCGTTAAAATGACCTTTTTGAAAAATATGCTCACCTCTATCTAAAGGTGTTAAAATACTAGCTTATTGAGGAAAAGATATATATATATATATATATATACAGGATGTCCTGGTATGAATCGATAATCCTACAACTGTCGATAGGTCAGATCATATCCTACAATATGTTCACTTTAGTAAAAGCCCCATGGTTTTCAAGATTTAGGTCTTTATGTTATTTTTCGAAAAAGAATCACCTCCTTTTGGTTTTTCGCACGCAGTTCTACTAACGATCTGAAGCGACAATAACTGGGCAACTTTTTAAAGCAATTGGCATAATATGCGTAGTACATTTTTTTTAAACCGCAGGCTATCAAAGTCAGCTGTTCGAATTGGTTTGTATGAATATTCTGCACAAGATCGCTTTTCATAAAGTTTTCTTAACATTTAAGGTTAAAAAGGAAACTTATCTAGATAAAACAAATAGCCAAGAGTATTTAAAGAAACGGGTCAGAAAAAGCTATCATTTGCAGAAATGGCATGCGAAAAACCGAAGGCAGATAATTTTGTATCTCGAAAACCGTGGGTTGTTTACTAAGCTGAATTTCCAGCATATAGTAGGACACGATCAGACCTATCGACAGTTGCAGATTCATCCATTCATAACAGGACACCCTGTATGCTAGGAAAAATTTAGGATTTGACGACTCTTTTGTTCGTGCCGTCTGCTGCCGAATTGTCGCCAAACGTGACCAAAACGACTGCAAGCCCCATAGTTTCGACAATTCGTCAAACGGTACCAACAAAATAAAATCCGAGGCGTATCGACGTCAGGGCAGCCGGCTTTTATGCAAGACTCGTTATTTATTTGGCCGAGCGAAAGAACGAAAAGGAAGGAACGTGAACGCAGCTGGGGGCAGGAAAAATAGAAGAGTCGAGATTCTTCAGCAGAATTACTTTTTCCGATTTCATTCTTACCATTCTCGAAACTATATCTGTGTATCGGACAATACATAAAGTACGGATACAGCTACATCGTAATATATATATATGTTTATATATGGGAAAGCACGTAGTTGCTGAGAGAAAGAGACATCGAGCAGGAGAGAGAGAGAGGGAGAGAGAGAGAGAGAGAGAGAGAGAGAGAGAGAGAGAGAGAGAGAGAGCAAAGAAAAAAAGAGAGTTGGAGAGAAGCAGCAACGTTTTTGTGTGAAGGCAAATACTCTCACGCGAAAAGCACCGTATATATTGTACATAGCGTTGAGTTGTATCGAGTCTAGATTTACTGAAACGCGTCATGGCTTTCAGGGTATACGCAGTGACTCAACACATATATATTCATGAAAAAAAAATACAGTTTGAACCCACTATATCTATGTACTGTTGGTTATCAGCAGCTCTCGATATTTTCAGGACGTCCTCAAATTCTTCCAAACGAATAGTTGCGTTTGGGGACATTTGTCCCTCGAAACGACCATTCCATAAATAGGTTTTCATGTACCTAAAGGTGATTTCGAAAACAGGAGTGTGTGCGTTGTCGAGTATGAGGACAATTGGCTAGTCCGAGGACGTTCCTCAAAGTCGAATATCTTCGAAATCACCTTTCCTTTTATATGTATATAGGTGTGTACTCGTAAATATATATCCGGCTATATCTTTCTCTCGCACGTACGTGTACGAAACTACTCGCAGTTTTCCTCTCCGCGCGCTATCTCTTTTTCGCGAGCCCAAGTTCGCTTGCCGTTGGTGCTGTATCAACGCTGACGCCGTCGCTACCGCCCAGACCACCCCTTTCTCCGCTCCGCCGTTTTCTCCCGCTAGCGCACAGCCCCCCGCGCCCCCTTTACATCGATATTTCTCTTCTCGCGATAAAATTGAACCTTTCAGCCGGCCAGTGTTTTACGGCCAATAGGAAGCCGGAGGAAAGAATCGCCTTTTATATGTATGTATGTAGGGTAGGAGAGATACACCATATAGGGAATGATGGTGGTGGTGTTGGGCTGGCTGATGCTGGTGCAGCTCCGTACAATACACATAGGTATGGCGTTTTATTGGCGATGAGAATAGGGTAGTGTACATGTGTTGTGTATACGGATGTATCTTCATATATAGATATCGTGTTACGGAGTATGGTATTGCAGGATATTGATCCTCGCGTCCGTCAAGGACCCGATGGTCTTCGCCGGCTCTCCTCGTCCCTTCCTTCTCTCTTATTCCTCCCCTTTTGCCTGCTCACCCTCTCGTGGCAAGTCTCTCCAGCTCCCTTGGACCTTCACTCTCTTTCTCTTGAGTCATCCCCTTTCCATTTTGGTCCTCCAGTCTCCATCGGGACGAGCGTATACCATAGCTAACTGTCAAACTGTGTCATGTATGGCTGTGTACGTTCGCCCTGCACGACCAAAAAACTCGCCCCGTTTTGCAGATAGACGTGTATGCACATCCAGATGAGGATACGTGCGGATCATCGTACGGTCCAATGTGGGATGAATTGATTTCGAGATCAATGTAATGCGTAATTACGTGCGAACTTGATTGATTGGCTTTGAGGGTGAGTGGCAGTTTTGTGGAGAAGAGTTGCTGTCGAAGTTTGGACTGGAGTTTTCATTGCGATAGCGGTTGCTGTCAATGACGGAGTGCATAATATTTGGGGGATGAATATACGTAGATCGTGGAGGAGCGAATGTGCGGTGACCGCTTGAGTGACGCGTTACACCGGAGGAGTGTGTGTGTGTAGGTGCGTGGTAGAACACAGAAGTAAATGGGAAGAGAGACGGCGGTCTGTTCAGCTTGAGATTCCTTTATACCCAACATTCGTACATTTATATCTTCGAACGAGCACACAGTTTGCGTTTAGGTGTGTGTAACGCGTGTATGTGCACATGGAGTATGGGGATACTGGGGTGCGCGCGCACTGAAATTTCGCTCGCTTTCTCTCTCTTTCTCTCTCTGGCTAGTGACGGTTCTCCGGAGTTCCTCTATGCCGCGCTCTGTGATGCCGTCTCTCGTTCGCCACCCCTTCATAGACTACAGGAGAATCGCGGAGCTCCGACCTTCTGCGAAAGCCGGCAAGGGGATGGCAGGGGGTAGTAGAGAACACGATGAGGAAGGGGATGACGGGGATAAGAGGGCGCAACGCTCTCTGGGGCTGCTATACTACACACGATATAACCGGGCACAGAGCCCCCCTCTCTCTTTCTCTTTCTCTCTGTTTCGTGATTCTATATCTGGATCCTTTCTGGCAGCACGGTCGCCCGGCCCAGCCTGGACTACAAGCCGCAAAAGTCCATTCGTCTCTCACGCGGCTCTTGTGTGCTCAACCGAGTAATCGGAATCTTCTCAGGTAGCCGTGAAAATTCATTATTAATATCCGCTGAACGAACGAACGAGCGGAGAAGAGAAGAATCCGCAATGCGCCAGTTCCGGCCTATATGGCAGGAATCCTGTAAGAAGCGGGATGCATTGTGGGAAATGGGAAAGCGGAGGAAAAATGATGGTTGTATGAGAATTCTAGAGAAATCCGCTGGATCTTCGGAGCTTGGACCACGGTTGGTCATTTAGAACAAGATTGCTGAGGTGAATGAATGAGCAAACATCATGGACCTCCCACATTCAAGATCGGATGAAGATCGGCAAAACCTGCGACTCATTTGCATCAGGATCTTCACTGGAGACCTTCCAAGTTCCGCAATTTGACAGTTTGCTGGTGAAAAAAGAGCTAGTGAGGCAACCACGAAGAGAAGACGCAAAGGGAAGCTGTGGACTAGAGTGGAGGACGACCAATGAGGGAGGTTCCTTCCCGATTCGGGAAAGATGGATATGATGGATTTATGGTTCTAATAAAAAGACCGCGCTGGATTGGCCCTCGTGGAATATGACGGGCGGGGTTAACCCTGACGTTAGTTTCTCCAGAGAGATGTCTCCCTCCCTCTCGCATCCCTCTTCGAAGCGACCACATACATGGAACGCAGATGAATTGTCACGGGAGTGGAAACGCGACGTCGATGGTGTACACCCCGTTCGGATCCGCAACAGCGTGCCACCCCCGCATACTTGTTGTCGCGAGAAGGGGAAACAGCGTCGGACTGAGATGGAAAACACGGGGAGAGAAGGAGATCGAGATAGACAGCGAAGGAAACGTCTGTTCAGAGTGGGGATATACTCCCGGTGTATTTCCTCCGTCGTCGTAGGGGTGCATTTTATCGTCGTTCCCTCTCGGCCCTTCCGGTCGGAAAAAAATATGAAGGGCTAACTGGCCCAAGCCTCACAGTGACTGGACACTCTTTGCATTTCTCCCCTGGATTTTTTTCCCTTTTTTCGTATAACTTCCTTCAATCCCCCCCCCCATTCCTGCGGCGATGAAGTCTAGGGAAGGCCCAAGGGAGGGCAAGACTCGCGACCGTGCTCGGGGCGAGCTGAATGAGAGTTGCAAACTTTCTTTTTCATTTGTTCGCTCTTCCGAGCTGTAACTTGATTGTCCCGAAGTACTGCGATATCACTGATGATACCATTCCACATGACAGCCTGTCTTCCTTCGCTCCTTTCTGCCCTTTGTCGCCGGGCACTTTCCACCATTGAGCTGTCCATAAATCCGGTGTATCAATCCTCGGAAAATCCTCAAAGGAACAACGCTGGCTGTATCAGCCTCATCATCGTTACGAACTAATTGCTCGTATTCCGCTGTTTCGCGATGAGATGGCAACTGAAAAATGGGTGACTCAAACCAACCGAGAATCCCAAAAAGTGAGGTAGTCAACTGCGTAGGCCAAAGACGAGGGGCTTAGGTCGTATACAGTTCGGTTGTAGATGTACAGATATATTTCAAAGGTTGAAGCTTTAACCGCTCGCGGTGGAGAGGCAGCATCGCTGGTAGCGATAAATAATATGTCTGTCTCAGCCACCGAGTTGGGTAATTAATTCGCATAATATGCCGCAGTTAAGCTGGCTATCTGTAACCTCGTACCCTCTTGTACCCACTTGAACATCATACATATATATAATGTAAAAGAGCCATAGGAGGGGCGGGGGTAAAGATATCTACATATATAAGAGCATCCCTTCGGTCCACAGTGGAGAGGGTTACAGGTCTAGTACAACGTGGCGGATATGCCTCTCACCACCCCTTTTCTGGTTCGGTGCGGCTGCCGGGTGAAGTAGTGAGACGCGAATCGCGAATAAGCACGGGGGGTCGGGGACGAGGGGGTTGGTTGGCAATGAGGATGAGGGAATAGCAGGCGATACAACGCCGGCAACCCTATATTATCGGTATTAAGTACCGAAGTAATTTCGAAACTCCGGGATTCGAGGGAACAGCCCGCGTGAGGAGAGAAGAAAGGAGAGCTCTGGAAGGAGAATATCCAAACGGGCTGTACGAGGGAATCGTGTGCCAGAGAGAGAAAGGAAGGTAGAGAAGCTTGCAGTTGAGCTTTTCCGTAGGTGTACGTGATCGCTGGCTCGAGCTTGTGGGCGAAATGCGCGCGTCGCTTCGTGCAATTTAATTTACGATCGGGTACGTAAATACACGTGCCACTGCTATCGCCGACCCCCCCCCCTCCCCCACAGGTAAAAACGCCATTACCATTCTATATATCCGCCTCTCCCTCCGAGTTGTATATATGACTTGGTCCCATTTCTCCCGACCCTCGTTCCATATCCAGTTTATATGCGCGACCTTACCACATATCCATTTTATTTCTATTCCAGGCTGTGGAAGGCTACGCCGAGCTTGCTCACCGCGGATAAATCTTTAAAAAGGAACGGCACTCCCCATTGCCCACCTTCCCTGACGCCTGTTTGCGTAGACACATTGTGTTCATTTACAGGTGTGTACGGATGATAATTCAGGTTCTGTCTGAAAATGCCAATGCGGCTATCGCTAGCTTGGAAGTGCGGTGTCGAGAGCGCTTGATCCGGCTAGGGAGCTGCAGGGGGGAGTGGAATGGTTGGCTCGAACCTCCCCCTTCGCTGATTTTTCTCTCTTCGACCGGTGAACCGACTACTAAACCGAGCTCTTTTCGTGCGAACGCCAAAGGGGTAACGTCCGTCGTGAGAATGTGCGATCACAGGGGACGAAAAGGTAGAGGGTAGGTACCGGCTGCTTTTTCGCTAGATCCATGAAGAGGGTGTAAGAGAACGCGGCGCATTTAGATAACGCGCCACGGTTGTCTCTGGTTGGGATAGAGCCAGGGGTGGAGAGAGGCCAAGGGGATGAAAACGTTAAAGAGGGCGAACGGGGACAGAGTTTGATGTCATTTGGCCGTTTATTCTTCATAGGGAGATTCTGGGGTGTAGATAGGCTGATGGAAAGTGAGACAAGGACAGGTCGAGCGAGCAAGAGAGTAAGCATGAGGGGATGACGGCCTGGGTCGAAAGATCTGGGTCACCACAAATCGCCAGCTACCCAAAGCTTCATCCACCAAATTTGAGGCATTCTAGTTATGCCAGACATATGAGTTCCACGAGGACTGGATCATATCATCCTCAGGTAGTGCACCAGTTCGCGGACATTCCATAGACGAGATGGAGATACAACGACCAAGAAAACGACTCCCCCAAGACTGCGGTCGATCCAGATACGCGTTGCGCCGCAAGCCATAGAGGACACTGGATAGTAAACGAAAGTATGTGGATGCGGAGTATGCAAGACGCAGGCCGGGGTAGAGAATAGCCATACACGCGTTCATACGGAGCTGCAAGATCCAAGTGCCCCGGCGATGAAGGCTACTGCCACTGAAAGAGGGGTGGAAGGTTCCACAGGGTTGTGTACGGAAGAAAGACGAAGGAGGTGAGCGAGGGTGGAGGAGGAGCGCTCTCGGGCTGGAAAGGTGCGGTCGGGGGTGCGAAGAGAGTGCAAGCGAGATATATACGGCAGCAAGGGGGTTGGAAGGAGCTGGAACGTTGGTGGAGGAGGCTGGTAAGTATAGCGTCGAGGAGAGTGGCTCTTTAATGGCCGGATCTCGGAAATTGTGCGCACATATATCTGCTGGCAGATTTATGAAAGTGCTTTTCTTCTGAAGTGGGGAAAGCCGGGTGTGCCGTTGCTGCGTTTTGCGCTGCCTTCTCCGTTTCTGTTATCTACACAAATGTGTACGTGCGTTTGTGTGTGAGATGCGCCTCCGCCTCCGTTTTCTTCCGTAGATCCGTACTGTCTGCCTATATCCCGTGTTCCGCTATGGGAGCGGCGTTGATGCTGGAGATGTGTGTTCGAGGAGAGCGAGAGAGAGAGAGGGGGTTGGAGGGATGGTGGATGCGACTACCGCGAGTTGCTCCACTGTACGGAAGGGGTGGCGTGTACCAATGCGAAGGATCAAGGAGGAGTGGAGGGTTGGTGGCTCCAGAGGCGGACGAAGGAACCGGAGGGAGAAAATATACATGCTATAACCAACCAACCGATCTCTCTTTCACCCTCTCCTTTCTTCTTCATCTCTCCGCTGCTCCGTCCATTCTTTTTCGCTCACTTTTCCAAGGTTTTGCTCTTCTCTCTCGCTAACCCCACCCTCGGAGCACCCTCTCCTCTAAGCTTCTTCCTCTCTTTCCTGCTCTTCATCTCCTCCTTTCTACCCTGTTTTCTGCCTCTTTCGTCGCTGCCAACGACATTCCAACTGGCCCTTTCTCCTTCACCTATTCACCGCTTGTCTTTCGCGATCTCTTTGCAGCCTCAACGTACCTGCGTCCTTACCGGCTGCCCTGTGGCTACCCTCAAAACACCACCCACTCCAGTGTTTTATTTCTCCCTCCCTCCAACGCCCGCCACTCAACTCTTCTATCTTGCATTGGTGTAATTTTACACTTGAAGATTTATGCGACGTTGAAGTGTGTATTGCGAGTTTGGTGTCGGATACGTCCTGGTGTAGGGGTACTTCCGGTATTACCGACCCCCTTCGAGCGCGCCATCCTCAGCCTGTCTTCTGACCGCCCTCATTTATCGAAGCGCACTCGTCAAAAAGGTACGAGGTCAAGATACGAGTAGGAATTACTCTCTTCCGTTCTGACACGTTGGTCAAGAGACATTTTTATAAAGTTTTCAGGGGATTTGAAATCGCACGAGCCGTGCACGTAGAAAGTAACTATATTTGGAGATGCAATCATCGGGGATGCGGAAGAGGTCAGTACGTACAGCCGAGGGGAATCGGGAATCATCGTCGCGGCACTCGTTGGCAAACTTCCTAGTTCCTTGACCGTGAATCCGAAACAGACCTAAATACCCAAATACCTACGCGAAAAGTTCCAAAAAATGATTCAATCCGAAATAAAGCGACCCATGTCTTTGTCATTTGAAAAAACCTCAATTGACATCCTCTGATGACTCCACACGACATTTCCATATCCCTCCCCAACATCCTTCGATTCACACTCTACATTTATGATCCCGTCGCCTATTATTATCATAACACGTCCTTCGCGATCACACGAATCGCTGGTCCATGAAAATAAGAGAAATTCTCGTCGGCTTTAATCTGGCAGAATGAATTCGAGAGCTCGCTGAATGGAATTCTCCGAGCCAAAAAAAGCGACCGAGTGCTCACGCAACATTTACACGCCTTTTTTTTCGCGTGCACGGTTTACTTTATTTTTGGCCGCTTACGGGAAGCGCGAATGGGGTGGCTGCCGCAAAAGGGTGTGCGGCAAAGTCGACTATCAGCCGAGTCCATACGGAATGAAATCGAAGTGTGGTGAGCGCTCACGAGTCGTTTGTAAAAAAAAAAAGAAAGAAAAGAAAAAAGAGGATGAAGAAAGTGTGGAGGCACGCGGGGGAGATAAAAATGGCAATTGCAGTTTCATTCGTGCGCGGTGCCCTTCGCTTTTCCGCGATCGTATGAAAACCGAGAGGGAAAGGGCCGCGCTTCCATCGTTCCCGCTGAACCGCAGTTGAGGCAACCCTCACCCTCATCTACGCCGTTTATCCGTATATACTTTTCTATATATATATAATACAACCCTCCATACGTTCATCCCGCGGGCCAGAGCCACCCTTTTCCCATCCGATTTTCATCCTCGCTGCTATATCTGCCATTCCCTTTTTTCCATCGGCAGTCAGATCTGCCGTCACCGCACAGCGCGTGTCTCTTCTCCACTGAATACATCACGAGCTCGGCAAAAGTATAAATATAAAACAAAAGCCTCCCATACATAAACAAATGGAAAGAGAAGGAAACAGAGGCTGGAAAAGGGTCTGGGAAAAGGGAGAAAAAGGTTGGCTTTTCTGATAGGAGTGCACGTTTGCCTCTTCCCATCTTCTTCGCCCGCTCGCAGAGTTATTTGATTTCTACAGTGGGTATATAAATTGATATCGCGACGTTCCGGGCGCGTGAAAAAACTGTCGCGAATCGTTGATATCAGGCGAAACTGCTTCCACCCCCCCTATTTTTTGTCCTTTTGGCGTGCCGTCAACCGTTACTCCATTCGCTGCGGATCCAATGTGCCTGTAGGAGGAATTCCGGATCGAAAAAGTGTCCTGATATTCGCTATTGTTTCTTATCCATTTTTTCGTTTAGTATTGCAAAATGGGCAGAGCTAGATATTGTCGTTGGATGTCACGGCTTTTAGGCAACTTCCCGCCAATCAGAAACTCCTTTGCCAGCCAGCAACGATTGAAGGGGGTTTTTGTTTCCCGCATGGTCGGCGGAAAACCATAATTCCTAATGCATACCCACATGGATAGGTGCGTACAATTTTTGACGGGGGGTTATCTGGGCTTGGAAAAAGTACGGGTCATCCGGTCTGTTCGGAAGCCAGATATTCCAGAGGGCGGGAGGAATAACAAGAAAAAGGGCAAAAGAAAAGCCAGCACATTCGCATTAGAAGACGCTCGCTCACTCGCAGAGAGAAGCTCGGTGCGACCACGAGAGAAGCGAGATCATCACGGCAAGTGAGTACAGAATTTACCGGCGCAGAAGTAACGGGGACCGCGTGTTTGTGACAGGCACCCCCTTTCCGACGGTTCCGTTGCTACCTCGTCGTCGCCCCTGCCCTTTCCTTGGTCTTGTCTTTTCGCTTCTCCGCAAGCCGCGCGGAGCAGCCGCAACGATCCACCGCCTCATCTACGTGCCTTGCTACGTTTCCACCACAAAACCATCCCCTGTTTCCGAGGCTCTTCCATCGCACACAGCCTCCATGTGCTCCACCAACACTGGCGGTATCGCATTGCTTCCTCTCTCGCTCTCTATCCCAGTTCCTTTCCTCTGTCTTTGTTTCTACGCTCCTGACTCTTTCTCTGCCTCCCTGCACGGTCTTGATGGACTGGCTGTTTCTGACATTTGCAATTTTACGTTCTCTTTGCGGAAAATTATAATCACCTTCGACGATTTATCTTTGTGCTGGATGCCGTTCTCACAGACGAACGAACGAATCATCGCGGTCTATTTATTCTTGTCTTCGTTCTATATGAGGCTGACAAGGTGATGAAGAAGCTTTGCAAAGAATATTCCAAATGGGAAGAACAATGTCAGAAGAATGGAGGGTATTGCCAATGTCGTCAAGACATTCAGATGTCACCAAGACAAGAAGAGGCTTCTTTAATGATGAAGAAACTTTGACAACGATATTCCAAGTGGAAAGGACAATGTCACAAGAATGGATGGTTTGGTGACATTGGCAATGCAGCAGCCTGAAACATCCAGTATGGTCGACCCATCCATTTTCAAAAGTAGATCATGATGACGAGAATGGCAAAAAATGTGGCACATCTCGACGAGATGACTGTCCGTGCGTCAAGGCACTTTCCTCATATCAGGAAGATTGATTTTGGGGTCGATGCGCCAGCCATTGCGTCGCGCAGCGGCACGGGGTTGTTTTTTTTCGAAGATGGGAAACGTCTAACGGACGAAAATGATGGAGGTATCGATCCGGTATGTGTCTTTCTCATCGTGCTGTACTTCATCCCTGTTTCTCTCTGTTGCTCTTTTACGGATGAAGGAAGAGACCGCACGAGCGATTATCATGTCTCCAGCGTTATGGTACCAGAACGAAGGGAAGGCCACCCCATTGGCGGAGCCCATCGTGGTGGTCGTAATGGCTCGGGTCCATTGGGTCGGGACACCCCCTTGATATACATTCCCTCGCTGCTTTCTGGATATCATATCTCCTCGATGGTACGCCCTGTGGCGCAACCCTCGCTCCACCCCGGACCATAATAATTCAACCCTGATGGCGCGAGGGGGTCCCTCCTCGGCCTCCCATTCTTCAACCTCTGTCGCGGGCGCCATGTTGTCCGACAACGAACGTAAAAAAATACCACCGAACTTTCGACCAGTCTGCGCAGAAGACTTTCGATACCATTTTTCTCCCGGAGTTGCCTCTGCGGAATATGTTCTTCGTGAAGAAAAACGATGAGTAAATCTAACAGAGCAGAATGCGCGGAGGTTATGTGGAAAATTCCGAGGATACACGATAGTCGTGATTGTATACTTCGCTACTAGGAGACACCATCAGGAGGGGCGGTATTAAGCCAGCTATGCAACGTCACCAAAAAGGAATCTTCGGGAGTCTTGGAGACTGGCAAGAATTCCAAGCCTCCGGTCTCATTAACATCTTACGCAGTTTCATAGCAACAGAGATGGAACTTCCGCATCCCTTTCCTCGTAACTGAAATTCTGAGGTTTAGCTGCACTCGCGATGAAGCTCAAGAAGGCTTAGTCAATTCGCATTTATAATCCGTGTAGTAAAGTCTAAACGTCACAACTATAAAGATTCCGGAAAAGTACAAATGTTTTCTGTACAGTGCTGAGAGTTCCTCGAGTGCAAGTACGGTTTGCGGAAATCGAACGCTTTGCGCAGCAAGTCCCCAAAACGACAGGCTCGTAAGATGATCGTCAAGCAAGTGCTGGAATCGATGAGTAGCTGATCTCATTACTTTTTTTAAAACGAGGAGGATTAGCTCCAACTGCGGCGGGGTTGGTTTGCAGTCGAGGTTGCCCCGAAGGAATAAGACAAGGTATTCCACTCGGGGTTGGTGAGGTTACTAGAGGAAATACGAAGGGGATGAGCTTCTCGTTTGGATTGAATAGCTTATTATGCGGTGATGGTGGGAAGACCTTGCTTTCTTTCCTCCTCCAAAGAGAAGTGGAATCCCGTAGTATTTTTTTTGTCTTTTCTTGCGGACGGAGGGTGAACGGTGGCACTTTGTTCCGATCGGTGATTTCGACGGAAGCTCGTGTCTCCGCCAACAATATCATCGAACGAGTTTGTAAAGGAATCAAGAGAGCAAAGACTCAGCTGCAATTTGTCGGATTCAGTTAGTCATTGACGAGGATGAATCTGAGTCACGAGATGCAGGCTGGCGTAGTTCCACACTTTGGCGTTCGACACGCAAACAGATAGAAAAGGGAGGACACCCGCTCGGATTGAGCGAAGGTAAGATCGTCTTTCTATGTTCGTCCTGATGAGTGGAGTGCTGGTCGTCCGCCACCAAGACCGTCCAAGTGAATATGGAAGAGCGTAGCAGACCATGTTTACATTGGGGAAATCTCACTGCAGAATGAGATAGAACGGATGACGTGGTGTGGCAGAAACAGACGGGGGAAAAACTAACCCGATAAAAAGGGAGGAGGGAGTGAAGGAAAGACGAGAGCAGCCTGGCCAAAGGAAAACCAGGGCTCGCATCTCATAACGTGGGATTGCTTCCGCGTGGGATTGGTGGGCGCGGACCAGCGAGACGTCGTTCGCGCTATAGCTCACGGGGTTGGTAATTATGCTACCGCTGTCTCCGGATAATATAGTACGGGTAACACTGTATCCCCTTACCGTTCTCTTCCTTAATTCCTTTTTTTCTTTTTTCATTTTCCCTTACATCTTTCTTTCTCCGCAAGGGAGAACCCGGCATCGTTTTCCCCACCTCCTTCCGCTTGTTCTTCCCGTCCCGGCGAAAATCCGTTCCCGCTCCCCGCCGTCCCCGGCTGCACCTCTTTGTAATCTTGCATAATTTATTTCTGGCTATTGTTCACCCTCGTCGAATTATGCATTATTCTGGAAGAAAAAGGTCCGGAGCTCCGAGAATTCTCCTGCGGAATCTACCGCTGGTCGACGCCTCCCTCGCGAGAGCTGGCGTTCTTAATTCGTCAAAAGAAAATTCCCTTCAGCGAGAGTACGAGAGAGCAGATGAATGAGAGTGAGAAGAATTTTAGTCGTTCCTTTCCAGAAGGCTGCTAGTCAGTTCTGAGGGACAGGGATGAAGGACAAAGATCTTCGCACTTCCTTTTATTCTCGTATTTACATTCTTTCTTTTTTCTTACCGGATGATGTTTCCTCCTTTCGCATTTCCAACTCCGCGCCACGAATCACCCCCATTAAAACATTCCACCTCAAGATAAAAACATCGGCAATCAGTGTTTGGAGTGTTCAGCGCATGTTGAGAATTCAACGTTATTGACACATAGCTCTTCCATGACGTCGTTGCAGGTGGATGACTTTCCGGTTAATGAAGGCCCGCGTCAATCTCATATGCAGACCAATAGAATACCCTAGCGCAGGGATCGGTTGCTAGCTATCACGTCTCTCTCTCTCTGTCTCTCTCCCTTCCTCCCTCTCCCCCCCCCTCTCTCTCTCTCTCTCTCTCCAATCAATGCGAAAGTTTATATAGCGTGTGGCAAAAGCTGCATACGCATTGCGGAGTTGGTGTCGCTGCAACACGCGCAGGCACATCAGTGGGCGTGGAATCCGATGCATGGTTGATCACTGAGATAAATTAATTGGCTATTGCTATTTCGCACGTCTACTCGCCGAGAACCTCATCCCATGTACAACGGATCACAGTGAAGGTGGCTATGCCTATCGCGTGACTTCCGGTTCCTTCTGTCTCTCGGTCGAATGAATCCGTTGACCAAGATTCCCCAATCGTAACAGCTGGGAACCTGCGATACCTGAACTTATCTACGGGGATCGTCACCGTACTCTGGATGACGTGGAAAATGTGGGGAGTGGGATAGAGCTTTGTATGCAGAATCCGAGTGAAGCAAGAACAGACAATATACCAACACAACTCGATCAATATATATATATATATATATATATGTGTGTGTGTGTGTGTGTGTGTGTGTGTGTGTGTGTGTGTGTGTGTGTGTGTGTGTGTGTGTGTGTGTGTTTGGTTGTCAGTGAGCGAGCGGCTCGCTATCCGCCTATTTGATGTTAGTACAACAGCGGCGCCGTGTTTGCGTTGAGGCTCATATTGATTGCCACCCCTTGTCGCCACCCCTGAACAGTGGCACAGCCACTCCATATCGTACGATACCGCGCGGTATACCCTCTTCGTATGTAACACACCGTGCGCGCCCGTTCGGCAAGTATCTCCATCTACCTGTCTCTCTTGCTCCCGTATGCCTCTACCTAACGCATTTGTGCGTAGTTATAGCTGATACCGGGCTGTACGTTAACCGTAGCTACGTTACCAGGGTTGAGGATAGGCCAACGAGGGCCCGAGTACTATCTAGCGTAGTGACTGGTATGTCACCGAGCGATATTAACAGCGGCAGCCTCGCTGTCAGCCGCAGAGCTGCCAGCCAGGATTAACATAAAGCTAACGTACCTGCAATCCTCCTACTTCACCGCCACCTTCCACACGACACCAACCAACGCCCCAAACCAACTTCCATCCGCCGCGTAATCAATCTCCCTGTTCATCCCGTTCCGTCTGACATTTCCCCCGGTAAATGTTAGTTTGGTTCTTCATGTTTGTACGAATGTGGCCAGCTTTGCTGGCATTAAGAATTCGTCGATGTCCCAATCCATAGTTCAAGTGTCCTTCTATTCATTCATTCTTCATCTTTAACGTTCTACAACACCTGGTAGTAGCAGCCACCTCCACCAATATCAGCATCACTCTTCCGCTGCCTACCCAGCAGTAGAATGTTACTATATTTTTTGCGAGAGGGATACGAGTAGCGCGGAAAAGACGAGTGAGACAAAGGGACGCAGAGTCAGAGCTGAGGGCCGACTGGTCGTATCGAGGATGCGAAAGGGGCGGCTGGATGGGTAGCATCGGATTCTATCTTCACGTATTGATCAACGCCTCACCACCCTCTATAGCAGACAGAGAGGATGGCAGGGAATGCCTCGATCGCCACCCCCGCAAATGCTGGCCACAGCTACGGCCACTGGACCGACCACCGTCCGCGCGCGCTGGATTCTCCGGCTGGAGCGTACGTGTGCGTGCGCCCTACCATATAAATACGATTCATCTCTCCAATGTTCCTGATTGTAACGAGCTTCGTTACACACGGACAGACAAATACATATGAACGCATCTGGGATAATCTTCTGCTCCGGCCTCGCGTATTGATATAGGACACCTATACAATCCGATATAACAGCCTTACACGTATACGTATCCAACACAGACTCACACGCCACCGGGAAACGTACACGCTGAGACCCATCTACTCGCAAGCGAAATGAATACGTGTCTGGGTTTCGTGAAGCTTTCATGATCGCTTCGATAGGCAACTGCCGATTTGGACAGTTTGTGGACCCTAATGAAAAAGTTATGTTGTAGATACTTGGACTCGGTTCTTTTAGAGAGATTTATCAGTGAGATCTTATTGACATAGTACTTTTTTGTTATACTTGTAGCTTGGTTAGTGATGTTTAATTTTAATCAAACGTCTGTGGGTAGACAAAGTGGGAAGGCGCATCAACGACAATTACTCGTGCATCCTAGGATGCCTGAGCAGTACTTTGCACATCCCGCATAGCCCATGTGCGAACTCTACTTTCAATCTTCCTTCACAGAATCGTAAAGAGCAATTTCAACGTACGCTTTTGAGGTCTCAGTTCGTAAACTCCGAAACTAATCTAATTTGTGAGGTGCAAAATGGCCGCTGCAACGAGCTTTTAGTCGTCAACATCGTCGTTGATTTGTCGGATACAGAATGTGCTGGAGGGTTCCGAATAACTTTCCTGCCTGATCTACACACGAATCGTAGTTTGCCTCAGATAGTGACTGGAGTCATTTTAGTCTATGAATGCCTGACTGAAACTCCGATCGTTTGGGTTTTCGAGAATGCGTTCGGTGCGGTAGGTCGACTCGGGGGTTGAAGAAAGCTAGGAGGGTGCCTAAAGGAGCAGAAGGGGCGCGCGAGGCCAGTGGTCAGCGCTGGTTATTGGATGGCCGTCTTGTACTTGTCACGAGTATGTGGCCGTTCGAAGAAAGATGTGGAGGTCGGCGTGCAAGATACGCGTAGACCGAAGAGTGGAAAAAGGGGGTTTCGCCCGCTTGGTGCGAATGCCTAGCGACGTTTTGCGACGAGACCCTCAAAGCAGCACGTGAACCGCCATGCTGCTTGCGCTCCGTCAGAGACAGAGGAAACGGAACGATCCGACGGCCTGTGGCGAAGGAAGCCATCATACGCATTCCTCAAGACAGCGTTCCTTCTTCATAGCGGGAAATCCTGTTTCATACACCAGCATAAAATCCTCAAAGGGCTCATGCTGGGGTACAGGGTAATCCAGCTTTGCGCGCGTTTCTCCTGGTGGCAATAGTGGCGTTGGTGGTAGTGGTGGTCAGTGAGTGCGAGGGTTTCAGCAGTTCTGCCAGTGACCGGCACCACGTCAATACATGGGGGTAGGAGGAAAAAGGGGTTGCGCACGCGCAATACAAAGCGTTCCTACCATCTGTATATACATTTCCAACGGGAATATACACCCTCTTTATGCGGAGGTGTCGGGTCGCGTTTTATATTATACTCATGATCCAGGAGGGTTGAGGGGTTCTTGAACGTCTTCCCCGAATCATTGCTAGAATGCCATCAGGGGTGGACAACTTGCTGGGTTAAAATTCATCCACTAGGAACTTTCTAGACTTTGGAAACTCTGTTGAATGGTGACATTGCAATCAACAAGCCCCGTTCAAAACCTCAGCTTATTTTTTCACTTGGAGTAGAGAGTATAAAGCTGCTCCATACCGATTAATATTAGATGCGGACATATGGCAAGCCGTAGACGATGCAAGGGTCAAACGTAGGCTCCGAAAGATCAGGATCTGTGTTGTTAAGTATAAACGTCGGAAGATCTATGTCATTCGGTATTAAACGTTAAAGACGTTTTCCATCGGGGACCCATACCGCGCTATTGCCGGATCGATGGCCGGCGTCTTTCATCCCGCGCGCCAGAGAAAAGCGATCGGAGCAATATCGTGTCAGTAATGTTTCTTCATTAGAGCGAGGCAATCTCCTTTATGGCAACAAATCTTGAGACCGGCGTCGGCGTTTCAACGTGCGCTGTCTCCGTTGCCGGCCATTTTGCCATGGCAGAATGAACGATTCGATCTTCGCCGACGCGCCTATCGCAATTTTCTCCTCTCTATCCCTCTCTTCGTCGCATTGTCTTTGTCCGCTTTGTATTCTTTTATAGATTTTGCTTCGAGGCTTCGTGAATCTATGAAGACTTTTACGAACGTTGCCAGCACCTTACTCGCTTTTGCTCGCAGGCACTTTTATCCCACCCCCCTGGTGGATCGTCGCTCGGGTGGCTTTCGCAACCCTCTGCTTTGGCGACGAACGACCATTACGGAATTTAACGCTCCCTCCGGGAAGAAATACAATATTATACTCGAAGAAGACGAAGTATAAGAATATACTGTGTACAGGGCCTCGTGTATATAGCCCTGCGCGATATAGGTATATATAAGATGGATAGTTGTGAATCCGCTCAATGGCGGACCCGGGTACGGCAAAAGAGGGTGGCAATTAAGCCGATACACCGTAATTGCCTTTGTGCTCAATGTTCATTCGGGTAACTGCGTTTCTCATCCACCTAGCCTCGTTTTCCACCCACACACCTCTCATTGGAAAGCCCACCCCCTTTCGCGACAGTTATATTCTTCGGAGACTCAGATTCCGATGCTGCACGACCACCCAGAAATTGGAAACGCAATAACGTTAGAAATCCTCACCTCGTCCGTGAACAATCAGAATACCATGAACTTACCATGAAGATGAAATTGCAGTGCCCTCAGTGCACTTACCAGCTGATCGAAAGAAATGTTTTGAGTGGCTAGTGATTACTCTTCCACAGCAGTCAACCGGTTCCGCCAATTACGGAAGTTGATACGAGTTGGATCTCCCTCCGGCGAGAACGAGTCAAAACTACCTGGCAATTTCCACTGGAGCAATATCCGACATAACCCAGTCTTGCGACTGGAACTGGAATGTCTTCAACAACTCCTGATACACTCAGCCGCAGCATGGATCCTTGACCCTCGGCTCTGCTCGGTCCATCCTAAATCGATTCACCTTCCGTAATTTGATAAAGAATACCGTTAGGTCAGTTACCACCAACGCTAATGCCCAACCGCGCCATATGCCTGAGGTAACGTAATAAGGGTTCACAGGACTTTCTTCCTCGCTGGCAGGCTCGTCGTTGCCTGCCTTGGCTACTGTACAGCCATCAAGTGTCATTCGCCAGTCTTTTCCTTCGAGCTCAGACTAACGTCTAATCAAATTATACGCAACAGTCGCACATTCAACCGTAGTTCAGTGCCAGGGCCTTCATCCCAAAGCTCCAAGGATTTTGTTCCCGTAGCTCCCAAAGCTTCATGCGAGACATTTTGTTCCACTCGCTCTTCGGTTATCGTCTCGGGTCTTACCATTCAAAGTGCCATCGCTGTTCCAAATGGCAGAGTGTCTCCAAGGAAAGTTTCCATCAGTTATCATGCACCTGTGCTCAGGAAACACATATATATATTTCTTTTTCTGACTGAAACGAATGTTCCCTCAAGCTTAACGGGTCGCTGGAACGAGATAGAATTTTCGAAAGGGGATAATGGCCATACCGGACAAAAGATGGGTGAAATTCAAACAGAGCACTATATACCGTGACTTGGTGAGTTTGTTAATAAGCGTTGCGAGGGACAGATGTGAAATACATTCACCAATGAGTCTCGATTTGAGCACTGGTGCTCACTGTACACACATATATATATATATATCCCCACATACCCTGCTATGTGCGTATGGTGCGTTGGTCGACTGGTGACACAGAGTAGGTGCATGAACACTTGGGGTAACCTCCCCCCAATGGAATCTCTTCTTCCCCCGCTTTCATATCCCATATTAACTACATTTATTCGCGTTGTCTCAAATTAACCCCTGACTCTTGGGCCATTCATCCGTCCGTACGTCTGCTCGTCTCCACCCCTATATCACGACGGATCGTTGCACCCTCGGCAATAATATGAACTGCACGGATATTACCATTATAATACCGGGGTGTCACAGTGTGTATGTGTATATATGAGAAGACTCTTGGTGCTTCGTAGTTTCGAGTACATACCGGGCAGACTACGCGCGTGTACCATGACTAAACGGTTGCCGTCCTCCAGGCTCCGTTGCTCAGCTGAAGCTCGCGGAAATACTTTGTCGCGTCAGCTTACCGTCAACTGGATTATTCCAGCCGCTCTCAAGGCTCAATAAACAAGCAAGCAGAAGAAAAAAAATTCCGCGCTGATCCGCATCGTATCTGAGACGTCGGGTGTATCGCCGCTGAGATTGATAGCTCACTACGAGTCTGAGCGACAGAATCTTTCAGTTTTAGGAAAATTCGCCAAGTCATTTCACAAACGAGCGAGCACACGAGGAGAGTTGCTCTTCCGTTTTTCGAGAGGGTGAAGTCTCCAAGCGTGTCTGAAAACTGGCAGAAGCCATGATATCGCGTTATGCCGGTACGCGAAGCGCCGTGAGGGTGAGGTTTTCTTATCCAGAGGCTGCTCCGGCTGGATAATGTATTCAAATGTTATACCCCCGGCCCTTTCCATCTTCGCGCGTTCCGCGCTCTCGGCGTCAATTTATTAAATGGAAAGATTGCAAATTTCTCGACATAAAGTGCCTGGCGGGAAGACTAATGGTGCGACGGCCGCTCGGCAATACAGCCCACCGAGTATCGCAGTCGAGTGTATTGGAAAGCTCGTAATATGAACACCACACACGAGCACGAAGCTTGGGGATGCGGATATGTGAATAGAGCTGGAAAGGAGGGACCCCTGTGCGTCGAAGGGGGTTTTATACGGTGGGGGTGTAGGGTGCGGAATATCGAGGTATCACGGGGATGCGTAAAAAGAAGCCACGTGAGTGATTAGACCCCGCATAGCGTGTAGAGTAACAGGGTGGCGTATGGGGTCAATCTGAGGCTAATCAAATCATGCAGGATCCACCGAGCACCGCGGGGTTCCTTATTCGAAACGATGCTCAGTCTCTACCGCTATCCACCGATTCATATATCTATATCTGTATAGCCCAACCATGCCGTTGTGCGTTTTACTCCGGTATATTGCACACGCACCAACATGCCATTGTGTACAAGCAGATTGGTGCCCGTCCGCTTTATTAATTCCATCGTCCTAGCAGGGGGTGTCTCCAGTCACCCTCGAGATGTGCACTTTACCATACGCTATACCATACCCATGCCGCGCGAAGATTCTCGCTGACCGTAATCTCGGCCATCAGCATTCACGTGACTAATCGAACGGGTCCATTTTCGAATGTGATCGTCGCCTGGTCGGTGAAGTTCTCCTCAACGATCCCTCGTATCGTTGCCACTTTTCGTCTTCACCCAGCGACGTTCCAGATCATCGTATCAATGACGATGATGACGAATGGCTCCATTGATCGATCGGCATCAGACCGGGGCCACAAGCGACCACTTTTTGGAGACAGAACGCCCGAGCGTTTGGCGAAATTACTCATTTGTACTATGCGCTCATCGTCAGGCGGCAAGGAGTACATTAGAACGCGAATATACATATGTATGTGTAGGTGGAAGAGGAGTGGAAGAGTATATATAAGCAGGGAGAAGCGGGGACCCAAAGGAGCTCAGGAAGATAAGCAAAGCCTGGTGTGGTGTTGCATATTGATTGACGAAGCTCTCGCCTATCTCGAGCTCCACGAGGCTCATGTCGTACGCCCGCGGATGAGGAGGATCCATTGGCGCGAACGCGGAGATGCCGCGCAGCGAATAAGGGTGCGATCCTTGTACCCACCCGGTTAGAATCTGTGTAGATATAGGTATGCAGAGGTAGCAGGTACCGTACTCAGGAGAGAAATCCTCCGCCGTCTCGGTCGCGTCGTGAAAACCGAGGGAGCGAGGGACGGGAGGAGGGTGTAATGAAGCACCGCGCGCAGACACGCCGTCATGAATATTCATAACCTAATACCTGAGCTGAACTGAACCGAGGCGGGGCAAAGTCTCCTCATCATCATCCACGGGCCTTCTGCCATATTAGACATCAGGCTTCACTATTCCACGGGTATAACGTTCCGATCTCTCGGTCTCCTTGAATCTTCTTATACCCGCGATTTTCGGCCAGACGGTAATCAAGCCATCCTCTCTCGATGAGCCATCGAGAATTTCCCTTGGCTCGCATCAACCTTCATTGGCGTATCTGGAAAAATCATTTTCTCGACTAACTTCCGGTGATTTCCGGTCATCGGGATCAGGAGGAATCAAAATTACCGGCAACCTTCTAGGCCGGAATCAGTAGATGTGTAGAGGAGAACGATGCGACGTCCGGATAAACCGTAGGACGGAAACTTCTGGAACGAGCCAAGTACACAGTGGCGATACAAGCGGAGCAAGCGTTAGCGAATGGGCGGCTGTAGAAGCACGATATTGCGCTTTTATGATAATGTTATCAGCCCCAAAACGATGGCGATGAGCTGACGCGATATGCGACAAAAAGCCAGAGGGAAAGACCGATCGGAGGCCGCACTCGCCCACCCGTCAACGACGTCGCAACTACGTCGTTCACGATACAAGTGGATAGACGCGAATAGTGAACACGGACGCACGCATACTCCTAGACAACATGGCGGATGAATAGAGCGAGTGAGATCACCCGGTCGTGCTGTATATCTGTAGCAGTTCTATCAAACCCCGGATTTGGTAATCTACGGAGATTTATGAACGTAAGTTCCCCCCTTTGCTCCTTTCCATTGCATATATCGTGGCCATATATATTCTTCCTTGCTTCCTTCCTCCCTCCTCTCTCTATCTCACTCTCGATACTTCACCATGGATAGATGTACCTCATACTTCCAGCGTTACGATTGTGCCTTTCATTTCTCTCCCAAGATGGAAGGCCATCTTGTCTTTGTCACGTTGATCTCAAAAGCACCCTTCGCCTCATTCCCAACGTCGCCATTTTGCTACGGAAATGAAACTTCATCAAGCGATGACCCCTAATAGATGTCCTCGCATCGCAGAAAACACCAGACGCGTTGCTCCCCCTCAACGGCCACTGATGTTGATTCCTGAACACGGATGATCAAAGTGCGGTTCTGATCTTCACTCGTCATTTTACGCTCCTGACACTTCGAAGGCATGCTTGACGAGAGAGCGGCAATTGGCGATTGGACGTAGCTTCTAAAAGACCCGGAAATGGATACAGCCACGTTGAGGATCTTCACCGCGACGAGAAATACTACCAAAAAGACTTGTGTTCTCATCCTCGACGGCTTCACCCCTCTCGTTCTCCAGCCTGTTATCCTTCGTGGCTTAAGAGTAAACATAAATAGTGAATAAAGTTGGACTCCTACATTGAGTCAAGACGTCTCTCATTCCCATAAAGTATTCCCGAAGCAGCGAGAGGAAGACGGGAAGATGCATGGAGAGCCGAGGGAAACGGGAATGGGGATCGAGTCTCGAGATGTTGAGAGAACAGAGCGCGCTCTTACGCGAATGGACGAGAAAAGCGGGGGTTGGCGAGAAAAGGGTTGCTCCCGTCGAGGTCGTCGTCTTCACGGAGTAGAAAGCAAAAGAGTGCCAAGCGGAGGCTGTGCCGATGGCATTGGGGTTACGCGAAGTGTAACGTTCTCCTACCTCAATACGCACATATATATATATATATATAGGAAACGACAACCTCTTCGAGAGGGAGGGAAGGCAAGAGAGCGAGAGAGCAGCACCAGAGGGATTTTAGTTTGTTCAAGTAAATTATATTCAGTATGGTGGCTCTGACATCAGTCGTAACGCAAATTACAGCCTTCCGCGAGGCTGCTTGGTTGCTGTCTCTATACATTCGCCATCGTATAGGAACACAGTATATACATATTCAGCTTTTCGTCCCCTGCGAGACTCGGCAGTGGTACCGATCCGCTCTTTCGGTCGACCGTGTCTTTTCTATCCACCTGGCAAATGCTCCATTCCTATCATGAATTATTAATTAATTGTTTCAGCTGACGGGGTCATTTATTATTCAGCTCGCGTAGGGTATCGAAAGCTCCTTTGGGTCAAGAGATGAGGTTCGCCCATGCGGATATTTACCGCGGGGCTTGTGGTCAATAATGAATGCGATTGCGTATCGTCTGGGCTATGTTGATGATGTTCTAGTGCATTCGGCAAGCTCGAATCGATCACCACCATGCTCTACGATTGAAAAAAGCGATAAAGCAGGGAAAAAAGTAAAAAACAGGGTGTAAAAAAGCAAGTAAAAGTCACCAAATGCAATGCAAGTAAGTACCGCATCAAAGAGATGAGGGTGGAGTCATCGGCAGTGGGTAACGTTCGCATACGCTTTGCCCCATTCCACCTGTTTTTGCTGGCGAGAGGGGAGATCGCGAGTTGCCTTCAGCGAGTTCGTGCCGACAGCCCGAGCAAATTAATATTTACCTTCCTCACCGAGTGCTTCACCCTCGACGAGCCCCTCAATCCGTTGCAGTCCCAGAAACGTCAGCGATGAGGTCTCGCTCGCGTATTAATGGATATTCAACTTCCTCACTCCTCTTCCTCCTCCTCCTCCTCCGAGAGCTTCAACCCTTCCTTTCGACGTACTCTGCCAGCCCCACCAGCCCGCTCTTCTTTGCTCAACCCATCGCCCGGGCCTTTAGCCCCCTCGCAAGGCCAACCCGACAGACACGCAAGCCGCAAACTTTGATAACCCAAGCAGCCAATTTCCGGTTGCGGTTCGGCGGTCGGTCGCTCACTTGCTCGCTCGCTCGTTCGCTTCGTCGCTCTATACTCATTGGCCTATCGAGGCTGATGCGTCGCGACGTAAGCCTACCGCGCTCATTATAATCGTTTTGATCAGGACTGGCCCACAGCTAGTCCTGAGCGCACTTCTAGGCTCGTTTACACCGCAGCTCAGTGGAACTGCGCTTAGCGGTCACCCATCCGACTGTTGGTCCATCCAGCGCTGCAGGACTGCCATCAATGTTGCTCAGCATCACTCCGGAAAACACGCCCTTGCACACACACATTTATTCGTGGATCACCATCATCAGATGACATTCCGGGCTCGTTGCTGACGAACGTCGTCAAATGACCGGCGATCAGGGGTATGGAAATATTAAGGCACACAGAAATGAAAGCTATATCGGGAACGAGGGCCGAGTGAAGTTGAGGCATAGACAGCAGGTGGGAGAGAGAAAGCGTGGCGAGTTAGGTGAATTGTGCGAGTACAAGGGTTCATCGCGTGACGAGCACCATCGGGACTCTGATTGTTCGAACGAGCGGGCAACGAGTCAGACAGAGAGGACGAAAGAGGCAGAGCGATAGAGTGGGAATTCAGCTCTCCAACGTCGACCCCCATATAGCAGAGTACAGAGTACGCGCTGCACCGCTGCACCGTGCGCTGTTACAACGCGGCGGGGCTTGACGTGACGGTAACCATTACGATAGAACCACTTAATTATAATATCGCCCTGGAATTAAACTGTGCTTGGCGCGAGCTCGTACTTGTACCGCAATTATGCCCGACTCTCTCGTTATTGCTGGCAAAACGAGAGAGACCGGATTCCTATCGCAAATCGCGCACAGTCAAAGCTAAAGGGGGACCTGAGGGGGAGGGGTGTAGCAGTCTCGACAACGCCGAACGCTATGTGCACCTTCGCGTTAACCTGGCTCACCTTATTTTCACGTGGCCACCTTCTTCCGACAGCTCCAACGTTTACTATATATATATATATGTGTGTTTTTCAAGTTATTCTTTCACTGGCAAGAACGAAAAAGTACTCTTCTGACTTCCAAACAGTCGAATAATCATTCCAAACATTGAAATTTCACAAAAAAAAAACATAGTATGTATCGGAAGCACAAGTTGAGGTTTGGTGAAAAATGCATAAAACGGGTCTGAAACGTATCTAAATTTTTTCAGAATTCAAGAAACAATCCGAGTGGAGTTTTCGATTTTTCGTAGCCGCAGAAAGGAAAGAAGTGGGGAAAAAATGAAAAATTTTTTTTTTTATACACCAAGAGTGAGGTTTTCCACTAAGGGACTTTATAATTACCTATGGTGAGGGAAATTATTGTCTGGGTTGAGCTAGAATAGCCCATATACATATGGCGAAAGAATATTTTAAGCCCGTTATAGGTATGTAACGTTGGCTATCGACCAGCTGGCCATTTTGATGAGTTCTCAAAATTTGTGCAAATGAATCGTCACTTTTGGGGCAGGACTTAAAATGACCTTCGCATGAAATTGCTTACATTTATCTGATGATGATTTCAAAGACACTGGGGCTTGCATAATGCTGAGTATGGGAACGATTGGCTACCACGGGAACGGCCCTCGATGTCGAGGGTCTTCGAAATCACCTTTTCTCACACATATATATATAGATGTATGGATGGAAACGTTTATCGCATTCGTTATGCCCCACAAGCAGTCCCTCCAACTCTGGATCTCACTCCCGATTTTCCGTGTATTAGGCGCGAGAGAGCGAAAAAAAACTTTCACTGACCGCGTCGAGATTCGATCGATAAAAGACTTGTTTTACGATCACACCTGATCGAGGGAATTCCTGTCTGATGTATTTGACACGCCACGAAAAAGCATTTGTCAATCCAACTGGTCGTTCTTTATTATTATAATTGCACTGCCTTGATAGTGCTCAATCGCAGACTGAATGTTCCTTTCGCAAGCTAGTCATTGATGGCACAAAATTATCGAGATTATTATCTGGATAGCATTATTGATAGCCTATATCACCTAGATGACATTGTTTATATATTCTGAGTTTTTACATATAATGTAAAAGTATTATCTGTTATCTAAAACATCTAGATAATACAGAAACTCATCTAAATCATGTAGATAATACAGAAACTCATCCAAACGATCTAGAAAATACATAAACTCATCTAAATCATCTAGTTAATACAGAAACTTATCTAAATCATCTTGAAGATACAGAAACTTATTTAAATCATCTAGATGATATAGAAACTTAACCAAATCAACTAGATGATACAGAAATTTATCTAAATCATCTAAATGATACAGAAATTTATCTAGATAATGTGTTTTTCAGAAGTTTTCAGAACAGTCAGAAATTTATCTAGACTGTTTTTTTTTAGCTGTTACTTTAGCTGTTATCTAGATAAATTAGCTAGATAACAGCTAATAGATAAAATTTTATCCATTTTTCGCCGATGCTACCAAAGTTAGTTTTTTCATAATTGAATTTCATATCATTTTCCCAGTTTCGAGAACAAACCTTTCACATAAAAAATAAATGTTCCCTTCTTTCGAAACCAAATAGCAGTAAAAATCGAGTTTGCCCAGCCTAGGCTCGAAATTCGTGTTCATGTAGTTGGAGGGTTCGGCAGATTGGCGGAGCTGGGGCAGAACGTTCGATACCAAAAATTAGCCTACGCCGAGAGACGGCGGATCTGAGACATTTTTTTTTTCAAACAGCACACGTGTATGCAACATTAGCTGGCGTGTCCGAAAGCGCAATGTCCCACGTTCGACACTCGGGGGTGTTAAATGTCACAGTGGGTGCATTGTGCCTGGCTTATTCCGAGATAACGCGGTGAGGAGGAATAGAATAGAAAACGCAGCAAGGCATGAGAATAAAAATTAGCAATGTTCACTCGTAATCCCATTCTCGGTAGATCCGTAAAATGTTCTCTCCAGGTCCGTCTCTCTCACTCTCGCCGTGCCCATCGCGACTGGGTGGCTCCAAGGGATGATATCCACGTGACAGGAAGCGTGGCGGGGATCGTACACGCGACGTTCCCGGCTGAGCCTCGCCAATAGATCATTAAGGTTGTATTATGACAAGATAACCGGACGCCGCACGTCAGACAAAAGAGGGCATTGATCTCGCTGGTGGAAAAAAAATGGGGGATGGAAACGTTGAGCTAATATGCACTCGGTGTGTTTTTCGCCCCGTTGCTTCGCTCTCTCTTTCTCTCTCTCTTCGACAGACATGTGTACGCGTGTACATGTGTATCGGTGCTTGGATGCGTTAAATCCCCCGTGTTCGTACATAATCCGTGGTAGTTTTACACGCCGAGTCACGCCGAGTGCATTTAAGGGGCTAGATCTACCTAGAGGCCCGTAAAAATGTCCAAATTCCGATTTTTTCTTCTGGGAAACGGTTGGTGAAAAAGAAACACTTTTCGTTTTAACACAAAGGTACATTTGGACCTTTAAAGAAATTAGTACAAAATACAAGAAAAATGATGTGTACAATAAAAATAATGAAGTTTCTTTCGCGCCGTTTGGCGGTGGACACGCTTCAGCTTAAACGGTCCATCTGAAATCTTAAAATCAAACGAGTTATTCAAGTTAACAATAAATACGAGTCGTTGTCAATCGTCGATTGTTAAAAACATTTTTTTAAATACCGTGGCGAAGAATTGAAACTCGAGCATACAAAATCTATGAAAAAAGTCGTCATTTTTACGTAACTATTAAAAAATGAAGATCGATTTAAAAAAAGTAAGATCGCCAGCATTCTTCAAATGTTTCTGATTGTATCTCCGGTAAATTTGGAAACAATCCATCAAGTGGTTCCCGAGACACGATGTCCACCAACATTGAAAACAGTGTTTCGAGAAAAACGCGTTTAAAGTTGGAACGCGTAGGATATTCAAGTTCAGGACTATTTCAATGAAATTTTCAGGGAACATAATTTCAGGGAAATTTTCAGGGCGAAGAAACCCAAAATTTCGTATTACCCAAAATGTCAAAAACTCCACTGTAAAAATGGATCATGTCAGGTGAAGAGTGAATGCAGGGTCATTGATGGAGGATCCTTGGTGACCAGGTGGAAGGAAAATTGTCTCGGTAAGTAATTTAGCGAATTCTCACCCGAAGAGAGCTAGATAGACAGAGCTTGGGGGTTGACGCGCCCCTCGCATCCGAGTGCCGAATAGGGGTGGGTGGACTCAGGGGGATGTTTCGTAAACGGTCATACGGTATATTATGCCGAGGATACGAGGAGCACACGCGCGCGTTTGCGTAACCGTATAATATGTAGATTAAGGGTGTCGGGCATCAGATATCCGGGGCATTTAATAATGCTGTCCCTGTCAAAACACACATTGGAAGCAACTGAGGGTATAATATAGATAAATTGCCCTATGGAGAATGATGAGCTGGATGGCGAGATATATAGTCACGGGGATGAACGAGAAAAGGGAGGGTCTCGTTTCTCTCGTGTACTCACCCCCTGCGTTTTGTCAACCCCCACAGCCTGGCGAATCCTCCAGTGCACCAGTCCCGATTTTTTGGACCTGAAACGAGGCGCGTTGGTACGATGCCACGAAAGATTTAAGCTCAAAACTTGTCGGGTAAACGGACTTGCAGCTGAGGTCACTTGAGGAGCGCCCAGCTATCGAAGAAAGTCATCAGACGATGTTGGGGGACATGGAAAAATCACTGGCCCAGATAGCCCAATAGCCGCGTCCAGACTGGCCAAGGCAAGAACCAAGGCAGCTCCGAGCGGCACCGCCCCGAACTATGTGGACCTGCCTCGCTCGCTCGTTGCCGCGCGCGGTAATACCGCAAGCCCGCGGCTGCCGCGCCCGAGGCAAACGTACCGAGGCTGCCTTGCGAGGCGGCTCAGCCAGTCTGGACGCGGCTATTGGCGTGATGAATCCCCGAACTGCATGACCCTCCGAGTCCTCCAGCGCTGCGCGTTACTAGTTAAAATGGAACGACAGCTCCGACGGAACGAAACGATTTGTCACAAAAAGATGAAGCGATCAAAACGACTGAACCAGGTTCCTCAGGAGCCCGCCAGAGGCGTTTAATTGATTTCCCTTTCACGTAGGACAATTTGCGCCAATAATGATAAAAAGTAATTCGCCGTTGCGAGGATCGAACTCGCAAAGAGTCTTCTCTCGGTCTCATTCGCGACGGGGGTGGCTCCGAAGAGCAGGGAGAATTCAGTGAGCGTGGAAAAGTGCTGGAGAACCGACAACCGCAACAACGATTCGAGCAGGCCGCTGGCTGTTTTCTCGCCGTTGTTCCACGGCACTTCGGAAGGGAAGATTTTCCAAGGTGGCAAGTGGCATCACCAACAGTGGCCGAAGCAGCAGTGGCAAAAGGGCCGCGAGACGAGGGCAAACGAGTTGGCGCGGTACTGTTTAGTTGAGCGCGTCGAGCATGACTGGAGTACGACATGAATAACTGAGTAGCTCAATTCTGGGCGTCTGGTCTTCGTCGTCTCCCGTGCTATTCCGGTATAAATACCCTGGCAAGTCTGTACGCGTACACTGTATTGTCTTTCGCCTGCCCTCAACCCTTCGATACACGTAGAGCAGGGCCGAAAAAAGGACAGAGACAACTTTGCCACCTGCCTGCTCGCTCCGGCTTTGCATCCTTGCCTGCACACATTGGAACGTGGCGTTCTGGCCAGTTTTCATTCTAATACTCAACTCCGGACCAAGAGAGAGCGAGAGAAAAGTGAACAGAGAGAGAGAAAGAGGGTTGGTGGGGGAGCGGAACGGTAATATTATCAGAGCATTGTGCACGGCTAATTAGCCAGAGCTAATGCAATCTTGGCTGATTACACATTCCACTCGCCGATCCTCACCTCTTCTTTCGGCCTCACCTCCATTTCTCTCTTCTTTCCCTCACGCTCTCTCGCTCTCTTTGTCTCTCAGACTATGCATAGCAATAACTATATCTCGCTCCCGCATCCCTTATCTCGTTTATTGAGTTCAGTCACCAAGCTTTCCAGCATTCCCCCGATGATGTCTTCCTCTCATGCCTGGTGGCAATCTCATGGAGACAAACTTCTTCGAGCCTCTTTGATAATTTCTCCTTTCTCAGCTGGATTGCCGAAGAAAGCAATGCTGAAAAAGAATGTTGCGATGCGTGGGGACTTTTGTAACTGGTCGGGGTGTGACATCTCGGTAGTGGGAACTCCATTGCTGGTGGTGAATTTCATTGTTCATTGTCGTCTGGAATGGGATTTTTTTGTTCATGATCACTCGCGTACGACCCGCAGGGCTCAGGCTTTTCTACATATACTTTCAATTGTTAAACATTTCGTTTTTCTTATTTTTTCTTCTACTTTTATATCCAGCCGGTGTCGTTATTTTCCTGCACTTTATTTCCCTTTTACTTTTTCCAATAGTGCCGGGGCGTCCTGCATATAGGTATTTGACGATAGCCTCTGGGTGTTCGCACGGGGAATGGGCTCCCTCCCTCTTCTTATTCTTCTCTTTATGTACTGAACACACATCTTCGGAAGAAGGGCAGGAGAGATAGAGCCGAGGAGAAAAAGTGAGAGAGAGAGAGGGAGGGAGAGAGAGAGAGAGAGAGAGAGAGAGAGAGAGAGGGAAAGAAGAGGGGTTTCGAAGGGTATGAGAAGGGGTCGGTCAGTTCTCTGTACAGCAGAGATGGACCCCCAAGTTCGATTGGTCAGATGGGGTGCGCATGAGCCAGGGGTGACGTCCGAGTTGGGTGGCGGTGGCCCATGGGGAAGGGTGGTCGGCGGTGAGGGCGAGGGTGGATGAGAAACGACGGCAACCGGCAATATAACCTGAAGAAAGACTCGATCGGAGTCGAGTCACGTAATGTTCCTCCACCTCCTCAGGTTCTACTTTATAACTTCTATTAATCCTTTATCAGGTCCCTGCTGCTGCCCCCCCTACTACCGGGAACTTCGTGCCCTCGGACTATACCGGGCTTGTTGTAATGAAAAATCTCACGTTCAGCGCCAAGGCACCGCGCGTTGGACTTTCGACCTCACTCGTCTCTCCGTCCCTGCCTTCTCCGCTCACTTCGTCTGCGTCCAACTTTCTTATTATTTCTTGACTTTTCCCTCACTCTTCACTTCTCGCTAGATATTCCTCAACCTTATTGCGGGGAGAATCGAGCCAACCGTGAAATCATGAAACCTCGGGGAAAACATTTCCCGACGATCAAATTTCATTGCGAAGTTCACGCTGATCAAATGGATCGCCGCATTGGAGAATATTGTCGGGGCAAAAAGTGTGGAATGTGAACTATGCAGGTTTGGATTCAAATACTGAGAGAACGTAGATAATGTCATGATACTCCGGAGGCCTGACGACCATCAGCCCAGGTGCCAATGATTCCGAAAAAGAACGACGAAAAGTGCTGTCAACAAAAGATGTAGGATCTCTGCTATGTTGAAGATGACTTTGACTGGATGGATGACCATTGCGCATCAGGATCAAGGCAGCTGATCTTATTTATTCGATCCAGAGGTGTCCAATGCCAAGATGGATAGAGAAACATCCAGATATGTTCAAGCGCAAGCACTTCGTGGCCTGCTCTTATCCACTCCGTTCCCAAAGCCGTTTCGGAGCATAGACCATGCTGGACGCGGGGATCACGTGTCCTTACCCCGCTCCACACGAGCCAATCTGCTGGAAAATGAACACAGAAGCTGTGTGTTGCACGGCTCGTCACCGCGACATCTGCGCTAATTTCACACCGTACTGACTGCGTCCAGCCTCAGTCAAGCCACCCGGACAGCCAACCATGCCGGCGCTTTCGCAGACACCCCTCTCGAGTTACTGATCGCGTCTGCGATGCTCTCCCGTCACTGCTCGTCGCACGCAGTTGAGAAGCGACGGTCGAAATATCTCGGCAGAGTGTCGTCCGGGATGCGAGCCTGTCACTGATATCTGGCACGACCATCCTGACATCATACTATAACGCACAGGACCCCAATAAATATTTTATGGATCACTGTGTGCCGTGTGTTTCTCTAGAGCTCAGAGATCGCTCAAAGACGTAGGAAATGGGCGAAATAAGAAAGGACGAAACGGAGGGTGAACAAAAGCGATGAGGGGGGGGGGGGCTCAGCGAGGTCCTTGCTCTCCTTACAGCAGAAAACTCTCAGTGGTGTAAGGCACGAGACGATTCTCTGCCACTTTTCCGCCGGTTATTTATTTTTATACAAATATATATAAATTTTATTAAATAAATTATATTAATTTTTTAGAAAGCATAATCGATTCTAATGGTAAGTTAACTCACCTGCATTGGTTATTACGTTATGAAGTTTCATTTTTTATACATTAGTTTTATTTAATAAATTACATAGAATCAAAAGATAAATTTGATGATGTATTTAAGTAATAAAAATTTAAGTAAATTATTCGAGGAATAAAAAACTATACTATATTTGTAAATAAATTTGATGTAGTTCGATTTATCAAAGTTGAGTACGGTTGTAATCGAAGTAATTCAACAATTATATGATATTTAATGATGATAGATTATATGATGTAAATACATTTAATACAGTTTCATTTAACAATGTATGTTAATTTTTTTTTAATGAATAAATCGATTTTATTGATAAGTTATTGAATCTATAATAATGATTAAGTTATGAAGTTACATTTTTTCATAAATTAGTTTTATTTAGTAAATATATTGAATTAAAAAATAAATTTAATTATTTGTTTGACGTATCAGTTATCAGTTTGAGTAATAAAAAAAATTATTTTATATATGTAGATAAATTGAATTCAGTTTCATTCAATGAATGATATTAATTTCATATATTAAAAACCGCGTCATTGATCAGTTTATTTAATTATAAAGTTATTTTTATTTATAAATTAGATTTCTTTAATATATTATATTTAATTTTAAAACAAATTTAAGTACGTTCACAATGTACGTTTTAAATTAATTATATTATATTTGTAGATAAATTCAATTAAGTTTCGTTTGATAAAATATATTTTCTTTTATGTAAAAATTCATATTTCTTGATCAATTAGGTACGTTATAAAGTTAAATTTATGGATGAATTAGTTTTATTCAACAAGTTACATTGAATTTAAAAATAAATCTGTTTACGTTTTTATTCGATGTAACTAGAAAACTATATTACAATTATTAATAAATTTAATTTAGCATATAATGGAATAAATTAACTAAATAAATTTCAATTTTCAAATGAATTTAATTTAATTTATGAATAACATACATATATCTCGTCAGGTGATTTTGACGACATTAGCCTTCTCGGACCATCCGCACAGTAGCCGATGGTTCCCAAACTCAGCATTCTGTAAGCCCCAATGTCTTCAAAATCGCCTCCAGACAAACGTAAGCATATTTATATAAAGGTCACTTCCACATCTGTCCTTTCCTCAAAATCGACGACTTACGCTCAAAAAATATTTTCGAAATGTCCATTTCCCATTCACATATCTACACAAACGATTCGCGTCTCCATATAAATTGCCAGTGCAATAATGGTAAAGGGTACATCCTACTCGCCACCCTTTGGCTCTGACCGACGTATAATGCTGAATCGACAGGCTGCATACTCTTTCTCCAACGTTCGTCGAGGAGATGGGTATTTCGTGGAGGACGTGGGCTGTCGCGGACGCGAGCGACCATGAAGAGGCGATGGTCGTTGTAGCGCGGAGAGCAAAAGAGGGAAAGGAGCGAGAAGTGAGGTGACGAGGGAGAGGGTGGAAAAGCTCGACGAGCTCCCGTAGCTTTTTCTCCCTATCCTCCGCACCCTGGTCCGCGAATACCATCTACACCCCCGCGCGACCACCCACCCGCCCCCGCGTGTTCGATTCGCGACGTCGTTCAACCCACCACGCGCGCCACCTCTTTCTCGTCCGCCGCAGCCGTGTTCCAGCCCTCGGCAGAGTTCAGCAGCTCGTGCCGCGCACAGCGGAGCACAATATCGCGGGTACATAACTCTTCGCCCCTCGTTCGTTCCCCGCAACTCTGGTCCTCCGCGATCCCGGAGCTGGGCTGTTGATATTGGTTGTGTATATGCCATTGTCTGAGTGTGTAATATATAGACGTTACGTATATGTATACATATATATATATATACATACATACATACATACATATATATGTATATATATGTATGTGTATATATATATATATATATATATATATATATATATATATATATATATATATATATATATATATATATATATATATATATATATATATACACAGAGTTTGCGACGGCTGAAACATCAACCCTTAGCAACCTTCTCTCTTCCATTCGGCATGCTCATACTCTTCTGTGATGTTCGCTATCTTTCTCCTTTCGCATTCTCTCACTACCGATTTCTCTCGTTCGCCAAGTCGGTTGTTCTCCCTTTCTCTATTTCACATGTATGGTACGCGCTCCTTTTTTGTGAGGAAAGGATACTTTGAAGCCGCTGCATCTATGCAATGCTGGCTATCAGCTCGTATTGCTGTTTCGAGGAGATTCTTTATATTTTTTTCGAACTAACCGTTCATTTTGAGGTAAGGAACTTGAAATTACGTTTGTACGTATACTTGTTTCGAACGGACCGTTAATTCTGGACACCGGACTTCGAAATTACCGTTATATGTGAGGAAAGGATACTTTGAAGCCGTTGTATCGATGGAATGTTGATATCTGACTGTGAGAACATTCCTCAAATTTGATTCAAGCGAACCGGGAATTTTGTGGGCAGGACTGAAGTTATCTTCATATGTGAGGAATGGATACTTTGAATCTGTTATATCTATGGAGTGGTGGGCATCAGCCCATATTAGGGGTTTTGAGGACATTCCGTATGTTTCTTTCAAATCAGCCGGTTATTTTGAGGTCGGGACCTTGAACTTACTTTTATGTGTGAGGAAAAAATACTTTGAAGCCATTTTCTCTATGCAATGTTGGCTATCGGCCCATTTGGGTGTTTTTGAGAACGTTTCTCATATTTATGTCGAACGGATCGTTAGTTTTGGACGCAGGACCTTGAAGTGTCGTTTATATGGGAAAAAAGATACTTTGAGGCTTTTGTATCTATGCAATGTTGGCCATCAGCATATATTCCGGCATTTGAGAAGATTATTTATGTTTCTTTCGAACTAATCGTTCATTTTGAGGTTAGGACCTTGAAATTACGTTTATATGTTAGAAAGAACACTTTGAAGCCGCAAAATCTATGTAATGTTGGCTATCAGCCCATTTTGCTGTTTTTGAGACCGTTTCTCATATTCCTTTCATGTTGATCGTCAATTTTGGAGACCACACCTTCAAATGAACTTAATATGTAAGAAAAGGATACTGTGAAGCTGTTATATTTATGCAATGTTGGCCATCAGCTTATATTGCGGTTTTTGAGAACATTCCACCTATTTCTTTCAAACTAACCGCTAATTTTGAGGTTAGGACCTTCAAATTACCTTTATGTGTGATAAAAGGACAAAGCCGTTTTATCTATGCATTGTTGGCTGTCAGCACATTCGGCTGCTTTTGCAAATGTACCTAGAATTTTCTTTACCACGTCGTTTTGAATTTCTTGACATTTATGTAAAGATGATTTCAAAGACTTCGAGTTCTACATAATGTTGAGTGTAGGGACCACATGCTACTGCGAGGACAGTCCCCGAAGTCGAGTGTCGCAAAAATGACTTTTGCGTATATAAGCAGTGTCTCAAAATGACCTGACATTTTAATATATTAATAAAACGTATTATTTATTTGAAAAGTACGAATATTCTTTCTTAATGTGAGGTACACACATGGAGGTTATGTGTGGAATGCGATACCCGATAAATGGCACAATGGCACGAACAATGCAGATATTGCAGAAGAAGTTTCATGTTATCACGCCGCGGCGATATGAATTGACCACCAAGTGCAATTTCACGTCATTGGGCTTCTTTCTTCGGGATTTTCTGAAAGGAAAAGTGCATGCCAATGAGTCATAGACCATTCCGGAGCTGAGGGAAGTAATTGGACGTAGTAACCCTTCGATTGCATGATTCCGCCTCCAACCTCTCACTGCATATGGGGTCGATCGGACCCCAGACGTTTTTGAGATCGTTGTATTTCTGTAAAGATGCATTTTTTTGTGGAGAGGTTTTTTGTAGTCAGTGATCTTTATTTTATGGCCGAAAATATATTTTTTAGGAAAAATAAAAATGAGGTATCAAACATACGTTAAAAGTGGGAGATGCGTTGAAAACTACGTACTTGCATAAAAAAGATCATAATTTGTTTTTCCTCGAAATATGAAAAGAAATCCTTTGAAATTTTTAAAGAGGAAGGTTTGTAGACACGAAAAAAAGACAGTGTCGGCGTCTTTCCAAAAAATATATTTATTCGGAGGTTTGAATTTGAGCATTTTCGGGATAGTGAAAAATTGAAAAAATCGATTTGTTTGGGGGATTAGTTGTTGACAATGTACATTTTTCGCAATTTTTTTACTTCAATGACTTATTATTGTTGACATTTAACGCAATTGATCTTCGGTGCTCGTAGCACATAGCCCTCCTGCATAACGGACACTTGCTTTTAGTTTTATGATCGGCATTCCAAATGAATAATTTATTATAGTTGCGCGAAATAAAAAATGTCTGAAAAAAATATATAAAAGACTGAACGTTTGCAAAAAGGGACGAGACGGCTATCGAATATTGTATTCCACACATAACCTACACGTTTCTACCGTATCAATGTAGAGAAGGCAAAGTCCTGACCGACTGACTGACTGACTCGTCATCGTCCAGCCTAAACCGCTGAAGGTAGAAACGTGAAATTTGGAGAGGGGTTTTATTATTTTATATTGGAGCCATCGTCTAATAAGGAATTTCTTGAAATTGAACCCCGAATGGGGCGAAGGGGCGTGGCAAAATTTGTACGGGAAATAATACTTTTATGGTCAAATTTACTTGAAAGTTGGTATTAATGTTCTGTGACACAATTAATAAAACACGTTTTCGGTGTTTAAAAAAATTCAACACTTAAGGGGAGAAAAGGGGTGTCTAAGTTTGTATATAAATTTAAAAAATTTGGTAGGGTTTACTTCAAATTTGGTATTAGTTCTTCTTGCCACATTTAATGAAACAGATAGTTCAGCGTTTTTAGAAATTCAACCCATAAGGGAAGAAAATAGATAACTAAATTTGTATGGAAAATTGACAAGATCTGGTGGGATAATTTACCTCAAACTTAAGATAAATGCTCTTCAACACAATTAATAAAATACGTATTTTAGCGTTTTTTTTTTTCAAAATTCAACCGCTAAACGAAAGGGGGTGGCAAATCTTGTACGAAAAACTAAAAAACGGATCAATTTTACTTGAAAATTTGTATAACTGCTCCTAGATACATTAACGAAATTTCCGCGTTTTATTAAATTCAATTGTTAAGGGCGAAATGGGGTCGAAAAGTTTGTATGGTAAAGGAAATGCCTAGTCAGATTTACTCGAAACTTACAAGGAAAGCTTGCGAGGTCGATCTCTCCGATTTCGATGAAATTTGGCATGCTTGTAGAATGGGTGAAAATAGGCGATACGTATTTTTTTACATCTGTGGAACCCGATTTTTAAGGGTTGAAACGCACCCCCCAAAAATTGGGGTGTTTTTTGTTTTTCGTCGATAACGCTTTAACGGTACGATATATGAGAAAACATTTCAAATGGCAAAAATGTTTATTTTTTCGTGTACTATACCCTGAAGATGAGAACGATACCGTTATTGACGGAAAACGAATAGCACCCCTATTTTCGAGGTTGCGTTCCACCCCTCAAAAGCCGGGTTCCGCACATATAAAAAAATACGTGTCGCCTATTTTTACCCATTCTACACGCATGCCGAATTTCATCAAAATCGGAGTAATCGATCTCGCAATCTTTCCTTGTTAGTATGAATGCTGTTCACCACAATTCTACTTGTTCCGTAGTAAAACATTTCAGGAGCAGATTAAGGGACAACACGACTCTACGATTTCGGAAAAATCGTTTTTTTGCATAAAAAATACTTTAGGGTAATGAAAACAATATGCAAGTGGACAAATGTATGGTGCAGGCATCGCAGATTAAAGGTAAACAAAAACCTTCAAGGTTTGTGCTCGTACAACTTGAAACGCGTTTTTCTCGAAACCACTTAATGCAAACTGGGAGGACGCATTACCGAACACGTTTGCATGGCTCGATTTCAAATTTTGATAGTAGCTTCACAATTATATTCTCTATGGAACTACGTAGCCGTTTTTTGTTTAAATGTAAACTTTTTTTACAACCAATTTACTGCTTATTTTTTGGGCAAAAAATCGATTTATCTATTTCAAAGGGGGCCATTTTTTTCAAAATTTGACAAAATGAAATACCTACGTAGTCCCATAGCTAATAATATATACATCACAATCTTTTTTTCGTTTTTGTTTCAGGTCTTACACTTTACGAGAAAACCGTCCTCCCGTGAAGCTATTTGAAAAAAAAACACGTTTTGCAAGATGGGTCCTGTGGCCGCCATTTTGTATGAAAATTATAATAAATTTTTTCTTATACTCAAATATGTATTAAATAAACCTTCCCAAAAGGAATCCTATTCCTTCTTTCATACTCCCAAAATAAATTGTCAAAGTTAGGCCTTATATTCAGCCGCTAGAGTGGGGTTGTCCCTTAAGGAGCATTCGACACACGTCGCGGGCGAAAAGCATTCAAATAAACGTATCAAAATATTCAAATAAAGTATTAACATTAAATTAAAAATACATTGAAAGTATTAAAATACTTTTGGCATACTAAAATATTACTAAAATACTAAATTACTAAAATATTAAGTTACTATATTACTAAATGACTAAATGTCTAATTAATGACTTAATGACTAAATGACTAATTTAATTAATTAAAAATGAATTACTAAATAACTAAATTACTAATTTAATGAATTAAAAATTAATTACTAAGTAACTAAATTACTAAAATACTAAAATACTTTTGGCAATACTAAAATATTAAGTAATTAAAATAAAAGTAAGAAAATACATTAAAAGTATTAAAATTAAAATATTCGTACTTTTCAAATAAACAATACGTTTTATTAATAAATAACAATGTCGGGTAATTTTGAGACAACCCATGTGTATATGCCGATTGTGTAGAATAGCGCTGTTCACGCGTGTATGTGACGAAGCTCTGTATACTTCCGCTACCCCACACTGCCTACCGTTTCGAATTCGTCCAGAACCACCACCAACCTACACTCCGTCCACCCTCGCGTACACCTCCATTCCGAACTACCCGCTTTGTTTCAATAATACTGTTTATATTGGAACGCGGAGCATTGATCTGTTTGCGCGCGCGGCGCGGCGGTGGCAGAGAGAGCCTCGGTCGGCTCCCTCGCGCGCGCCCCGTACGGATTCTCTCGTCCGAAGATGGACATATTGGGCGCTCGCTTCTGCAGCTCTACCCGCTCTGCGTAGACGCACACACCCGCGCAATAACGTATACTTTTGGGGGCCGCCAAACACGAGTTCTCCACAGTCATTTTAACCGTGTCGATGTATGCTCTTGCCTGCGGTATGCTCTGCACTGAAGAGAGACAGAGCGACAGCGTGAGAGGGTGGGGGGAGGTGGTAGTTGAAAAAATGTAAATGGCATTCACGTGCCTGACTTTGAACGATGTGCACGAAGTGCTGAGCAATGGGAAATATGTTTGGGAGACAGGAGAAGAGGGGAATGAGGGAAAAAGTGACGGGGCTAACTCCTTTTCAAAACAAATTTTGGGTAATAAATGTTTTTCGTTTTTTTTTGTCTTGTACCGTCGAGGGAGAGTCTCCGGGAAAGGCGAACGGGAAATTCTCGAGCTGTTGGGCGGTCGGATATTATTATTTTCGAAGCACTCGAATGTTGATGATAATCTCGATGCTCTGGGAAAAAGGGTGAACGGGACGAGAGAAAGGGTTGGATTGACGGGGCAAACACTAATCACGGCGTGCAAGATTAATATTTTCACCTCCACTCGTCCGAGTGTTATTCTTACTTTTATTGAAGGATATGCCGAGGAAGGATCAGACTGGATAAATATTCTCACGCGGTTTATTGACCGTGGAAGTACTCTGGTCGTGCTCTTCAGTAGTTGCCAAAGCTCCTTTTTCGGAGAAGAAATTATTATTTAAACAAATGTTTCATCGTAGGGGAGAGGCACCAGATATTGAATTGTGTTATTTGAAAATTTAAAAAAAGTAAATAATTGCTGCGATCAAATTTTATGATTTTATGATCTGAATTTCATATTATGTTATATTATGTTTTACAAAATGACAGAAATCATGGTTTTCAAAAAGGTTGGCTATGATCGGATATCCGATTTGAGGACCCAAACCCCATTTTTCTTATATCTGATACGAGGGGACTATTTTAATATAAAATAGAACGTTCATTGTTTTAGCTTTGTAATTATTATCGAACAATCAGTCTTTATGAGTTAATCTTCGCAGGAATATTTTGGTACAAACGAATATGCAATATTAGGCTCGAATAAGTATCCGATCTTAAGATTTTAAGATATTGACATATTTTATTATATTGTATTATTATTATATTATATATATTGTATAATATTAGTAAGATATTAAGATATTAATAAGATATTGTATTGAGAAACTAACAAAAAAATAACAAAAAGAAATTATTTGGACTTATCACAATGAAAATAACACTTTTGAAATATAAAAAAAATGTGTAATTAAAAATAAAAAAACAGATATCGCTATAGGCGCACTCGATACAGTCCACAATTCTATATTAAGCAACTATGCGATATATGGGTGCTTCTCTCCTACTTTATAACCCCATTTCATCATTTCAGTATTTCAAGTTTCCAAGGAACATGTCAATGCGCTGCTCACAGCCGTTGCCCAATGCACCACTGTCATTTGCAGGAGGGCACAGGGAAACTGCAAAAAACTTTCGCCAGCCCAACCTATGGAGCACCCAACCCAAACAAACCGAGTTTCAGTTGTGTTCAGCATCAGAATCCATCGCACTCGGCACGCGAGCGGTCACCCATCCAAGTATCGGCCCTAAACCGATCGCTAAGTCCACCACGGTCATTTCCACCAGCATTGTACAACTATACAATGGAATTGTATTTATCATTGGTGAAATTCTCGAGTTTTTCTCGAACCGTCGTTTTTTCAATCGGCCTATTCTATCGTGGGACGAATGAAAAATTGAAGATGCGAGGTTGGGCCGATTCCGTTGGGTCGAGATAAGCACCCCGTCGAGGCCGACCTCCTGGGGCTGTTTGGGTCAATTTTTTGGATTGATTGTCCATAATAGCGGGTGTTTGAAGGGCGAACGCTTGCGGGACTGTGCTGGGCACAGGATCGAGTCACGGAGCGAGGCGGGGCTGGAAAGATGTGAGAGTCAGCATCAGCCAAGGGTTCAACCCTCGGTCTCCAATGTCCCTCGTTCTTCTCCTCTTTCCTTCCATATACATACATGTGTACACGCACACCAGGCTGCTGGTTCGGAACTGATGCTTTCGGGCACCCCTCGGAAAATTCAGAACACCCTCGCAGATACCAAAACCATGCCGGTATGTGTATAGATATACGCGCGTTACGGCATAGCCCTGACGCAGTGACGGCGATCAAGAAAAATGATATGAGCGCGCGGTGTCCAAGAAACGAAATGACTTTCGGGTGGCCAATGGCGAACCGATACCCTCCGCACCCTCGGGATAACAAATTCCACGAAGGAAGGTTGGGGGACAAAAGTTTCTTGATTCCGATGGTCCAACGGCCTCCGGAATGCTGATAGTCCCCCGTCATCCATTTTATAAAAAGACAAACACGGGCGAATTTATTTTTCTCCTGCGTCAGGATTTCGCGATGGACGAGGTAAGACGACGAATGCTGCTGGAGACTCTTCCCTTGGCCGGGAGATCACGAAGATCGAGTAGAAAGAAAAAAGCGGAAATGCGAAGGTTGTCGGCACAGATGACCGGATTATTCAAGACGCGTTTGAAATAACACGGTAAAGCCCCTGGCAGGGGCAATCTTCTGGTTTCTGGTTGTGGGAGAGCCTCGAGGAAGCATCGTCTTGGGTGGCAACGGGAAAAGAATGTGTAAAAACCGGAGAAGGAGAAGCAAAACTGCGAGCCCTGGCAGCAACCAACAATCCGCGTCGATAAATAAAGGATTGGCTGTTCCTCGGTCAATATTGATTTTTAAATTGACCGGCAAGAGCCGATTTCCAAACGTACGTAGACCCGGGCATGGGCGAGGGGCAGGGAGGGCGGGGAAAAGGGGTGGAAGGAGATGCCGTTTTGTCTGGCTCTTTCCGATCGAGGAAGAGCATCCTGTGTTCTTGGGGTATAGGTGTGGTGGTGCATGGAGGATTGGCAATTCTTCGAATATAGGCCCCCTTTGGGTGTACACGTGAACAGGGCCATACGTCCAGGCTTGGATATTCGAACGCGCTCGATGGCTTGCCTCCTACCCCTCTGCTATATTCTCAACGGTACGCTATACACGGAATTTGATTATAAATAAATGCGGGGAGGGAGGTTCGAAGCCGGGAATCGAGAGGGACACGAGGCCACATCCGTCGCGTATATGCGAGCCATTCGCGATGCATGCGGGAGGAAGAGGGAGATGGAGCGAGAGAACGAAGCGCTTCTGCGGCTGAGGGATGCCAGAGGTTGCATCCGAGTCCACTCCGTTGCATCCATAATGCAGGAACCTGGTATGTTTGCGTTCCCGTAAACATCCCCTGTGTTCTGGTTTCCTCTATCGTTCCATCCACCTCTGTCTTTGGTTCTGCTTGCCATTTCAATCGGCTTTCTCGTTCCCTCTCTTCGTTCGTCGAACGTATACGAGCACGAGGATTGTCTACTTTGCAGAAATCGGCACGATTCCCCAAAGTCCAGGCTACCCTACAGCCCTCGGGTATCAGCGCGGTTCCGTTTGCTCATAGCATTCATATGGAAGTGTGTATGCACGGGCGCTCCTCCTCTTGGTAACGGGCTGATGATGCTCCTCCTGTGTTGAGTAGTTGGTGTACTCTGGTCTCCGTACTGTCGTCCACTGTCATCTGGACTGTAGGTTCAATGCTCTACTTCAAATTCCATCGACTGTAAGTGTAAGACCACCCGCCATGTTTTTTTTTATGATGCTCGTCTTCCAGTGTCCACTAGCTGATGTACTTTGATCTACCTACTGTCATCCACCGTCATCTGGACTGTAGGTTCGATGTTCTACTTCGAATGCCATCAACTGCAAGTGGGAGACAGATTGCCCGCCATGTTTTTCGAGATACGAAGTTGATTGCTTTCGCTCAGGTATGGCATGCCTCGCGGAGCGATCAGCGGTCCGCTAAAATTTCTACGGCCAGCCCTGAGTCTTCTGCTAATCAAAGCTGAAGGACACGAGTTTCTCCGGAAGGGTGGAAACACAATTACTTCGATGTAGAAAGCTCGTATCTCCGTTTCTGTCTTTCCATCGCGTTGCCCCGGAGCGGCTAACCAGATTATTGTGGTCTCTCTCTCCGAGAAATACCGCACTATCTTTCTCTCCTCTATCCCCGTACCTTTCCCTACCCTCGACTCGTACAGCTTGATCCCCCAGTGCGAAAAATGGAGCGAGAGGAAGGGCGAAAGAGGGAAAGACCTTGGCCGAGCTCCCGGGATTCTTTGATGTTCGCTAAAACGTTGCTGGCTGAAAGGGCTGAAGCGTGATACCCGATTCCTGCAGGTGAAGGAGCGAGCCGAAGCGTCATAGCGGATGCCCGCGCTCTTCTTTGCCTCCCACGCCGGAGTTTGATTTGCATGCTTCATTTGATCGTCGGAATCCGACCAACTTGGGTCAAGAAGAATTCTCGAGCAACGGATATTTTGGGTAAACCTCGTGCGATGTTGCCAACCGCGATCGCCGTCACGACCCAACGGTATCGGGATGGCATACCTTGCCGATCATCCAAATGTTTCGACACCATCATTTCCCAAATCGGACCAACGACGAAAGGAGTGACACACGCGAGAGTTCTTGACTCTTCCTATTGAAAACCGCGTCCGTCGTAGCAAGTGAATCAAAGTCGCGGATCAAAGGCATTTTTATTATCCCCAAAATGGAAGGGTCCTCCCGGCCAGGGAGCATTGGAAACCAGCACATCCCTCCGGGATGCTTTTCCTCCTGATGGGTCGTGTGTAATTTCGAAATTGCATTGTCAACCCGAAAGTCTCGACGTTGGCAGTAGCGAGACCAGGCACACGAACACAGGCCGCGCTAGGCCATCCCCCTTCGCTACTTCAAGGCGAATAATGTACCATTGTTGTAAACCTCTGCAGAATCGTCGCGCGGGTGTGCGTGCGAGCAACGTCCACGCGCCGCGCGCGGCCTCCTCAACCTCCGCGCTTCATCTGGCCCGGAAGAGCAAAGGGAAAAGCGCCTCTCCGTATACGGCACGGTGTGCTACGCGTACGGCAGCACACGGAGGGTCGAGCGTCCGGGGATGTCATCAAGAGGGAAGGAGGTGGTGACCGGAGGGGTAAAGGGAGGAGGCGGAGAGAATGGAGAAAGCGACAACGAGATGTGTACAGTGACCAAGACAACGAAGCCTGTCGCAACTAGCACTAGGCGGAGAAGAGGATGGTGCGCGCGGGCGGCAACACCGCAGCGTCCAGCAAACCCAGCGATGTTCGCGGACCAAGAGGATGCGAGGATCACCGGAGGATCTACGAGAGAGAGAGAAAGAGAGCAAGAGCAAGAGGGGGGGGGGGGGGGGTGGGGGAGAAAGAGAGATGGTGGCCGTTTTGGTGTGTGTTCTTTGGATGTTTGCAATGTCGGAGCCACACACGGTCTCATCCACATAGAGAAATTCATCCCCGAGTTTCCGCGGTGTCCAGCAGCGCGGGGATGCCCGAGCGGAGTGAGCGCACTAGTATGGCGGCTGTGCGACTATAGTCTGGACTCTGGCCTGGCCGCTCGATACCCCTCTTCTCTCTATCCTGTACTTTCTCTCTCCTCCGCGTATTCTCCTCTTCCTCGGGTCGTTTCACGCGAGGCCCTCTCCGCCCGATCCGACGTTTCGCCCGGTGCTGACCGACGCCGGGCGTCGCGGCGGCGTTGGCAGTGGCGGCGGCAACGGCGACGGCGGCGTCCGGCCAACCCCCGTACACCCGGTTGCCATAGAAACTCGCTGTCATTAAAGCATCGCCTTATCATAACCGACGCGGGTATATATCCTCTCGCCGCCATCTTTACACCCCCGTGCGGCTTCCTCTTGCTCCTCCGTGTGCACCCTCTCGCCAACTCGCTCCTCCACGGTTGTCTCTCCCCCTCACGCCCGCACGCGTATCGCCGTCGTTCTCTTCTGTTGCGGGGTGGCCGCGTCCACTGGGGTGCTCCCTCACACTGCCACGCGTTTTCCCTCGGACTCCCACATTCACCCCCCCCCCCACCCGCCACACGCCCCGGCATCAAACGCGTACAGCAACCCTCCGTCTCTTTCTCCTATCCCCTCACGGTCAACCGAACCTCCCTCCGACTTCCACCCTATACCTCGTACAAATAGTACAGCGTATATGGTAGAGCCATCGGATAGAACGACGGAACTATATATGGTTTATGTACGGCCCTCTCTCTCGCTCACCTCTCTCTTTCGCGCGCGGTCGTTCAGACCTCCCTTCAACCCTCCTTCGACCTCTACCTCGGTTTCTATGGTCCCTCCATGCCTCTACTGTTCTCACTGCTGGCGTATGTGTGACGCTCCAGGCACGTGCTCTTCTGCTATGACGAAGAGGACAGCGCGGTTTTCCACTTCTCCTATACGCGCACCACCCACCTAGCCCGAACGATTCTACTGCCAGGATCACGCAGGTACATTGTGTCCCTACGAACCGTACACATTGACGTACGTGCACCATTTTACCCGTACGGACAATACGATTCTTCATTACCGTTCCTCAGCGTTACTTTGCAACGGGGGATACCCGCCGATTCGTCGATATCGGAGGGGATGGAATTGCAGTGGTAGAGGGCTGATGTATCTCCAGCCGGGCGGAAAATCGCTGGTTTGAGGGCACTTTTATTTGGAGAGCCGATTGTTAAAAAATTCGGAAAAATGTTCACCGTGTATTATTCGTCGGGAGGTGGAGTAGGTGAACCCTTTTGGATTTTTCTTTTGGAAATTCTTCATGCTCGGGGTCATTGTTGGGGTCACGGTCGAAAATGTTCCATGGCCTGCATGATAGTTGCCACATGGGTTGAAGGATCTGAAAGATCTTGGATAAAAAATAACTATGAAATGCGAGTAAAAAGTGAATATAAAATTGCATAAAAAGATAAGTATAAAATTTGATAAAAAGATAAATAGCTAATTGGATAGAAAGATTAATATGAAAGTAGATGAAAATATAACTATGAAATTAGATAAAAAGACGAATGAATAATTGGATGAAAGGATGAATATATTATTAGGTGAAGAGACAAATATAAAATTAGGTAAAATTAGATTGAAAATAATTATAAAATTTGATTAAACGATAAATATCAAGTTACATGACAAGAAAAAGCTGAATAACAAAATTGATAAAAAGAGAAATATAAAATTCTTGCAAAGGAATTTTATATTTATCTTTTATTATATTGTATTATTGTCACGAGACAAAACTTTGATTTTCGAAAAAAACTACTCATTGCATTTTTAAGTTAAAGGTTTTTGTACCAACCTTTGGCTTGATAATATTTAGACAAAGTATTTTTTTTTTATCAGAAAAATAGCTCCACAGTATAGAGAATCTATTACCAAAAAAGAAACAAAACATCTCAAAAAATTATAAACGTTTTAAATCGTGATGCAGATCGTCTCGAAAAATGTAGCTTTCGAAATATTTGTTATTGCGTTAAAAACTAGAGCGAACAATGATCACCAATGAACGAATCGATTTTATTTTGAATGCTGAAGGTACGTGCGCCCGAAGGGCGTACCAGACCGGAACGAAAGGGTGGCCCACATATGTCGATTGTTCCAAAGTGTCCGTACGAGCTCGATGCAAAACTTTGGGTCTCTTTATGCAAGCACGCGTATGCTCGCAGCGACGCAACTTATTTCACGTCTCCGTTCGCGAGTCGAATCTCGAAGGGAGATCGTTCTGCCGGAACTATGAGCACCAGAGAGACAGAGAGAGACAGATACAGAGGGGGGGTGCTTGCCGCTGGCGATTCGGTTTGGGTCTCTGCCGGAAGTCGAGTGTATTTCTGTGTATCTCATTAATTTCATTCGATATAATAGCGAGGGAGAAAAGCCGTTTCGTAACTGCCAGCCCAAAGAAGGAAGGTAGGCGACGACACTTGCTGATTAATGAATTCGCACGTTTTGACTTCCAAAAGTTGCCCGAGTGAACGCGAACGAGTGAGAGAGGCTGCGTGACGTTTCGGGCGTCGATTTATTACTCGTATAACGCGAACTCTCGACCCCTACTCACTCCGCACCACTCGAATAATTGACTTTGGATAACTCACCGCGATTACGTCCCATCGAAAATTTCCACTCGTAATTAATCTTCGCACAGCAGAAACCGAACAATCAGCTTGCCGAATCGAAATAATCGCCATCTGAAGACAAATATTGAGTAAATATTGTGTTTACTAAAATAAATAAATAAATTACTAAAATAAATAAAAGTGTTTACTAAAATAAAATAAAAGTGTTTACTAAATTTTACTAAAAAAAATAAAAGTGTTTACTAAAATAAATAAATAAAATAAAACTTTAAATAAATATTGAGTAAAGCAGAATGAGTAAATTGTATTTAAAAATAACATTTGGAATGTAGGGTTTGTTTGGGTTTGTCTGACAGATGGTCCCAGCTGCATTGAAACGGACATCGAGTACTTTCAATTTATCTGCCTTGACGATTTTTTTTACCTCATACATAAATCGAGCATAAAATGAATTTATCAATAACCACAAATAAATGTATCACTGTTATAGACGAGTGAGGAAGAGGGAGAGGGAGAGGGAGAGAGAGAGAGAGAGAGAGAGAGAGAGAGAGAGAGAGAGAGAGAGAGAGAGAGAGAGAGAGAGAGAGAGAGAGAGAATTCTACGAGGACATTCCAAGGTTGTGCAAAGTCGTCTCGAGAGTGCATTGACGTACACGTCGTCGAAACACGACCTTATAAGTCATCACCGGTCTCGAGTGAATGCGTTCGACATGCATAAAAGTAGATACAAGTAGATATGGCAGGTAACTGGCCAGACAGGACACGTGCAAGCGGTCAGACGCGTGGCTCGTCGATATACCACGAGACTTCTGGAACTGTTCCTCGGTATGAGTCTCGGCATCGTGCGCTGAACATCGTGCCAAAGTTACACCTGTCTCCTGAGACATCCGCGCGAACTTACCCACCGCGAGAGATTCTTCGCGCGAGGAGAGAGAGAGGCTACGGAGAGATGATCGAATTCCTCGAATCCTACGTGCTACAATGATGCACATTTGTATATATATACAGGGTGTCCCGTTATGAATGGATAATACTGCATCTGTCGATAGGTCAGATCATATCCTACTATATGCTGGAATTTCAGTTTAGTAAAAGTCCAACGGTTTTCGAGATTTTGGGCTTGATGTTATTTTGAGAAAAAATCATCTCCTTTTGGTTCTTTGCATGCCATTCCTACAAATGATATGAATCGACAATAACTAAGCTACTTTTTTAAGTTGTTGACACGATATGCGTAGTACATTTTTTTTGCACCGCAGATTATCAAAGTCAGATGTTCGAATTGGTTTGTATGAAAATTCTGCATAAGATCTTGTTGTATAAAGTTTTCTTAACATTTAAGGTTAAAGAGAAGACTTCTCTAGATGAAACAAATAACCAAGAGCATTTTTTTTAAACCTGGTCAAAAAAGTTATCATTTTTAGAAATGGCATGCGAAAAACCAAAAGCAGATGGTTTTTATCTCGAAAACAGTGGGACTTTTACGAAACTGAAATTTCGGCATACAGTAGGCCATGATCTGACCTATCGACAGTTGAAGGAATATCCATTCGTAACGGCACACCCTGTGTATATATATCATATAACAAGAGTAATGTCTTGCTCTCAATTATTTCCTGCGGCTCCCAGACACGCACCAGCCTCCGAAGAGATATCTAGAGGAGTTCCTCGAGTTTCTCTCGCGAATCCCCACAGGTGTGCTTTATCATAGCGGGACGGGCACGGATCGTCCCTGCGAACGCATCCCAGCATCTTTTCTCAGTATGGAAAAGAGACGCAGGTGCTGCAACGACAATTGGCATCTTTACGATAATGTACAGGGTGACAATCAATAAAGTGGCTAGTTTTCTGGCGTTTTTACCCACGGACAATTGTGCAATTGACATTCTCCCTCATTAGGCAAAATAATCGTATTGGCTTTTTGTTTCACGTCGTTTCTCTTTCTTATGACCGTATAGATCGGACACAGCCTACTGGTTGTGAACGATGCACGTTGGTAACGAAATTTACATTGGACAACAACGGTAGCCAAGAATAAAGATGGATTCCATACTGTTTTTGTTATGAGAGTATTGGTATTGTGAGGTCGGGATTTAACTTACAATCAATACGTAGCCTTTGAGTATGTTTTTTATTGAAAAGTTTGAGTATTTTTTTGTTGGAAAGTTTGAGTCTTTTTTTTATTCGAAAGTTTGAGTATTTTTTATTGGAAAGTTTGAGTCTTTTTTTTATTGGAAAGTTCGAGTATTTTTTAAATTGGAAAATATTGATCGGTAATGCAGCTGTTATTATTTAAACAAAGTGCTGCCGTTGCTGCATGACTGATGAGGTCTGGAAACTAGGAAGATCCAATATGAACAATTAAAAAATGTACTTTGAGGATCAAAATAAAACATTCGTATGAGTTTGTCTGGGTTTCTCAAATTTTAAAAATTACGAAAATGACAAGACGGTGAAAAAAGCTCGCTTTTTGACAAAAGAAGAACTTTGATAATTGTTATTAACATATGGATAATCGTATGAAACAAAATTATCAGAGGTCAACGATAAATAATGTTATAAAGTAAATCGTTGGACGGTTCGCAGCAAGGGTCAGATCGACTCTTCACAAAAAACATCACAACGCGGTCAATTGTCAGAATTCTTACAAAATCTTAGTTTCAAATTAAAGTTAAGACCCTAGGCTACAAAAAATCCAAAAAAAATCGTACTAAAAAATGTCGAGATTGGGCAGCCCTCTTAAGACACTTTTATCATGCCGAATCATATACCCATCAAGAGGAAAACTACTCATGCATGTGTGGCCAATGAACTTCTGAAATCAAACTTCAAAATAGTGAAGTACTCCAAATATTTCCGCGTCCGATGCAAAAAGTTTCCCAAGCAGCCTCACGTTCCATTTTTATTTTAAACGACCTTTCCGCCTGCGGCGTCGCTCGCGTAGAATTGTGTCGAATGCTCCTTAACGAAATGTGCTCCTGAAATGTTTAATTAAGGAGCACGTAAAAGTGATAAAGAGCTTTAATACTAAGTTCCAAGTAAATCTGAACAGATATTTCTTTTACCATACAAATATTGCTACCCCTTTTCCCCTCAAGGATCGAATTTCCCATAAACGCTGAAATTTCATGAATTGTGTCTAGGAGCAGTAATACAAAGTTTCACGTAAATTTGACCCGATTTTTTTAATTTTCCGTACAAACTTTGCCACCCCCTTTCGTTTAGGGGTTAAATTTCGAAAAACGCCAAAATACGTATTTTATTAATTGTGTCGAAGAGCTTTAATACTTTTTATCACTTTTTGAGTACTTTAATTTACTTTTCAAGTATTTCAATTTACTTTAATACTTTAATTTACTTTTCAAGTATTTCAATTTACTTTAATACTTTAATTTACTTTTCAAGTAAATCTTCTGGCCAGATCTTTTTTATTTTACATAAAAACTTTGCCACCCTCTTTCTCCCCTTAGGGGTTGAATTTCTAAAAACGCTGAAATACGTGTTACATTAATTATGTCAAGAAGCACGAAAACCAAATTTTAAGCAACTCTGCCCAGATTTCATTAAATTTCGATACAAACTTTGCCACCCCTTTTCTCCCCTCAAGGGTTGAATTTCCAAAAACCCCGTCCTAGTGGGTGCTCGCATCACAAAACCAACCTACTGTCCAAATTTCATGTTCCGCTTCAGCGGCTTTGGCTCGTCGTTGATGAATCAGTCAGGCGTTTTACTTCCATAGATGATTCTCGGCACCCCCAGACGGATTCAAGCCCAATTCAATTTCTTCAGCGTATCATTTTTGCCAAGACGAGGACCTCAAACAGCCTAACATTGGATTTTTTTGACAATCACTCTCGTCACCCCCATACGGATCCAGCCAGCCCAATATTTTTTGTCACCCCGTCATTTTGGCCAACACCAGCGTCACGATAATACGAGTACAGGTGAGTGTAAATCCGAAAGCAGTGTTGGCACAGCCGGACGGAGTTACGTGGCCAAAAGAATGTGACGGGGTTCCTGGACCGTAGGAGTTACCGCGAGAGGATCTCCTGCGTTTTCGAGGCTCCTTGTGTACGTGTGTTTCGTGTTGGTGTGCGTTTGTAATCGTGGAAAACTTGGTCGTATTTGTCCACGCGACAGTCTTACCCCTTGCGGACCCCCTCAATCCCTTTTCTCGCTATGTCTATACAGCCTCGATGTCAGAGCGTGTGTGTGGGTGTGTGTGTGCATTATAGTTCTATTCCTAGGACGTGGAGAACGGCAGAAACCCGAGGGCTGTTGCGACTCGTTGCAGCCTCTCTCCCTTCTCTCTCTCTCTCTCTCTCTCTCTCTCTCTCTCTCTCTCTCTCTCTCTCGGAATAACGAGTCTCATTAATCCAATTAACCAGTAAATAATGGGATAGCATTTTCGTATTTACGAGAGAATACTCGTACCCGCGCGGGCCCTAATGGAGTTTTGAGCTGACTATCAATATATTCTTGGCCCCCGTGTGCCCGAGCCGAACAAAGTACGGGTCACTCTCTCACTTAGTTACCCAACGAGAGTGAGGCGACGTGCGGATACCGCACGGACCCTTGAATAAGGGGGATGAGACGCAGTCGCAGACATAAATTTGCCGCTTCCGTCTCTCTCTCTCTCTCTCTCTCTCTCTCTCTCTCTCTCTCTCTCTCTCTCTCTCTCTCTCTCTCTCTCTCTCTCTCTCTCTCTCTCTCTCTCTCTCTCTCTCTCTCCCTCTGTCTCTCTCGAGTGCGCGCGAGCGGGCTCTTTCTCGCGCTCTTCGAACCGAATGAGACTTCAGAAATTATTCGCCTAATGAGCTTCCTCGTGGCAGTCCCGGTAACGTTTCGAGGGTCACCGTGAAATGAGTAAATACAACATTCGGAATGGAGCCCTATTCGCTATTTTTGAGACAGCTCGCGGCTCCGTTCCTGGTGAAGGGACTTTTCTCTTGAGGCTTCGGGAACCAGTCAAGCCGGAGAGAGTACGAGACGGGTTGTTAATAAAAATATTGATATGGTATCGATACAATATTGATGAAATATTGATAACCGATCGATAAGATATGGACGAAATTTTGATGAAAAAAGTCAGCAAATATTAGTCAAATATTGAGGAAATATTGGTAAGGTATTGATAAAATATTGATGAAATATTGGTAAAATATTGATGCAATATTGGTAAAATATTGATGCAATGTTGCTAAAATGTCGATGAAATATTGATAAAATATTGATAAAGTATTGATAAAATATTGATCAAATATTAATCAAATATTGCTAAAATATTGACAAAATATTGATAAAATATTGATAAAATATTAACGAAATGTTACTAAAATATTTATGAAATATTGATCAACCATTGATCGAATATTGTTAATATATTGATAAACCACTGATAAAATATGGACAAAATATTCATAAAGTATTGGTAAACAATTGATAAAATATTGATAAAATATTAATAAAATATTGAAAAATATGAATGGAAATATTGATGAAACATAAATTAAACATTAACAAAATATTGATAAAATATTCTTAAAATATTGGTAAAACATTTACGAAACATTGCTAAAAGATTGCCTTAAAATTGCTGAAATATTGATAAAATATCGATAAAATATTGATAAAATATTGCCAAAACATAAATAAAACGTTGATTGAATATTGATCAAATGTTGATAAAATGTTCATAAAATATTGATTAAATATTTATTAATTATCAATACGAACCTGTAGTAAAACATTGAGCATAAGACAAGTAGAAAAGTGTCCGTAAATATTCTTAACGAAAGGGTCAAAATCTCACGACTTCACCACCAATATCACGAAGTATTCTCTCCAGGCCTTCGAATACCCGTGTTTCTTTATTTACCGAATAGTTCCCCGGTTGCCTATTTGTACATGCGTAAAGTATTTTCGTTGAAGAAAGTTGTAAATACCAGGAGCGAGCTCGTACGCGTGTGATGTCCTCGAAAGCACTCTCGTCAGGACTTGAGTCCCTTTTTCCAATATTTGCTTTGCCCCGCCTAAGTCCGCGAGAGAGCAGCCATGTTTTTCTTGTCCCTTCGCTGTTGACGACCGAGTGTCGGATCCGTGAAATAAGAATATTCTCGGGACGAAATCAATTATCCGTTTTGTCCTTACGTACCGGACATCGGAATCGAATTAAATCGCAGAAAGGCTGGCGGCTTTCGCGCGAGTGAAGCTCCGCCGAAAAAATCTCCACCCAGTTCTTCCGCAACGAATTTTAATTCACTCGTCGATGAACGAATTTCTATTTCCTGCACGTACGAGCTAGTGAATATTTACGCTCTTCCCGTGACAAACGTTTTTTAATATCCTCCACATTTCCGTCCCTCTCCGCCCCCGCCCTAAAAAAAAAAAAACAAGTAAAATCGTAGCATCGTATCCTCGTAATCCCTTAATTAATCCAATTTCTTTGATACGACCCCATCCCTTGACAGATTCCAGAAGCAAGTACTCAATTTCTCTTCGATTACCCTCGCAATCGCGATGGTCCTCGAGGCTACAGGAGTGAAAAATGTTCCATCAAGGACCCGCGACCGAGAGCTTTTCCACCCCCCCTCCTCTCTTTCTCTCTCCAGCGGCCATTCCCTTATTGTTTCTCCAGGAAAGCCACCCCTCACGATTTTCCTCCAAGACTTGGTGCCTCTTCCAAAAGCCCTCATAAAGCTCATTCGCTCTAATATCGTATTCGAATTTGCTATACCTACGTACGCATGTACACAGTTGTGCCGGTAGAGGCTGTAGGGTGCACGACTCGAGGCGATGGTCCGTACGCGAGATACAGCCAAGGCAAATGCTCCGCAATAATCGAGGATATATTCGTGGCACGTATTTCGCGTAGATCGAGAGCCGATCGGTAAAAGCCTCTCTCTCTCTCTCTCTCTCTCTCTCTCCCCCTCTCTCATAGCGGCTCCTCCTCAGAGGAGCGGTATCCGGTTAAGATCGCTTCTCTTACACAGGGTCCGCGAGTGAATCAATAGAAATTACTATGGCGCGTTACCAATCGGGAGCTTACATATATATGTGTGTGTAGAGATATATATATATACATATATATTGTCGTCTTTATAACTATAACTGGGTATCTCGGTTGACTGCTAGAGCCCTGCTCCCCCCGAGTGTACCCGGCTCGCTCATGATTTGCATATTCGTTTGAAACAATATCCCGGGTTGTTGCCGCGAGAGAAACGGAAGCGGCTCGATCGTTTTAACAGCGTCAAGGATATAGGCGCCTTGGGTGCGGGGGAGGAAGAAGCGCAAGGGGGGCAGAGGGTGCTAGGTGAATTTGGGGTGGCGAGAACGCCGAGGGGTTGCTCCAAGTGGCGCTCGCGACTCCTAGGGGATGAGACTTGCTAAGCGAGAGGGCATTCGACTGTTTCAATTAAAATAAGCATACGGTATATAACGTTTCGCCTTCGTTGGAAACGCCGCTGGCTTTTCGCGCGAGTACACTATCGAACGCGCATTCCCTTGGCTATGTGGGTGAATATATATATATAAGGGTGTCTCAAAATGGACTGACATTTAAATTTATTCATAAAACGTATTATTTATTTGAAAAGTACGATTATTTTCATTTCAATATATGGTACAAAGATGGATGATGTACCATACTCCTCTCTGTTTGCAAACATTCACACTTTTGATACAAATTTCAATAACATTTCATTTTGGCTAATTCACATCGCCGCGTCGCTAGATAACACGATCGTGAAACTTCGTGTCTCCAATAACTATGCAGTAACAATGCAGCCAATAACAATTTCCATGCGTTGCTCGATAGTGTAATTCTCCATGACTAAACTTCAATACTTCTTGATGCCAGTTTTCAAAGATTAGTACTCTATGTTCGCTACAAAAAAATAGCGCCCAATTTAAAATATCAGGTCATTTTGAAAAACATTTTATAGCGGTTGAAATATGTTCTAATCCATCAGAAGAAGAAGGAAACTTTTCTGCAAAAGTTGTGTTTTGAACGGGCTCGTTGAGTGGTGGCTACGAGGTTCATCCAGGTGGAGGCCATTTTTTCAAATGGGACCACTATTTTTTTTTAAGTATTTTGTGAAGGAACTCAAAATAAGTTCGCACGCCAAATTTCAAGATAATCGAACGAGATTTCGTGCGAAAAATTGATAAGAAAGAAACTTCGATGTTTTTAGCCTAGAATTGATTTAAAAAAAACGGTGCAACGGAACTTTGTTATAGTATTTTGGTGTTTTAATAGTATCTCTACAGTATCTATATTATTTTTTTATAGTATCTTCATAGTATCTTTTTATCGTATCTCCATAGCATCTTTTTATACTATTTTATAGCACATATTTATTTCGTTATAGTAGCTTCGTTAAAATGTGGTTATTCGAAATACACCTCTTTCGCAATAAAACTCTATTGTTTACGATTACATTACACAATTTGTGTCTTTCAATAAAATTCTGCAATGATCAAAAGTGATCGAAACTGTTGGTCGGTACTGTATATGGGGGAAGATTATTTTGAAGATATTTCCGTGAGGACCTCCTTCACAGTGGACTGTTTTCCATATTCAATATTATCTAAACGCAAATGGCTTCAAGATTCACTCTTGCATTAATGTAAGCATATTTATACGGTCCTTTCTAGTACTGACCCATGCCCAATATCGGTAAAAAAAATCAAGAGGTTCGAAATATCCTGTCTTGAATATACAGGGTGTTAGAGAGGTCGATGCAAAAGTTTGATAGGTCACCTCGTTAGGAATATATCTAACCTAGAATCCCTCAGTCCAAAGTCTAAGGATTTCGATTTATCATGGTATGATTTTCGAAAAATTTCCCAACATTAGGTACTAAATCGTTTACCTCTCATGTTAATGCTATTTAAAAAAAAAAGCATTAACATAAGAGGCAAACGACTTAATAGTCGTAAACCACTTAGTAGTAGTATTAAAAATAAAAATACCTCTTACGTTAATTTCCTAAAATCAGGTACTAAGTCGTTTACCGTTCATGCTATTTTTTTGAAGACCTCAAACATAAGAGGTAAACGACTTAGTACCTAATTTTAGGAAATTAACGTAAGCGGTATTGTTAATTTTTGACAAGTTTTTAATTATTCAACACGTCCCATTTACTTAGTTGTGTGGATACAGATGATTGTATTGATGTTTGTCGACTGAATACACATTGAGCTACGACGCAAATAAGTTTTTAGTTACCAATTATTGTCTGTTTGACCATTATGAACGAGTTAGTGCCTAATTTTGGGAAACTTTCCAAAAATCATACTTACCACGATAACTCGAAATCCTTAGACTTTGGACTAAGATAACCTAGATTAGAAATGTTTCTAACGAGGTGACCCATCGCCCCCTCAAGGCTTTGCATCGACCTTCCTAACACCCTGTACATCTCCGACATGAGATCGGTGAGCATCGCCATCTTAATCTTACACGAGGCCACACTGCAGTATTCCGCGGATACTCGGCGACGGAAGTACAAAACCGGAAATTGGTATACAGTACTGTATGTTTAAAGCCCCCTCTCTCCTTCTCGGCTCCTGTCTTCGTCGTATATTACCTAAGCCGGGCAGGTCCTGAATTCGGAAACAGTCGTAAAATTCGTTCGCCAATGTTAATTTTTTTTTCATCCATAGCCCCGGTCTTCTGCACTTGTAGGTTGGACCTCCCTCTTACCCTCGATATCGCTCTCTCCCTCTTTTTCTCTATTTTTCTTTGTCCCTCTCATTCCGCTTTTGCGTCACGATTTCGTCTCGCCTCTACTCTTGGGGGGGCTCCCAGTTTTATTATCGAACTTTGAAGACCCGGTTCCGAAAGATCGACATGACGGACGTGCGCCAGCCGGTAACTGTGTACGCGAGCACCCGTGCAATTCGAGAGAGTCTCGAGACACGTCGCATGGTGATCTTAAGGGGTGGGAATTGAGAATGAAGAGGGGGCGCATATTTGCTCTACTTGAGGGTTGAAGCTCGGGCAGTCATTTTTCTTTAGAACTGATCGCTCATTATTGTTAACATTTTTTTTTCTTCGTCAGGTGCAGAAATCGGCAAATGGTGCGGATACATTCATATTCACCCCTCCATCCTCCTCTGTGTCCGTAACGTTGGGTGGTTCTCCGTACCAGGACTCCGATATAAAAGCGTGCGGTATCGCGCGGGAGAAAAAAAAGAATAGTGAAAAAACGTCGGAGATGAAACGCGGTACGTTTTCTCACTCGTGGAACGACGAGGGTTGTTTTTTCCGTGGCTAGGGGGTGGGTATGTAAGGAGCAGGTTCGAGAGTAGAGGCACGTATAACCTTAGTACCCACGATGTTATAGCAGCCAAGAGAGAGAGAGAGAGAGAGAGAGAGAAAGAGAGCGAGAGAGAGGGGCCAAGAGGAAGAGAGAAAGAACTATAGGGTTGAAAAGGGGTGGTAAAAAGGGGGATGAGAAACAGAGCGAACGAGAGCACGAGCCAGCTAATATTTTCAGACAGCTCTCACAGCCCCCACAATACTCACCCCTCCCCCCTCGCTCTCGGCCACCCACGCTTTTCCCAACCCCCTTTCGAACCCATTCTATACGCGGCCCAGCTCGTACGCCCTGCCGCGTGTATATATAAGATCCTTTAAATGGGAAATCGAAACGTTTGGGAGATAACTCTCCGCCGGGGTGAGAATGTATTCAAAATGGCGGAAGCCCAAGTTCGAGGGGGGTAGAAAGGGCGGCCGAGAGGCGAGAGGGGTTGTCGAGGAGGATGACGAGGTGAGGAGGGGCGGAGGGGGCGAGTCGGGAGAGAACGCGTTATGGAGGCGGTATGGAAGGAGATGGCTGCTGTAACCTCCCTATGATGATACGAAACATATTCCACCCTTAGGAGTCTTGGGATCCCCGCGGGGGGTGGCAGCCAGGCAGCCTCGCCCCCCTCTCCTCTATCCAACTATAAAATAAAATTCATCGTCTCTCGCTCGTTTTTCCGAGAGCTCCCGCGTATTCTTTCGGTCTCGAGTCAGACTACCTCTGCACATACAGCCAGGCCCTTTCGGGGCTTCTGTAATATATTTTATATATAAGAAGATTGAAGATTCTCCCGTCGTGGAAATAAGGGAGGCGGTTTCTCGCTTTTCCCTTTTTTTCTCCTTCTTTCTAATCCGATGTGTCTTGATCGATTCTGACTTTTATTCGCGTTCGCTCCTGTTATTTTGTCGTCCGGATAAAGAACCTTTTTTTCGTACGCGCCGCCATTGTTGCGAAAAGAGGCAGGGGGGTAGGTCACCTCGAGCATTTTTTTTTTGGAATTCATTTTTTTTTCTCCCGTTTCGTCTCGATACGCGGCGAGAATCTCCGGCTTCATAGACAAAGCACTTTTATCTTCGAAATGTCTGCTTCTTTTTCATCCCCCTTGGAATTCGCCGATGGGACGGAAGGGAAAGTTCTTTTTAGCGAGCGTGAGACAGAGCGGTGCTGAAGAATATCGAAGAATATCTCTTAGTATGTGCATCTTTATATATATATAGATATATATATATATATATATAAAGATGCACATACCCCATATATATATATATATATATATCCAAAACGTATACACGTCACATCCGTGCTGGAAACACCGAGGGGTTTCGCGAGAATGCGCGAACTCCCTCATACATCATGCTGACACCCGTCTAAGTATGTCTCGCCAGATTTATCGCGTTTACCCGTGAGTCCGTGATATCGCGAGAACGAGAGCCGAATTTTTTTTTCGCTTCTTTTTCATACCCGCCACACGCCCCGCAGCGAACGTGTATGCGGGATCTTCAAGGAGAGACACGCGCACACGCATGCCCAAAAGTGTCACTCTTTGTAGCTTATACACACTTCGTATCTTACTTTTTTCTTTGCCAATTCAAGTTCGAGCCTCT